>QPKB01000001.1:38751572-39016422 GCA_003546025.1 Camphora micrantha
ATCAATCATACAATCATCTAATCAATAACAATTAGCATCCGATCCAGATTAGGCCCGATGGCCCGGTCCGGGGTCGCGACAGTGATAAACACATTTCTTCAGAGTGTCCAACACTCCCTGCTTTCCAATAACTGTTTCACAAGCAAACAAATACCACTAACACATACAATCGGCAGTTCAATAATTCTTTGGGTAATACGTACAATCCTAATTAGAGGAATAACCCTAACTTTAGTTGGAGGAATGACCCAAATGCTACTCCGCCCAATTTCAACCAAATGTCAAATCAATTTGGGGGTACTTTTGGTACATATGCTCAAAACACACAGCAAATGGTACCCCCTTTATAACTCAAACAACACCTTGGGATGGAACCTTGTTGGCTAGTTTATGGTGAATCAAGAGCAGTCCACAATAGAAGAAACATGATAGGAAACTTTGAGACATTTACAGAAACACTATGCAAGGAATCTCTGCAATTGGTGAAGCCACAAAATAAAGAGGGACTTTTCCAGCCCACCACCGGCCCATCCAAAAGGCTATGAGGGTTCATTCAAGGTGGTCGGTTCAAGTTCAAAAGGAGCAGGTTCAAGCTGGTTACTACTTTAATGTAGTCGGTAAATAGATTGAAAAGCTTGTCTGGGCAAAAAGAATTAAACGACACCTAAATCCTCAAATCAAGAAGGGAAAGAAAATGAGCCCCTCCTATCAAGAAGGAAAGCCTATTTCCTCCAGTGATCTCAAGCCCTTACGCCTCCAATCCGATTAGCTCCTCCCAAGCCATCAATAGAACCAGGAAATCGGTAATTGGGCTTAAAGAGGCTAAATTAATATCCCCGTTGTGGAAGACGCAATCAAACAGTCCCATCTTATGCAAAGTTTCTTAAGGAATTGTGCACGTTGAAGCGTTAAGATACTGTATAAAAGAAAGTGTTCGCACTGAGAAGCCAATGCAATTCTAAACCACGACACACCCCCTAAATTCCAAAGACCAGATGCTCACAATTCGTGCATTATTGGAATTATCAAATTGAACAATCATTACTTAATCTTGGGGCAAGTGTCAACTTACTTCCTTACTCGGTCTATGTAAAATGGGATGGGCGAACTCCAACTCACCCAGGTTTACTCTGCAGCTCACTGATTGAGTCAATGAATTTGCACATTTAATGTATCATTTAGGATTGAATTAGGGATTTAATTAGGTGAATTGCATCATTATTTATATAATTTCATCATTTCATGCATTTTCACCTAGGAACTTGAATTTTCTGTACTTTTCATACATTTTTTGCATAACTTAGAAGTTTTGCAAATTTTTCTCCGAATAGTCCCATTTGGAGTAGAAACTGCTATCCGGATGAGTCCCGCCTCAATATGGGCTCTCAGTATTTAATGTGTTGAATCTAGAATGTGAAGAAAATGAGAATTGCAGGCTTTTGTCACGGAACCACTTTCAAGCACACATTGTCATCATGAACCTGCATTTTATGAATTGAAGTAAATTGAAGAATTTCACCACGGTAGACCTCACCACACAAGCCACATGCAATCAATCAAAGGGGGGTCCAACTCATTGCGTCAGCGTGAAGAACTAAATACAGTGGAAGGTTTCTCATAGCGGGCCCACTTGCAAGTAATTGAAATGCTCCACATGGCAAGGTCCACAGTAGTGCCAAATTGAAATATTAATGGATAACTCAAAGAGTACAAATTCTGATTAGAATAAAAGAAGAAGAGTTTGAATCCATCCATCATATGATGTCTTTTCAAAAATGAAAGTTGTGCAGAGATAGAATCCATTGCAATTCAAATTTTTAAAGTTAATCCCATTTTTCTTAGGATAAACTCATCTTCAAATGCCCATTACTTTCAATCCGACCGTCGGATTGATGAAATTTACAACAGTTGGAAAGCTTATTCAGAGTAGATATACGTGGAGTCTAAGAACGTGCAAATCAGAACTATATTGACAAAGTTATAGGGCCGAAGATTTTCATGTTCATTAGACGAGTTGCAATTAAATACACACCGTTGATAATCAATTGCTAACACATCCCTTGTGGGACCCCTTTGAAGATTAGCCAAGCCACTACAGGTTTCAGAGGCTTCCACCTCATTCAAATTTAAAAAAAGATAAGAGATATACCTTATCAATGAAAGAAAATTTACAGAGAAGGTGTCCAGATTCAATGTATCTGTAGGATAACCGAGATATTAAAGGAACCAACGGTAGCATACGAGGAGACAACCATCCTTCCCTTGGACGTCCATAATTTCTGTCTCTCCTCTTTCTCTTATTTTCCTAATTATAGATTTAAGAGTTATTTTGGGTATGTGGGGCTTTGTTCCAGAACAGGTTAAAAAGAGTGTGAGAGAAATTATAATTGCCATGACGTTCTCAATGAAATCATAACTTTTTGCAACTTGGAGGAGTAGATCCCTAATTCAGAGTGTCAAATGAAGTTAAGTATTCTCATCGTTAATCTATGTGGATATTTTTCTCTCTTGCATATTATTATAATAATAAATTATGCCTCCTGTATTGACACCTCTGTTATTCAATTATTTTATTTGGACAATGCTTTAATCATGTATGTTTTCTTAATAGATTATTCTTAGATTGAAATTCTTTGATAATCTATCTTTGATTAATATGTGATATTTAGTTAAGTTCATAATTTCATTAGGTGAAGGAGATTTTTGCCTAAATAAATTGTGAAAAATTGTGCTATTTGATAGACAAATTATCCGAATCAGAAACATTGATTTTTTCTGATTTGAAGAACTTTTGGGACAAATTTATTTTATCTATTGCATAGAATGGTGATGGGACTACTTAATGGATTCATGATATTCTGATCTGGCATTTTCTCTTATTTTATTGCTGCACTCTAGATCTAGCATTTCTCAATCTTATTATTGTTTTTTTTTTATTTATCTCTTCTTGTCATTATCATTGATAAAATAAAATCAGATTTTGAATTTTAACTTAGTCGTGCTCCCTGTGGGATTCAACTGTACTTGCCACTATCTCAAAAGGACAGTTGTGCACTTGCAGTATTAAAAATTGAATTTAAAATTCACATCACTCATAGATCGATTCAAATCACCGAAAGGGATAGTTAGAGGATGTGCTCGTGCATGTTGACAAGTTCTACTTTCCAGTAGACTTATTGTGCTAGACACTCATCATGTGGCAAATCCTCATGTCAGATTCCGGTAATTTTGGGATACCATTTTTAGACATATCCAATGCATTGATCAATTGCCGGAATAGAAAAATGACGTTATCTTTGGTAACATGACTTTAGAGCTAAATGTTTTCGACCTTTGCAAACAACCAAGGGATGATACATTGACCTTAAAAAAAGTAGATTTGATCGGTGTTCTTATAACAGAAACTTTTTGAAAGATGGATCTCCGATTCCATTAAGTCAGTTGAGGTACTTGACCCTTTGCGAAGAAACACTTGATAGCACTGTTGAACTGGTCAACATTGTAGGCAAACCCTCTTTTGAGAGTGGTCATAACTGGTACTCCGTCTCTTCCATCTCAAGTGAAGGCCGCCCAAAACCTGAGTTGAAACCACTATAGGAAATGTAGTTTTAGCGTCGAAGTTAATACCGGCGGCCACTTAATTGGACGCTATGTAGACGACATTACCGCTAATAATTATAAAAGTCCCAATGAAGTGCGCTGGTGCTGATATCCTTTCTTCCTCATCGATCCCTCTCTCGCTACTCTCCCTGCTCACCCCATCCTTCTCTGCTCTCTCATGCTCACGCATCGCTCTCTCTGGTTGACGCCAAAACAATCCATCTCTTCCTCATCGATCCTCTCTCGCTCTCTCCCTCATCGATCCCTCACTCGCTCTCTCCCTGCTCACACCATCCCTCTCTGCTCTCTTCCTGCTCACGCATCACTCCTCTGCTCGACGCCGAAACAAATCCCTTTCTTCCACATCGATCCTCCAAGGTACGCCATCTTCATGCCCCTTTTTTCCATTGCTTTTTACAAGCGATTTTCTAGGGTTTGGATCTCTCGTCTTGATCTTCTTCGCGTCTTCATGTCTTTCATTTTTAGGGTTTTTTACCTTATTGTTATTGTTATTTGATTTACATGAAGCTATCGGATTCCATTTTCAGGAGCTTTTAGTGCTTAGAATCATTCAAATTGGGTGTTTTTGTGCTTCTGATCATGTAAACTGGCCTAAGTTGGAAGGATTCTTTTTCATGCTTAGCGATTTTGTTGGATCTGCATTTTTTCTGATTTTGTTGGGGTCGTTGATTGTGTTTTGATGTGTGCGACAGCTGAGAGCATCCCCATCTTCATCGCCCCTCTCCATCTTCCTCGTAGCGGTAGGCAGCCAACACCTTCCCCTACATCCCAAAATCCAAACAGGTCTGTCTCCCTCTCTCCCTTCTCTCTCCCTCTCCGTCTCTCTTCATTTCTCTCTCACTTCTTCTTTGTTTTTGTTTGTTTTAAGACCTGGATCTAGGTTTTTAAAAGGGTTTGTTTTGGTTTGAGTGATTCTGCATTTTTTTTATTTTACTTCAATTAAGGTTTCTGGTTTCGACAGGGTTGATTTGAACCTATTTCTGTTCTGAGTTTGTATTCATTTGTTTGTAGGCCTGTTTTCATTTGTTTTGAAGCTCTCGATATGAGTTTTGATGGTTGTGTTTGATTCTGCATTTTTTTTTCTGTAGTTTTGTGTATATTTGTTTATGGATACATCTGCTTTTCTTGGCTATATTTATAGGTAATTTCTTTGGGATCCCACATACCTAGTTTTGATTCTATTCCACTGTGTAGATAGTTCGTTTCCTCGTTTCATTTTCTTTGATCTGATAAAAAAATGGAGAAGATTGGCAGTGCTGAACCTGTCACGACCCGGACCGGGATCCTAAGAAGAGGTCCGGGGAGGTGAGGGGTGATTCTATTTCTCCCAAGATCCGCGTGTGTGAGGATCCACAATCACAACACTGTCTGAATATTTCTGCGGAAGCTTTTTGTGGTAATGCGACCTGGAGTCCGTGGACAACATCGAATTCCGCGTCGCATAGAACCCCTAGCATAAAGCCATCATTTTATGAACCATATCAGACTGGAATAAACCAACATAAATAAAATACAGAGCTGACAGTAACAGGATATTACATTTCCATTATGTTCAAGTTACAAGTAACCATGTGCATTAATTACAATCCAAGAAAGGCTAATAAAAGCCGAACAATAACAAACTAATATCCACTACCCAAATGTGACGTATCTCCGATGTCAAGCCCATGTCTACAGGACATAGCCGACAAGACAACCTGCACTCATGGCTCCACAGCCACAACTCTCAGCTCGGGGCGGGAAACTGAACCTGAGTACCAAAATAGTGGGTCAAACACGACGGTTTGGCAAGCAGGAGAAAAGACATAACAATAAGGAAAATACCTTGGAAAACATTTAAACCTGTCAAAAACAATAGTTTCATAAAACGAGGTAATCATTATTTCAAATACGTATGCAATATAAAACATGTACGGTATCCAAGGAAACGGGAAACGAGCAAGATGGCAACCACACAAAGCTAAGTCCTTTATCACCGAAGTGACATGAGCATATCAGGGTGTTGTCTCAGTCACCGAAGTGAGGAGATGCAACACAAGTAACATATACATAATATAATACAATACGGGACATGACCACGGTAGCGAACCGGGCATCGGGGACCACAGTAGCAATCTGCGGCATCGGGACAAGACCACGGTAATAACCGGGGTAGCGGGATCCAAACTGCAGCTGGCGGGACGGGAAGGGGTCTCCAAGTCGGTGGATCAAACCGGCAAGGAAAGCCAAGCTTAGTGGTGCCGACTCATAGGTCAAATCATGTAAAACGAGACATGTACAAATCATATGCAATGCACTTAAATAAACGGGCGGGACGGGGTGCTCAAAAGCACTAATTTCATTTCATTCGGGCATGTATAAACGGGTTAGCAAAATGCTAAAATACACTTTCAATACTTTCGGGAATGCTAAATCAATATTCGAGAAATTCGGGCTATTATCGGGATTCAAGACAATCATAATTTGAGAAATTCGGGCTATTATCGGGCTTCAAGACAATCATAATTCGAGAAATTCGGGCTATTATCGGGCTTCAATATAAATCAAGTGAATAAGGACCCCGTATGTCGATTGTAATGATTACTTGGTACTCCTTGAGTTTAGAGACATTCCGTGCTCTTTATGCACTTTAGGTATTCAAACCTTAATCAAATTTTAAATAAACAAAACCTAATAGAGAGGGGAACCTAAGCACAACGTTAATCTAGTAGTACCTTACAACCTACTCAGTCATCGAAAGGAAAACGGATTCGCGATATCCAAACAAACCAATTTCGCGTTTAGATAAGAGAAAGAATATCCCGTCGTTCCGTACCGTTCAAGATTGAATTAGGTTAAGTACCGTTACAACCGGATTAACCGTGTGGTAATGTCGGTTCAACCATCCTCAAAGGAAGTCAAACGGGTCCACAAAAGGGTCACTAAGTTCCATTTAAAGTTCATCTAATCACATGACAAAAAGTCCATTTAAAGTCCACCTAATTCATAGGGACAAGAGTCCATTGAAAGTCCATCTAACAAAGGCCAAAGGTCCCTTTAAAGTCCACCTAACAAAGGGCCAAAAGTCCCTTTAAAGTCCATCTAAACATAGGACAAAAATCAGTTTTTCCAGCAGGTTTCCAGTTGGGGGCGGTCGACCTAGCCCATGGCCGGTCGACCGCGTACACAGGGGCTCGGTCGACCGCCCATGGGCCAGGTCGACCGGAGTTGTAAATTAAATGGTGAACAGTCTTTTGGTCAGGCTCTCAGGAGCCTGACCTCTGTGTCGCCGGTCGACCGCGCCCTAGGCCGGTCAACCACGTGCTCAGCATAACTGAGACTCCCGCAGTTCTGCAGGCTGCCCAACAGGGGGGGCCTGTTCCAGTGTCGCCGGTCGACCGCGCCCTTGGCCGGTCGACCGCGTACACTGCGTAACAGAACCCAGGTTCTGTTACAGCAGTGCAGTGGTCTTTTTCCTTTTCTTCCATTCCTTTCTACATTCTTTTGCAATCTAATACATGGATTAAAAACAGGCTATCAAGATTCTCAAATGTGCATTTATTTCAAGTTTAAACAAGCCATTAATATCACAAAATACTTGATGAAATCATAATGCATTTTTATCAAATCTCATTCAAATGTAAAAGGATCAAATCATCCACTTTGCCTTGGGTCTTTAATCAAGAAAAAACCAGCTCTAATCACACTTGCAAGTCAAGATCACAAACTCTACAAAAAAAAACCCAAAAAACAAACCCTAAAATGGGTCAAAACAAGCAATAAGAAGAGAGAGCTTCTAATAATGAAAATGGGGATTTCTCAAGGACCAAAAGAACATGAATCTAGAAGCTTAGAAAGAGATCTTACCAATAGGTTCTCCAAATGGACAAAAGCAAGCTAAATGAAGATCTTGGAGAGAAGAGATTTCCTCCACAAATGGGTACCAATAGGAAGCTCTTGAGGTGGTGAAGAAGATGATGTAATCTTATGAGATGTTGGTGCAAGATTGGTTGTCTCTTGATGATGAAGAAGCCAAGAAAAGGCCAAGCAAACCCTAGGCTCAAGGTGGCTGTGCTGGAAAATGGAGAAGGAAGAAAAGATGGGTTCTCTTATAGCATATGAAAATGGGCTCCACCACTTAAGAACTTTGAAAGGCTGAAATAGTGGTTTTCGGGGCTTCGGATGAAATCGACGAAGAAGGAAGAAATGATCGTCGAAATATCTAGTTTCCAAAAAGTATATGTTTCATGGGTTTCGGGAATAACAATAATCCGGTACAGATTTAGTGTGAAAAGACTGTTTTGCCCTTGAAGCTAGAAAAGTCAAGTTTCGGGGTTCGGGACGGAACAGGATCAACATGAAAGTTGAAGACAATAACAAAACAAGTAAATCGGGATAAAATACAAGTCGAGAAAACCAAGATCAAACCTCAAGTACACGAAAAGCCATAAACAGGGGTACCCCCAAAGGGGCCCCACACTAAAACCAAGACACTCAAAATATCTCAAAGCTATAACAAGCTATTTAAATCCAAATTAAACCAAAAACCACGAAACACACTTAGAGCTAAACATAGCTCAAAAACACTAATCTAGGCCTCTGGGTCGGGGTCTCACAGAACCCAAGCTCGAAGATCTCTTCAAAATCGAAGAAGCCCGTGAAGAACCCTCTCATGCCACTTGGTAATTTCATTCTTCTCTTTTCAATGAAACCCTTGAATTGCTATCTCACATAAAAATGACTTTTTTGCTTTGTTAATGTTATCGGCTTCTTGTTGGGATTTTTCTTTTTTTCTTTGATTTGGATCATTTGAGATTTTTCTCAATTGGGTTTTGTCTTGATTGCCATTCTGCTGCTTCTTGTTGTCACAATTATGAAAAAGAATTGATTTTTTCAATTTTTTTTGTCCTGTGGAATAAGTTAATTTTGGACCAATTGATTGTTTCTGTCAGATGGGTTTTGGTTTTAGTAGATTTATGCTTCTTTTTTTCAGATTTTTGAAGTATTTTTTTTTCTAGAATTAGTTGAATGTTTGCTTAAATTGCTGTTATTGGTTTGAAATTTTTTTTTTTTTTTTGATTGATAAATTGGGGGTTTGATTTATGAATTTTGTTAGGTGCAGATTGATGGACTATATCTATCATTGATCACCCACACCTAATTTTTCTCTTTGAAGCCATTAGTTGTGTAGGGGATGCTTGCCAACATCTCAGGGGAAGTTGTGAGGAAGGACATGGCATTATGTGGAGTAACCGAGAGCATGACATTGAATAGGGTGAGTGGAAGAATAGAAATCTCAAAGGTTGACTCAGACTAGATGTATTTAGCACCAGTGCAGATGAGCAGGTGTATATTTTAGTCAGTGGGAGGCATTATTTAGCATTTATCATACTCTTAATAGAAAGATTATCCTAATTCTACGCACACATGGTGAGAGAGAGACCTTACTTTTTTAGTTTTTTAGTATTTGGTGGGTTGTGTTCTTAGCTTGGTTGGTGTTGATTAGGAGTTCAGATACAACTCTTTTAGCTGATCCCAGATTGATGGGATAGAACACATTGACCAATACCATTTTCAGATTCATTACAATGCCTGCTTTTCAATTAAACATGAGAAAATTTAGAACTCTTAAGATTGTAAAAGCTGAAAATAGACTTAACATTTATATGATGAAGTAAATAGAGTAATTCATGGCATGTTTTTGATATATTAAAAAGTACTAGCTAACTGAAAAGTAACAAGCTTAAATTTACAAGAACGGATTTTTTTTATAAACATGCTTGACTCTACAACTTCATGGTTTCCAGAATGAGCACCTTCCAACTATGCTACAGGCTTATCTGAGAGAATCAGTTAATTAATAACTGAATGAATTCTAATACTTAGAATTAAATTAGTTCATTATCATAGCTTGACTGGATTTTTGAAAAGCTCAATGGCAATTGGGAAGACTTTAAATCAAAATCACTCCTTCATCGCAGAAAGGAAACTAATTTCATCTTTAAAAAATATAAAATCCCGATCTTCCATTTTCCTGTCCATTTTCAGCGAGGCTTCTGTTTGGGAGGGTCAAGAAGTGGAGGAAGCGATTTACCTGATCTATTGGAATTTGGAATGAGGTGGTAAATATGCATCAACTATGAAAAATATGGCAAAGAGAAATTTCTCGAGCTCACAAACTGGTGGTGGGCAGTGTTTTCTCAATGAAAGGGAGGTGGAGAGGATCATATGGTGTTTGTTTTTAACCTTTTTTTTTTTGAACTTATACATGATGTTTCTACTTTGGTTCATAGTCCAAAATCTCTATGAGATTCAAGGTGGTTGGGCTAAGTCGACTCAACCAAATAGGGGAGATATCATTTCAAAACTGACACGACTTAATAAAGATTCAGTTGACTCAGTCAAAATGGATTCACTAGAGTTGGTCGAAACCCTTTAACCTTTGGCTAGAATATAGAAAAACCCAACTAATTTTTCTTTTTTGGACTCAATAAATATATTGTTACTCAATTGAGACTTTGTTAAGAGTCAAGTTGGCTCGACTAAGCGAACCTCCAGGCTGTATCAATGTTTGATGAAGAGAATATGCCTCTTAAATTCCCCAATTCTTTGTTTGATGAAGAGAATTCTGAAACTAGCTACATTAAAATGGCTGAAATAGCCTTTTGGAATGCTCCAACTACTGGAATTCTAAATGTTTTTTATTTAAGAATTAGTGGTGAAATGAACTCTACTAAAGGATTATTAAAGAGGTGAGGAGTAAGTGAGGGGTGAAGGATATAAGGTGGAGATGTGGATAAGACCTTCACTTTCCTGTCCATTGAATTACTAGGGTGATAGATAGGTATTCATTTCCCATCTTTTGATTCTATTTTCCCAAAAGGAAATGTTATTTGATGCTCGTTTTTGAGAATTCACCTTTGATCTCCATTTTTTACCACTTACGGTATAAATCCTATGTATATGATTCTTATGTACTCTAACATAAACAAATAGACCCTTAGAGATTTGACTTTGAGGAATTCCTATGGTAGACTTCTCCACAAATTTGAGGGTATCTGAAATCCTCTAGACAAGAATTGCTCAATAATATAGCCTTAAAAAAAAAAAAAAAAAAAATCAAAGCATTCAATATAACTAAAGGTTCCCACATGCCTCAGCCACTTTTAGTTGTTATGGTTACATCAATTGCATCAATCATAGAACCTAGGTCTTGGACATCCTACCCAGGCTAGAATGTTGATGATAAGGTTATACTGTACACAGTCAAAACTTCGGTGCTATGAATTCTATGTTTGTCTGATTTATGTTTCGAGCATAGTTCTCTGACTCATTGGATCAATTGGACATGGGCATTTATCAGGTTGAGTAGCTAGTAGGGTTGGTAAAATAATTTATATATTTTTATTCTACATACAAAAATTTACAATAACTAAAATATAGAAAAGAGATTTGTAAAATTTAAAATATGTATATCTTCATAAATCTATAGAAACTCCATATGAATTGCAATTCTAATCTTTAGTTTTCATTTAATTATATTCTAACATTACTGATTTACTAATTAAAAATTTATAAATGGATTGCCATTTGTTTGCTATTGTGTCACTTTGCAGGTAGACTTAGCTAGACCAAAACAAATTAAGCCAAGTCACAAGTCAACCAGGTGGGATAACTAGGATTGTAGAAAAATTCCAGCTGTTAATCCAAGTAAGGTTCACTTCAAATCTTTTCATTTCCTTTTTGTATTGCTCTTCTTAAGGCGTTTGGGGTTTTGGGCTACTTTTCTTTTTGGGCATTGTATGTGAGATTTCCTTCTTGCATTTACTTCTTCCTTGTATTTTGTCTTGAATCTTGAGTTTTCTCAACTAGGTTTCTTTCAAATCTCTAGAATCCCTTTTGGGTTTTGAGTTATTGCTTTACATTTCCTAGGATTTAATTTCATTGCATGAAGGGTGGGAAACCATTACCTAGTACCTACTTATTGCAATGAGGATATCTGAAAGTTGTTACAGAACTTTTGTCTAATTTAAAGAATTAGTTCTCTTGGAGGGGGATCAGCTTCCATGTCTTCACCGTGGAAAGAAGAAGTTTGAAATGAGAATCTCGTCTTCATGCATTATCATATTTTAAAATTACATGATAAGTACCCTCCTTATGACAACCAATAAAAGCATGACAGGTGGACATAACTGATTAACCACAATAATACAAATTAATAATTTCCGAACCAACCAGTGATTACATACAACTACTTTAACTAACTCCATGACCATAACAGAACAGTAAAGAATAGTAACTGCTACACTGAACAGTAACTACTATACATGCCTACAGAACATCCCAACTGCTGTCATGCGTATGCATCAATAGATCTTAACTTTTCATACCTCACTCTTAGTGCCTATTATGGAAAACCACTAACTGAGCAAATTAGCCCCCTGCGTATCAAGTACATGGAAATTCACTGCTGAAATGTATGCAGCTGCAGACAATCCATTCTTCTGAGTCCAGTGACTGAATATGATTCTTGACTTTTAAGTTTACACAAACCTAAGGCCTTGGTGATTAATTTTGGAATCATTTTTAGGTAGTCCAAACTCTTATCCGATGAACCTCATCAAAGACCGACCATGTCTGAAATGAGAAGAAAACAAAAACATAGGGGATTTGACATATCAATCCCCCTTAAACCCTGCATCTCCAATTTCATGACAGAAAATCTAATAATGTCACCAGAGTCGTTTGACTCTGGTACACATTTTTTATACTTTTCTGCCTTGGATCCCATGATATCATGGGATCCAAATGTTAAAAGTTGAGAAGCCCGTACATTAAGAAGCTTGTCTACATTAAAAAGCCTAGACATTCTTCTTATCTGGACCTGGATCCCATGATATCATGGGATTCAGGGCAGAAATGTAAACAAAATTGTAGATGTTATAAATTTTTTTAGAGGAGCTTGGGTCCGAAAATGCCTAATAGGCAAAAAAAAGGTCTTAAAAGAGTTTCAAATGTATAAGAATTTAAAAGTATGCCTGTTTATCAAATTTTCATAAAATATTCTCTTGTAGTGTGAATGTAAAATCCTACTCTAAACTCACATCACGTCTTGTGTGATCATGTGTTTTTGGTCGGTAGGTGACGGCTTGAACCGGATATTACGATGGATAAAAGTTGGATGCATAAGTCAAGATCAAGCCCTGAGTATCTAAATAGTGTTGTAGAATTCCTAAATTTTGCATTTGACTATGCAACGAATGATGACAAGATCCCGTGTCCATTCATTAAATGTTGTAACAAGTACTATAATAATAGAGAAGATGTGCATGGTGACTTATTATGGAATGGGATAATGCAGAGATACATCAATTGGACGAGCCATGGGGAGGATATATATGGAGGTGAATATATTAGTGATGAGTCCGAGGAGGGCGATGATATGCATGAAATGTTATAGGATGCATTCGGAATGCCAAACTTAGATGGTGGGGAAAATAATGAATCATCGGAAGAAAGCATTCCGGATGAGCCCAACATGGAAGCATAGAAATTTTACAAACTTTTGAAGGATGCTGAAAATGAACTATATCCGGGTTGCACTAAATTCTCAAAACTTTCCTTCCTTGTACGATTATTTCACTTGAAGTGTCTTAATGGATGGAGTACAAGTTGTTCGACATGTTACTTGAGTTATTAAAAGTTATTAAAAGAGGCACTTCCCGTTGGTGAAATTTTGCCTAAGAATCACTATGAATCAAAAAAGAAACTTCGGGATCTTGGCCTACACTACATAAAAATAGATGCTTGCCCGAATGACTGTATGTTGTACTAGAAGGAATATGAGAATACGAATGAATGTGCCGTATGTGGTGACTCTAGGTGGAAATCGATGCAATGTTACTCTACTAAACAGGCTGTAACTTCATATACAAAGGATAAGAAGATAGCTGCAAAGATTTTGCGTTATTTTCCATTGAAACCGAGGCTTCAAAGGTTATTTATGTCTTCAAAAACAGCCGAGTACATGAGATGGCATGATCAGGGCCGCATAAAGGACGAGGTATTGAGGCATCCTGCAGATTCTGAGGCAAGGTCAACTTTAGACGATGTATTCCCGATGTTCGGTTCGGAGCCTCATAATGTTAGACTTGGGTTAGCGAGCGATGGTTTCAATCCTTTTAATACCATGAGTATTGCTCACAGCACATGGCCGGTCATTCTCATCCCTTACAACTTGCCACCATGGATGTGTATGAAGCAATCATTTTTCATGTTGTCATTGCTTATTCCTGGCCCTAAGTCTCCTGGGAACGACATCGATGTTTACCTGCAACCGTTGATAGAGGAGTTGAAGGAATTGTGGACAGATGGAGTTGAGATATACGATACCTCTTCAAAATAGAATTTCCAGATGCATGCAGCAGTCTTATGGACTATTAGTGATTTTCCCGCATATGCTAACTTATCAAGATGGAGCACTAAAGGGGAAAAAGCTTGTCCCTCTTGCAACAAGGACACATGTTCAATCAGATTGAAGAATAGACGTAAGTGGTGTTACTTAGGAAATCGTCGATTTTTACCACATGATCATAAGCTCCGACACAATAAGAGATCTTTTAATGGATTTAAGGAATTGAGAAGTGTACCAAATGCATTAACCGGTGATGATGTACTTGATCAATTGCGTGACTACGAGCAAATCACATTCGGTAAGGCGGAAAAGGATAAGATGGGGAGGAAAAGAAAAAGGGATGAGTGTAATTTGCCAAAGAATTGGAAGAAGAAGAGTATTTTCTTCCAATTGCCTTATTGGAAAGATCTTATATTGCGGAACAATCTGGATGTTATGCACATCGAAAAAAATGTGTGTGACAGTGTGGCAGGGACACTGTTGAACATGGAGGAGAAAACAAAAGACACTTTAACAGCTCGTCTTGACCTAAAGTTAATGGGCATAAGGGAACATCTCCACCCAAAACAGGAAGGAAATAGGTTGGTATTACCCTCTGCATGCTACTCAATGTCTTTAAATGAGAAAAGAAAGTTATGTTAATGCTTGAAGGAGGTGAAGGTTCCGGATAATTATTCGTCGAACATTGCACGATGTTTTCAGGTCAAACAATGCAAGATCTCGGGGCCGAAGAGTCACGATTGTCATGTTCTCATGCAACAACTACTTCCGATTGCAATATGTGGACTCTTACCGAAGGACGTGTGTTCAGTTTTGATTCAATTATCTACTTTCTTTAGGCAGTTGTGTTTGAAAGTGTTGAAGGTCTCAGACCTAGAGCAACTTCAATCCCATATTGTTCTAACATTGTGTAAATTGGAAATGATCTTCCCACCGGCATTTTTTTGATATCATGGTTCATTTGCCTATTCATCTTGCCGATGAAGCCAAGTTTGCCGGACCAGTGTAATATCGGTGGATGTATCCAATTGAGAGGTCAGTATATATATAATATCAACTTATCATTTCAAGTTGTATTGGCAATAACATCAACAATTGTATTCCCATAGATACTTGCACACGCTGAAGTCATATGTTCGTAATAGAAGTCGCCCGGAGGGTTCAATAGCAGAAGGGTACCTTTCAGAAGAATGTTTGACATTTTGCTCCAGATACTTACAGGAGGTTGAGACAAGGTTCAACCGACCGGTTCGGAATTACGATGGTGGTGATGCTAAATCACATGAAAAGTTTTCCATTTTCGCAGGGACCGGTCGTGCCTTAGGGAAGGCAACCTTGCGCACGCTAAGTACAAATAAGTGGGAGCAGGCTCATCTATATGTGTTGAATAACTGTGATGACGTCGCCCCATTGGTTCAATAAGACTGCTATATCCAAATCTAGTAAAACGATATATATATAGTCAACAATACATTTTCCTCCCATTTGGATTATGATAAAAATGATTTATTGTGCAGGACACATAAGCAGATGATTAAGGATGCTCATGGTGGTCGTATAAGTGTTAGGGATGTAGACTGCAAGCATATCAAGGAATTTGGTAAACGGTTCGAACGCCATGTAAGTGTTGTATAAAATATGCATTTTTCCTACTAAGTGTAGTCATAGTTATGAATAATGTGATTGGGACGTATTAATTTCCTTGTCCAATCCAAATAGGTTTCACATATGCAAGTAGATGGTGAACATGTAAATAAACAACTACAATTATTAGCTATGCCTCCCCTTCGAGCAGTGAGGTGCTTTAAGGGGTACATCGTAAATGACTTTAGATTTCACATAGAAGATCGCGAGAGACAAAGGAAAACTCAAAATAGTGGAGTTTTCTTAACTGTAGAGACATCGAGCTTTGCAAGTGCAAGAGACTCGAACCCGATGACCGGCAATGTTGGCTATTATGGTGTCTTAAAAGATGTTATTGAGTTGCAGTATATCGGTGGGAATCGGATCGTGTTATTCAAATGTGATTGGTGGGATGTAACGAACCGTGGTGGAAGGGGAATCAAGCAAGATGAGTATGGATTCACCTGTGTGAACTTCACACGAACCTTAAATACCAATGAACCATTTATTCTTACAAATCAGGCACAACAAGTTTTTTACATCCAAGACACCAACGAGCCCAATTGGCATGTTGTGATAAAGATACAACCCCGAGACTTATAAATATGGAGTCGGAAGTAGATCCTTGCCAACAAATTGAGCCCGATTTGCACATTGAGTCAACAGATATGGTAGACACCAATGATGGTGTTATCACTTGGAATAGACCTAATATCGAAGGAGTGGTTCTTGATGGAAATATTGTTCTTCCTCATCAAACCCAAGAACGTAAAGTAGATGACTTTATTGATAATGGTGAGGGAGATGATACCTCTACTGACAACGGTGATGGAGATGGAGATGGTATCTCTATTGGCGTTGGTGATGATTAAGATTGCTGGCAGGTAATGCAGTTGAGTTTAGATTCTTAATATTCTCAATTTTGTTAAGTTTGGTAGTTGGTAGTTGTTTGCTTCTTCTTCAATGATTTTCTCAGGAAAAGAAGAAAATGGATGAGAATCCTCTTAAGGGCTTCTTAGTTTTCAGTTTTTGCTACTTCCCATTGGGCTTCTTTCTGAAGTTTTAATCAAGTGTGTAATTACTAGTTACTACCTGCCATTGTGTGGCCCACTTGTAAGTAGGATTTAGGCCACATAGATTAATGGGTTGGAGTCCAGACTTGGGATTGGGTTATTGTTAGTCTATAGACAAATGGGTTGGGCCTGCAGCTATGTGTTTTAAGATCTTGGCAAGCCCTCCCAGCCATAACCCTGTCTTACTTCAAGGCTATCAATGAGTCAAATCCATTTTTGTAAGAGCTGGCTATTTCAATTGGCCCAGCACAGTCATTCTCAACCCCAACGTGTTGTCATCCCAACTTATTTTCATTGATCTCAAAGTCGGTTATTGGGCCAAATTTGAAAACCAATAATTGATGCATTGAATGCTCACTCAGTCAAGGCTTAAATGCATAATTGATTTGATCGTGACTAGGTTACATCTCAACTAATATTGTTTAGCTTTTTAAATTGATACCGAGTTTTGACTATTTGACTCAGTCAAGACTTTGGCTAGGCAAATGAGTCATCTCAGTTTGGTAGTTTTTTCAAGCGTCTTTGGGTTTCTTTCTTGCCCCAGCTCAATGCTATCTAAAGTTGTCACTTGCTAGATTGCATCCTCTACAGATATGAAAGGAATAAGTTGGATAATTTTAACTCAAGTACTCAACTAATACTTCTCTCCATTTATCACATTTGAACAAGCAGTCAATCGATGTTTGATCACAAGAAGTATTACCCCCACAAACGAAGTAAAGGAGCATGGCTGTAAAGAAACATTCTTATGGAATTTAGTGTCTTTTGTTGATACCTCTAATGTTGATACCACATTATTGCCCATTTATTGTCTACTTATTTAATTCAAATCCATATTCTTGATGGATTATATTTGATTATGTGATTTAGGTAATTTAGAAGATTGTCATGATTCGTCGAAGCAGATCTAGTCAGAGTTCCTCCATACATCTCCCTCCACAGCCTACAGAATCTGGGTCATCTGAGATCCAGAGTGAGCCTGCCCGTACAGAGGTTGGGGGGGATTGGCAGCAGTTCAAGTAAGATGACTTAAATTTGATAGATCAAAGATACCAGATTATTCTTTAGTATTGTATCGGTTATCAACTCTTAAACTCTGAAACTACCAGTGGGAAAAAGAGGACTCGAGGGAGCAACCGAGGCATTAAGTTGTTTAATAGGCGGCCCGATGATAAACTAATTGTGCAGTTCAATGCAAAAGGGCAACCTATAGGTGATAATGCTAGGCCTTTCGCCACATTATGTGGAATAATTGTAAGGAGACCTGGTAATGCACCATTACAGGTTACGAAATGGGCTGACGTTCCAGAGCAATCAAAAGAGAAAATGTGGAAGCATATCCAGGTAAATAGTAATGAACAATTTATTTTTTCAAAAATAATTGATTACAAAAATCAAGATAGACTACTTCTCAAGTAGGTCAAGTATGTAGGCCATGCCCATACAATACACATTACAAAATGGCTGAGAATACAGGGATGATGAGTTTTGGATGTGTACTACATTATTTTGTCGATTCTCTTTGACCATTTTAATAACGACTAACAAAAAATATGACATAGCTTTTTTTTTTTTTTTTTTTTCAGAAGCTTTTAGAATGAGATACACAATACCACTGATTTTGCCCTAGATGAGTCCAAGTGGTGACCTCCAGCTCATTGGTGTACTTTCTAACCGCTCTAACCATTTAATACAGGCAAACATAAAGGTAAATGGGTATATTCATAAAACCCTTATCTGTTGTTTACTACTTTCCAAAACATTCGAAGCATTGTATCAATTATCATACAACTATTGATAAACACCTTACTGCTTTTGTGGGTAGAAAGTGTTATCAGTTGCAACAACTGAACATGTTAGGTGAATACTATATATTAAGACATGTAGATCAGATATGTAATGCGAGTTCTGCAAGTGCATTGATGGCTTTTCCAATGGGAGTATAGTAATTAGTCATTTGCTTCATTGATCTAATGTCCTATACTATGTAAAAGACTTTTCTGTGTATTTATGAACAATCTTCATATGAGGAAATAGTACGAACAAAAGTATGACTTAATGGAAAAGGTATAAAAGAATTATTGGAGGGGGCTTGCAAATGCGAGCCATATGTTCCACAACATGTTTGCCAATTGAAGATAAGAACTTGAAGCCAGTTAGGGAAGGGAGTACAAGACCGCATCAGCTGCTAATGACATACGAGTAGAATCTTGAAACCTTCCTCTCAATAGGGATAGGACCACCTTCCTCTCAAATCTCAAATGTATCCATCTAGGTGGATTGTGGTGCCCACTTTTCATGATTCTTGTGCTGTTTATTGTTCTAACAAAAAATTTTCGTCTTTTTTTTTTTTTTTTCAATATTGAACGTGGCCACTTTTCTGATGTAAGGTTACAAAATAGAGGGATCGTCAGGTTTAATGAACATAAATTGAACGGTTAGCAATGTCAAATGAATAAGAATTTTTGTACAGTACTGCTTGCAAGAAAGACTTCTTTATATAGCTAATAATGGGCCCCATAAAAATGAATTGGGTATTTTTTTTGGGTTGTTTGGGGGCTTTACTAAGGAATTGAGTGAAGTGGAAATGATTTTACTAGTACATCTCCCTTCTTTAGTTAATCACTTTTCGTGATCCTTATTTAATCTTGAATCTCAGGACTATGCAGTGGTTGATGATGAGAGGAAAAAGTGGCTTCTACAAAGTTTAGGAAAGAAATACAGAGATTATAAAAAGGACATTAAGGATAAGTACTATTCTCCGTGGAATACAGATGATGAACGACTTCAGCATAGACCCCCTGACGTTTCTAGTGAAGATTGGGCCTGACTTTTGCAATATTGGGGCAGTCCAGAGGTTCAGGTATAAAACCATTGTTAAAATGTTTTAGTGAAAGAGTCCTTTATGTTTGTGTCTTTAAATTGTTGCAATATTATTGAACATATGTAGGCCGTGGCTTCGAAAAATAAGGCCAATCGTAGCTCCCAAAAACTTAGACATACAGGGGGGACTAAGAGTTTTGCTCGACATAGAGATGAGGAGGTACATGGGTTCAATATATTATTTATTATTTTATAATTTACGTTGACATTCAACTCTGTAATGAAATTAACTTTGCACATGGATAGACTCAGAGCAGGACTGATGGGAGTATACCTACTCGGGCGGATCTATTCATTCGCACCCATAGTTGGAAGGACGGGACTCCTGTTGATGAGAAATCAACGGATATCATTGTACGTCATTTGATAATTTTAACAATAAGCCTCAATTTGTGTATAATGACACTAATTAATTTTTCCGTTCAGTCAAAGTTTTTGGAACTAATTGCTACCCAAGAAGGAGGATCTTTTAGCTCCATAGGTGATGATATATATTCTCAGGTGATGGGAGCAAAGCGGCATGGCCGTATACGTGGATATGGGCTAGGTCCTACTCCCACTTCAGTCTTTGGCTCCACGTCGCGCCAATCTCAGGCCGCTTTTGATGAGTTGCAGACTGAACTAAGCTCAATGCATGAAAAACTCCAACAAATGGAGGAGTGGAAGAAGAACCAAGAAGAAGAGAAGCGTCAAATGGAGGAGTGGAGAAAGAACCAAGAAGAAGAGAAGCATCAAATGGAGGAGTGGAAGAACAACCAAGAAGAAGAGAAGCATGCACATTTAGAAGAGATGAAGTTGATGCATGCCATTATTGCTGAGATGAGACAACGGTTATCTCCCCATCGACGGGATCCTTCCGAAGGGGTAAAATACTTATTTGTTGTTTACTTAATATTACCATGATTTTGCATTATATGATTTGTAAGAAGATAATTTAATTATTTATTTTCTTTGTGTTGCAGGGAGCAGATTGGTGATTAGGCAAAAGATGTTTCAGTCTTAGATTTATGATAATAATGTTAAACAATTTCGAAGTCGGATGGATCTGTTTTAGTTGATGGGTTGTTGTGGATGGATCTTGATCTGTTTTAGATTTATGATAATGATATTAAACAATGCTGACTATGATAAAACTTGCTTGTTTAAATATCAGCTATGAGGTCTGTTGATTTGTTCAACTTTTCATTTTATTGCATTTAGCTCTTCATATGCCAAATTGCCATGTTTTGTTGGCATCATATCGTGTTCTTCTCAATAAATTGCAGGTATTTATCTTTAACTTCCAAAGAAATCAAAGCTAACCAAACATGTTTTTTCTAGTTGGATGATTCTTCTTGTTTTCATTTTACTTTTGTGCATTTGTTTCTGATCCAATAAATGGTTTTAGGACCTGGGTGTTCTTCCATTGCTTATAGGTTGGCCGAGGAAGTTGGTCCTTTTCATGTTAATGCAGATGGGAAGAGTCTTTTTCTGAATCCTTACTCGTGGAATCAAGGTATGAAACACACTTTAACTCTTCTGTTTCTTGTAATAAAATAATTTCTTTTAATTTACTTTCTTGAGTTTTCTTTTGTCATTTGCCTACTCCTTCTCTCAGAATCTGTTCATTGAGAGGAAGGTTCCTTAAGCTTTTTTTGGTTGGAATTTGTGTCATATGGGATAAAGATGTTCATTTTCTTTAATAAATGTGGAAGCAGGTTACATTCTTCTCCCTCACCATATTGTCGGAAGGGAGTGGTAGACATAATAATCAAGAAGAGTGTCACCAAAGTTAGTGTAGCTGTTGAGTTCATGAATTTGCATATTTACGTATCATTTTAGGATGAATTATGGATTTAATTAGGTGAATTGCATTATTATTCATATAATTTCATCATTTCATGCATTTTCACCTAGGAACCTGAATTTTCATACTTTTCATACATTTTCTATATTAACTTAGAATGTTTTGTAAATTTTCTCCGAAGAGTCCCAGTTGGAGTAGAACTCTGTCCGGATGGGTCCCACTTCAATATGGGCTCTTCAGCATTTAATGTATTGAATTGAAATGTGCAGAAAATGAGAATTGCAGGTCTCTGTCACGGAACCCACTTTCAAGCACACATTGTCATCCTGGGCCCTGCATTGCTGAATTGAAGTAAATTAAAGAATTCACCATGTGGACCCCACACACAAGCCATATGCAAATTAATCAAAGAAGGGGTCCACTCATCATGTCAGTTGAAGAGTCCTAACTACAGTAGAAGACTTCTCATAGGCCCACTGTTCAAGCAGATGAAATGTCCCACATGGCATGGCAGGGTCCACAGTAGTTGCAAATTTGAAATTATTAATGGATAATTCAAGGAGTACAATTCTGATTGAAATAAAAGAAGAAGAGTTTGAATCATCTGCATTTAATGTCCTTTCGAAAGTGAAAGTTGTGTAGAGATAGAATCCATTGCAAATCAAATTTTAGAAGTTAATCCCGTTTTTCTCAAAACAGCTCATCTTCAAATGGCCATAACTTTCAATCCGACCGTCGGATCGATGAAATTTACCTACTGTTGGAAAGCTTATTCATAGTAGATATCTGTGGAGCCCAAGAACGTGCAAATCAGAGCCATATTGACAAAGTTATGGGCCCAGAGATTTTCATGTTCATTTTTAGACGGGATTGCAATTAAATCCACACCGTTAATAATCAATTGCTGCACATCCTTTGTGGGACCCCATCTGAAGATTAGCCAAGCCACCCAGAGGTTTCCAGAAGCTTCCACCTCATTCAAATTCAAAAAGGATAAGAGATGTACCTTATCAATAAAGATAAATCAAATTTATAGAGAAGGTGTCTAGATTCAATGTATCTGATAGATAACTGAAGAAATAAAAGGAACCAAAAAGTAGCATACGAGAGACAACTCCCTCCCCTTGGACGTCCATAACTTTCTCTCTCCTCTTTCTCTTCTTTCAATAATTAATATAATTTAATAGTTATTTTTGGGTATTCTGGAGCCCTGTTCCAGAAATTAGGAATTTTAGAAGAGAGATTTTTGAGAGACCATTGTACAAGGAGTTGCTATCAATGAAATTACTTATGGAGTTCTTTTCAATGGCTGGCTAGATTTCTGGATTGGAGCATACAGATGAAGCGAAGTAGATTTTTAATTTAATTTATGTGATTTTTCTATTACTTTTTTGTCTCTTTCAAAATGCATGCTTTATTAGAACAATAGATCTGTCTTCATGCCTTAGGCAGCCTCTGTTTTGATTTCTAATAAAAATAGTTTGATGATTGATACTTATTTTGATAGATTATGCTTAGGGATGAGATCCTTTGATAATTTATACTTAATTTGATGAGTCATGCTTATAATTTTTCATTCTTTTATGAGGTGAAGGAGGTCTTGGGTTGTGACCTTATTCTTAAAAATTGATTTTTGCAAAAGACAAATCTTTCGGATCCAAAACATTGATTTGTTTAAGATCTGAGTTATTTTTGGGAAAAATAGTAGAATAATTGCATGGATGGATTAATTATCTTGCTTAGTGGATTTTGGATGCTCTGATCTGTTTTATATAATTGATTAGTTTGTGTTTCTGAATTTTTTCTAGTTTCTTTTCTTGGATCTCAATTATTTATTAATCTTTGATTAAAAAAAATCAGATTTTGAATTTTAACTTAGTAGTGCTCCTTGTGGGATTCGACCTGTACTTGCCACTGTCTCAAAAAGACAACTGTGCACTTGCAGTATTAAAATATTGAATTTAAATTCACATTAGTAGCCAAGCCTGTAGCCAAGGGCTGAGATGAGCATGGTCCATTTTCTAATGGGTAGATGTGAGGGAACTTGGTTCTGATTTTCTTGTGCAGAGTCATGGAAAAATGAAGTTGGGGTGAGCCACTGATTTTGGAATTGGTTCTGTTTTTTCGTGTGTAGGGTCCGGGAGAAAGAAATGAAGTTGGGGTGACTAATTTGCTGTTGCTGTGTTCATGTCTCACATAAATGTGAGTAGAAATGATGTTGCGTGTAATGATGCATGTTAAACACACTACTATAATTGTGTTGTAATTTGATACCAATTACAATTCCTATATTTACATCTATTGAATTTGTCTTTGGTCCAGGACTAGGCACAATAGGAAAATTTTAAAACTAGTCTTGAGCATGGTCCATTTTCTAATGGGTAGATGTGAGGGAACTTGGTCCTGATTTTCTTGTGCAGAGTCATGGAAAAATGAAGTTGGGTTGAGACATTGATTTTGGAATTGGTAGGGTCCGGGAGAAAGAAATGAAGTTGGGGTGACTGATTTGTTGTTGCTATGTTCATGTCTCACATAAATGTGAGTAGAAATGATGTTGCGTGTAATGATGCATGTTAAACACACTACTATAATTGTGTTGTAATTTGATACCAATTACAATTCCTATATTTACATCTAGTGAACTAAAATTCAATACTGGAAGTGTCTTCTATCAGTGGAATGCTTGGTGTTCTTTAAATTAACTATAATGATCAGGTTTCCGAGATTCTTCAGGAGACAAAAAACTAGTTCTTCCTTGGATAAAGGCTTGTGACTCAGATCCTTTCATTAGCTTTATTGATAGAAAATATCTTCAACCATTATTATTGTTGTTGTTTTCCTGCTGCTGCCATTACAGATTTTCTGCTTAGGTTGTACTCTTGACTCTTCTTCAAGGTTTTGCTTTAACATCGTCAAATTACCTTATAAACAAACTCATGCTTTAGATCTTTTAATTTCAAATCATCATCCTCAGATTTCCTGCACAGTACCCAAGATAATTTTTCACACACAATCTGACAAATGAAAAGGATTCAAAGACATGTATGGGTGTTCAAAGAAATGGCCATAAAGGCTAAGATGAAACCTTTGTGAACACTTGACATAGGCATGACCCATGGAATCTGAAAGATAGAGTCTAATCTTAATTGCTAGTCTGTTTTGCTTCTGATGTACGTTGGTAATGAATAATGATCCATTCTTCATTCGGCATAGTGCATAAATATGCAACTGCAATATGTAGTAGGACATTGTTTTAAGGGAGCTTGGTGCTATTAGATGATTTAATGGCTTTAGTGGTCTTGAGATTGGTTAAGTAGGTATCTTTGACGAACCACTTTGAGGAAGGTTTTATGCCCTTCCCTTCCTAGGGGGGATTTAAAGTTCCATGTGGATTGTGGTGCTAGAGGGAGTCAGGGTTGTTTTGGCAATGTAATCTAAGCATGCGGGCATTTTGGACTCCATTGATGTAGGGCTTTTGGCAATCCTAGAGGTGCTTCAATGGCTATTCCCCTATAAATTCTACTTGGAAATCTCAATTATTTTCAATTCTATATCAATGAAATTAAATCCTTATCCTCTCAAGTTCATGTAGCATTTAAGGTAGTTGGCTAACACATTTGCACACATTTTGCAGGTTTCTTTGCTAAACAAGCATTTGTTCTAGTATAATGCTTTCATACCACTGATTCCTTTTGTAGCTGTTTCTTTTGCATTATATTTCTGTTTTGCCTACCTAGAAAATTTGGAACAAAGAATTACCCTCACTTGCCAGCCGAGAAGAGCTCCTTACCTAAGTGGAAAAGAGCAGCAGTTTTCACCTGGCTGCCACCTCTTTGAACCCATCCGAACCCATCCGGGTAGGCCACAACTTCCTACTTGTGTGGACTTTGTTTCTTCCAATGTGCTGGGTGCTAAACAGAAAAGTAACTTCCAGCCTCCACCCCACCAAATGTACACCATACATTCTACTTTTCTTATATGCTTGTGAATTGTGATGTTGGATTGTACCTTTTCTTCTACTCATGGTTTTTATGGCCATGTAACTAAAATGAGTCAAATGATAACTAATGGGCCTAGACCCACCAAGATATTGGAGTTATGTTATAGGACACGAGGCACTTTGGGGGAATATGGGCCGACCAGCATATGCCAGGCCCAAAATATGGTTGTAGTAACAATTACTTAACATGGTTTGCAAGATGATCATGAAGATCTTGCGTGGGCCACCATGGCTCATGTTAGCAAAACGAACCCAATTTTCTTTTATAGTCCGATTTTCTTTTATATATATATATATATATATTTATGAATGATGGTGAGGAAATCATGTAGGGGCTTATGATGAGGAGGCTGCTACTCATACATATGACCTTGCTGCACTTAAATACTGGGGCCCGGATTCCATCTTGAACTTCCCTGTGAATAATTTCTCAAAAATCATTGATAGAAAGATCTATCAAAACATATATTTAGAAAATATTGTTTATTATTATAAACTTAATTTGGGCAATGCAGTTGGGTACTTACGCAAAAGAGTATGAAGAGATGCAAGCAATGTCCAAGGAAGAGTATTTAGCTTCTCTGAGGAGAAGGAGCAGTGGGTTTTCAAGAGGAGTGTCCAAATACCGTGGGGTGGCCAGAAAATGCAGATGTGATCAACAACCTGATTTGGGGTTTCCTAATGAACAGTTTCTGACAAAATTACTGGGTTTTTGCAAGCACCACCACAAGATGACAGGTGAAAGGCATAAACAAGTATATAAAGCCCAAGCTCAGGACTTAAGCGATGTATGTGGGATTTCCCAATATACTACACCTCATTAAATTTAAATTTGAACTTGCCTATTCGTACCCAACATTTGTAGATGTGTTTACACAGGTGAGCAGTCCTCATCACACACATGTGGAACCCACCAAGAAATTTGACTTTGGTTTTTCTTTATAACAGTTCTCGTAAGTTATTTGAATGGAGTTTTGTTTTCTATGCTCATAAAGTAAATTTTCATTGTCACCTGATTTACTCTACCCATGGAATGTTATAGGTACATGAGGTGTTCAAAGAGGCCAGATTCCTACATCTCTTTGGGAGGTTGGATTTGGTATTTTATTTTTGATTGGTTGGGTGTATTTGTGTATTTGGTAAATACTTTGGGAGGTTGGATTTGGTTTTTTTTTTTTTTTTTTGGGTGGTTGGGTGTATTTGTGTATTTGGTAGATATTTTTGTGCTTCATGCGGGCTAATATTTGTAAAAAAAAAAAATTACAGCTTTTAGCGGCGGCCATATGATCCCCGCTAAAAGTAGTATTTTAAAAAAAAAATACTTCTTTTAGCGGTGGCCAGGTTTTTAGTGGCGGCCATGTTATCTTTTGCCGGCGGCCACTGGCCCCCGCTACTATTTTTTTTTCTTTTACCCGCGGCCATTGGTCGCCGCTAATAATTTTTATCTTGTACTAGCAGCCACTGGCCGCCGGTAAAACCTATTTTTAGCGGCAGTCAACAAGCGCCGTTGTAACTTTTACCCACCCGATCTGTATCGTCTCCAAGTGGCGGCCATTGTGACTGCCGCTAAAGGTTTTACTGGCGGCCCCACCACTTTTACCGCGGCCGCCGGCCCCTGCTAAAAGCAGTTTCTCTTGTAGTGAACCCTTGCCCTTTCACCTGAAATATGCATACCTTGGAGAAAATGAAACATTTCCTGTAGTCATTTCTGCACACCTTGATAAGGACCAAGAAGTCCAACTCTTAAAAGTGCTCAAACTGCACAAAGATGCAACTGCTTGGACCGTGGCTGACATTAAGGGAATTAATCCCCTCGTGTGTACACATCATATCTATTTGGAGAAGAATGCAAAACCCTCTCGTCAGATGCAACACCGGTTAAACCCCGCCATGCATGAAGTGGTTAGGGCTGAAGTTTGAAACTTCTAGATGTGGGTATCATCTATCGAATTTCGGATAGCCAATGGGCCAACCTTACCCAAGTTGTATCTAAAAAAGCCGACATCACTGTAGTCCGTAATGCTAATGATGAGCTCGTCCCAACCCACGTACCCACAGGTTGGCAAGTTTGTATCGATAACAGAAAATTAAATGCTGTCACATGAAAGGATCATTTCCCCCTACCCTTCTTGAACCAAATTTTAGAACGGGTAGCTGGCCACGAGTATTATTGTTTCTTACATGGATATTTTGAATACAATCAGATAGAGATCGCCTCGGAAGACCAAGAGAAAACAACTTTCACATTCCCCTTTGGTACCTTTGCTTATCGATTGATGCCCTTTGGGATGTGCAATGCTCCTACAACCTTTCAAAGGTGCATGCTGAATATTTTTAGAGATATGGTGTAATGTTTTCTCGAAGTCTTCATGGACGATTTTTAGTTTTTGGAGATTCATTCTAAAATTGTTTAAGCAACTTAACTAAGGTCCTCTCTATGTGTGAAGAAAAGAACTTAGTACTGAATTGGGAAAAATATCATTTTATGGTACGACAAGGGATTGTCCTTGGCCACATTGTATCGTCTAAAGGATTGGAAGTGGACAAAGCCAAAATAGATTTAATTTCCAATTTGCCCGCCCCAAAAACCGTAAGAGATGTAAGATCTTTCTTAGGGCATCCGGGATTCTATAAAAGGTTTATAAAAGATTTCAGTGTCATTTCTAGACCATTATGCAACCTTCTGCTAAAGGAAGCAAAATTTGAGTGGACGGAGGCATGTCAAGCGGCTTTTATGAAGCTTAAGGACATGTTGACGACTGTTCCAATTATGCAACCACCAGATTGGAGCCTGCCCTTTGAAATCATGTGCGATGCTAGCAATTATGCAGTTGGTGCAGTTCTTGGGCAACGTAGGGACAAAAAGCCATATGTGATTTACTATACTAGCAGAACATTAAACGGTGCACAGATTAATTATTCTACAACAGAGAAAGAACTATTGGCTGTGGTCTATGCACTGGATAAATTTCGTTCCTACTTAATTGAATCCAAAATTTTAATCTTTACTGACCATTCTGCGTTGAAGTACCTTCTTTCTAAGAAAGATGCCAAGCCCAGACTGAACAGATGGATCCTTCTACTCCAAGAATTCAACATCGAAATCAAGGATAAGAAAGGAGTAGAAAATGTGGTGGCAGATCATCTTTCTAGGCTTGTCCTTTCCAACACTTTAGAACCCTTTCCAATCCAGGACACCTTCCCCGATGAGCAATTATTTGCCACATTTTCCCATTCTTCATGGTATGCTGACTGATCGGACCCCAAGTGTAGGGTGCGATTGTAGTAATAAAACTGGTAAGACCCGATCGATCCACAGGGAGCAATGTAAACTAAGATTCCTTCTCAACTTGTACCTGCCCTAAATTAAAAATCTAATTTTAGCCTAAAATCTAGAAAAGTACATTTATCATTCCTATTTTAAATTAAAATTAAATACATTTCCAAAAATAAAAACTCTTAAATCTAAAAATCCTAAATTAAAAAAAAAACTAAAATTGCTACAAAAGAACACACAAGTTAGAACATAAAGAATAAAAAGTACCAAAAATAAAATAAGAAACTAAACTAGAAACAAAATAAACCTAAGTTAGAAAATTAGTAATGCAATATATGCCATGAGATGCTGAAAATTCTAAGTCTAAAAAAAACTAGTATGCAGGGCTGTTTTTATACATGATTTTTCCTAATCTAATGCAACCTAAAACTGAGTTTAATGGATGAAATTTAAACTATAATGATGCATGAGTCAAATAAAAAAAACGGAAGTGGAAAACGATTTAAAACGAAGGAGATATGAGTGTATGAACATGACTAAAAAGAAACTGTGCAGAAATTCTGCACACAGGTAGGTCCGACCAGCCATGTTTGAGCCATTGGTTCACCATCTTTCCAAAACTATTTTTTCTTGAAATTTTGGGTTTTGAAAATACACTGATCAAACTTTAATTTCCCCAAGTTTCATCGGAAAATAATAGGTTTTGATCAGGTTTCTAATTGCAAACTTTTTACACAAAATTTGACCTGAAATTCCTGCAACAATGTGCTGAATTGTGGATTTATATTGGGATCCGAATTTTCAAAAATTATTTTGCTGAGATTATTGACTCAAATCTCTGATTTTTCTTGCTTATTCAATTTCAAACTCCGATTCTAGCAACTTATACATGTCTAAACTCCACCAATATGAATATGCATGCAATGCTAACTAGTTCCAATCTTAAACTATGCACAAAATAAACATAAAATTGAATTGATCATAAAAATAAAGACAATAAACAAAAATTTAAGAATTTAAATGTGTGGTGAAAACAAGAAAAGTAAATGTGTGGTTTAACAAAAATTTAAATGTGTGGAAGAACATAAATTTAAATGAGTGGAAGTGTATTCTCCTCTTTCAAAATTCTTTTCTAAGCGGGGTCATAATTTGAATCATGCTCTTAGGGCCTTTGGGTCGTCAATCCAAACACCAACAAGAAAAGAAACATAAAATAAGCACCAATCACCCAAAGACATAAAAGAAAAAAATTGAAAGAGTAAGAAACAATTTTACTAATATGCAAAGTCTTACATAAGATAAAAATAAAAAATAAACAATGACAATTACATACTAGGATGAGAAGCCTCTTCTAGATGAAAAACCCAAGGGGGTAGTGTGATTTCTAGCCAAATCTCCTTGACGACTTCAATGGAGAGAAAGAGAGAGGAAGAAGATGGAGTGTAGTAGTAATTCTAGAGAAAGTTGGTCTATCTTCCCATGAGAGGAGATGGATGCTATTGCCTTCATTTTATAGATTTTTGCTCTCTTTCTTTCCTTTTTTTGTTCCAAGTTTGTAGCATGCAATCTTCTTTGTATGGCAAGTCCCTTCCTTGGCCAACAAGTCTTCAAAGAAATAGCAAGGTAAGTGAGAGCTTTTTGGTGCTTTCCATGTACAAAAATGCAATCCCGAGAAATTATAGCACCAACTTCCAGAGGCCATATCTTCCTCGTTTTAGCTCCAATTGACACAATCTTGGGTTCTAAAGATGTATACTCGAAAAGAGATTTTCAACGGTGTATGGATTGAACCAATCCGATGGCTGGATTAAGAGTTATGACCATTTTAATCTTGCTGCCCCTGAAAAATCCGAAAATAATTGTGCACATATGGAATGTTAATTGTGCAATGGGATGTGTGGGACCCATGTGGACATCCAAGGGGATCTTTGGATCTTTCTTTCCTTGTTTCTTGATTCCCCTTCCATCTTTGGTTTGCTTCCAAGCTTCTTTGATTGACCAGTCAACTCTTTTAGCACACTTTCCTTTCTTGAATATCTTTCTTGATTTTTGAGTTTTCAAACTTAGTAAGAATTAGATCTTACCGAATCTGAAGTTTCCTTTCTTGATCTTGAAATTACAAATCTAACTTTTCATTGTTGACTCTTCAAACTCTTCAAAAATACCAAGATATGTGGGTCCACCATGAAAGATGTCCTACCCGTGATTTCTCTCACATTTCAACAATGTGGGTCCCATTCTTGATTTCTCCTACACAAATTAAAACAAATGGATTCAAGAACAATTCTATGTGAGGAATTTAAATGGACGATGCATGAGACCCTACTTGATGCACCTATAATAACCGACTTTCCAGAAATAAATCTCCAACAATGGCAGGTTTTATGAATTTATGCAAAAGTTGTGATTTTTGAGCAAATTATGCATGAATGCACTACAACGGACTCTAAATGCATAAAAACATGATTCGACACTAAATAAAGCTTTTAATATCAATAAACCTTTAAAATAGTCCAAAATGTCTATGAAAATGTGCACTTTTCAGGACTCATCACTGACATTGCTAATTATCTAGCTTCGGGTGAAATTCCAAAAGAATGGACGCAGCAAGATAAAAACAAGTTCTTCACGTAGGTGAAACAATTTTTCTTGGATGAACAATACCTTTTTAAATACTTCCCAGACCAAATCATTAGGAGATGCATTCCTGACCATGAAATAAACAGTGTAATATCATTTTGCCATTCTCATGCTTGTGGTGGCCATTTTTCTGCTAAGAAGACCGCTCATAAAATTTTACAATCTGGATTTTACTGGCCCACGTTTTTTAAAGATGCACATGATTTCTGTAAGGCAAGTGAGCAATGCCAAAAATTGGGTTCAATTTTCTAAAGGAATATGATGCCATTAAACCCAATTTTGGTCATCGAGTTATTCGATGTATGGGGTATAGACTTTATTGGAGCTTTTCCCTCGAGCTTTGGTTTTCATTATATCCTCGTTGTCGTCGATTATGTGTCGAAATGGATTGAAACAGTCCCATGTAGGAATAATGATGCTAAAACGGTCAAAAAGTTTATCTTGGACAATATCTTTTCCCGTTTTGGAACTCTACGTGCCTTCATTAGTGATGGGGGCACTCACTTTTGTAACCGCATCATTGAGAGTTTGTTTAAAAATTACGATGTTACACATAAAGTGACTACCCCCTATCACCCTCAAACAAGTGAGCAGGTAGAGGTCTCAAATAGGGAAATCAAAAGAATTTTGGAAACCACAGTAAGACCAAATCCTAAGGATTGGTCAATACGGCTAAATGATGCTTAGTGGGCTTATAGAACTGCGTATAAGACCCCAATTGGGATGTCTTCATACCGGCTTATATATGGGAAAGCTTGCCACCTTCTGGTGGAGCTGGAACATAAAGCTTATTGGGCCATAAAACAATTGAACCTTGTCTAAAAGCTTGCCACCTTCTGGTGGAGCTGGAACATAAAGCTTATTGGGCCATAAAACAATTGAACCTTGACTTAGACAAGGCTGGGGAGGAAAGAGCCCTTGATCTAAATGAATTAGAAGAATTTGCTAAACGAGGCTTATATGAACTCAAGAATTTACAAAGATAGGACTAAGGCCTTTCATGATAAACGAATATTAAGGAAGTCATTCCATCTGTCTCAAAAAGTCCTATTGTATAATTCTCAACTTCGTCCTTTCCCTGGAAAGTCAAGATGTCGTTGGACAGGCCCCTATATTGTTCAAGAAGTATTTCCATATGGGGCAGTGAACCTCATTGATCAATCGAATGATACCTCTTTTAAAGTTAATGGACAATGTTTAAAACCATTCGTGGAGACAGTTCCTCCAGAGGAAAATAAAATTCCTCTGATCGATCCTGTCTATCAGGATTGATAGGCATTGGATCTAACAGTGACCCACACCTTTGTACACTATGCAAATATATATATATATATATATTTCTTGTTCTTTCTTTTTGTGTTCTTTCTCTCACATTAGATAGGTTCCTACGCGAAAGCTTCATTATTCCAGGTGTTTTCTACCCTTTTTCCTCCTTTTACATTTTCACCTCATGTTACATTCCATTTCGCATTTCATGTATGATATCGAGGACGCTGTCTAGTTTAGGTTGGGGGGTGGGAACAAGCACACTTGTCCAATTTTAGACAAAAGATTTTTTTCGTTTTTGCATAAGTTTTCTAAAAATAAAAAATAAAAAAAACACAAGAAAAAGGGTTTTTTCAAAAGAACTTGACAATTCAAAGATGTCTAAAAATCTAGAATTTTAGAATTTTTGGATGGAAGTAAAATGAAGGTTCACAATTTTTTGAAAGATAAAAAGAATACCGAACTTTGTTTTTCACCGTAACACGTGTACATCATTTCAAAAGTCTTATATAAAAAGATTTAAGTGTCATTTTCAGAGTTCTTTCAAGAGAGAAAAAAGAGACGACTTTCTGAAATTTGGTCATATGAGTTCTCCTGGTTCATCGGTAAGGTTAGGCCAACCAAAACCAGTGAATTAATTCGGGTGAATTGAAAAGGGCTGCCTATTGTTGGGAACCATTTAAAAAAAAAAAAAAAAAAAAAAGGTGACAAGGGATGCACAAATAGGTGTTTATAAAAAAAAAAAAAAAAAGTATTGAAAAGAATAAAAAGTTGTGTGACTAGTTTCTAATTAACCCGAGCTAGTAAGCCCGTAGGGGTATTTATATACATAGTGCCCTAAAGACATCTATTTTGGGAGTCATTAGCCTAACGCTCGTTACATGGGTTAATTAGAAAGCTTAAGAGACCTGGGCACTGCACAGTCACATGATAGTCCCAATAAAAAAAATAAAAAAGAAAAAAACATGCATCTCACGGCCTTTGAAAAAAATAGTAGTGCGAAAGCCGTCATAGTAGCCTTGAGAGGAGACTTGTATTTACCCCGAATCTAGGAAAGCTGGAAATTCTGCGAAAGAATTCTGTTTTCATGGCATTATCAAAGAACATTTTTTATTTAATGTATATACTTGCATAAGGCACCCAAAGTTTTTGTATAATTTTTGAAAAGCTTTGAAAACAAAAACATGAACCAGATTTTGAAATCTCTGAAATCTTATTTATTCGAGGATTCAAGGCATCCGATCTGACTCAATCGTCTTTTGAAAAACCTTACGTTGACTTTCTTTTATTTTTTAGGTAAATGAATTTTGTGGGCAAATTCATTGCAAACCCTCACGAGGCACAACTCGTCCACTAGAGGTAACCTAGGGGTTTAAGGACTTGCTGCATACGCTAAATGCAACTGAGAGTACCAGCGAAAATGGTGTTTTCCTTCTTGTCTTTTGTATTTAGATTATATTAGATTAAGCTAAGAAGACCTACCCTAGTTCGCATATTTTGCTCCGGATTAGCAAAATGCTGGTTGGGAGGTGTGATAAATCCTTAAAAATTCATAATTTCATCATCATTTTAGACTTAATTAAGGACTTAATCATCAAATCATGGACCATTTTAGTAAAAAAATCATGATTCTATGTTAGTGAGCATCAAAGTCTGAATTCGAGTCAAAATTCATCAAAAAATTACATTTTCACATAAAATCATGAATTTCTCTATTTTTGGCAATGGAAGTCATAAATTTCTCATAACTTGTTATTTACAAATAGAATGATGTACTTTCTTTGCACCATTGATTTAATTGAAGATTTGATAAAATGGTGACATTTTATGCATCTATTTAGTGTGACTTGGGCTCGTATCTTTCATAATTCCTTCCCTATATGAATAGATTATTCTTTGACATTTGTTTTTATTTTTTTATAGGGAATTTCAGAATTTGGGGCCCGCGGAAGAGAATTGATGAATCAAATGCACCATGGGACCCATCTACGTTTGGCATAAATTCTAAGGTAGGTGTGGCCATGGCAGGGTCCGCTCTCATATGCAATAAAAAAATCAGATTTGATCTCTTGAAGATAAGTTCTAGATTTGTGGGCCATGTGATGAGGTGTCCAAGACCTTCCATTCAAGAATCACACACTCAAGTGGGGCCTACTTCCTTGGTTGCAATGAAATTAATTTCAGATTTGAGTGGATCTTTTCAAGAGAGAAAGTGGGCCCATCTAAGGATATTTTTCCAGCCATGAAGAGTTCAAAATTTTTTGGAAGATCTTGATTAGTAATCCAAGTTTGAAACAAATTCAAAGATTCAAGATTTTAGCACTTAAACTCCAAATGGATAGGCCTCAAATTTTGAAAGAGTGCAACCAAGATTCTTCCAAAGAAGACATCACACGTCCAAGAAAGGGGCTGCCCATATGGTTTCAAAATTTGAATTAAATCTAAAGTGGGCCCAAGAGAGGAAGTTGCATGAGATATAAAGAATCCTAGTTTTAGTAGGATGGTGTGCCAAGAAATCCAAGAAGATAACAAGCTGGAAAATCCCTTGAAACTCTCTCAAAACTCTCCTAATCTCAATCCAACTTGGACCCCACACTACTAATCCTTACCCAAACCAAAAACCTTGCAACCCAAGATATCAAAAAAATATTAAAAGACCACAAATAGGGCTGCACGTCAATTCCCATCTCCCTTATTCCTCTTGGACGACCAGCAACATCTTCCCTCCTCTTTCAATTAATTTTTCTCCATTTCATCTTCTTCCATCACTACTTCATCCAAGGCCTTCCCTAAGGCACACCACCACTTGGATTTCTATATCGTCGTGCCGCCGCCATTGTTATCGTCATTCCACCATTGGACCTGCCTTGAAATCATCTTCCCTTGCTTGGATTTCAGATCACAAAACAAGATCCGGTTGGATCGTCGTTCGAGACCACGAGTCATTTTCCTCCGTTTAGTGTTTCATGTGTCTAGGGTAAGGTTAGATGCACTTTATTTTGATTCAAACAATTTTGTAATGGTTAGTTGCTTGTAATGGGTCTTTCATTAATAAATCAAGTTTATGGGGTCTTGGTCTTCACCAATGGTTCAACATCGAGTTTTTGTGCGTAGTGACAGTGCGCACTTGGTGCAGTGGTCTTGATTTTTCTTGATGGAATTAAGCAAAGTAACCATTGCAAAGTTTTAGAATTAAAAACAAATTTTTTATTCTCTGATTTTATTTTATTTTATTTTATTTTTATGCATTCTATCAATTATTGCAATTGGTTGGACTGACAAATCTTATAGTGAATGCAGTAGTTAGATTAGGTTTCTAGATTGGGATTTTTTTTTTTTTTTTTTTGGGGTTGTAATTAATTTTTCAAACTTGTAATTAATTTTTTTTAAGTAGGATTTGTGATTTTTATAGATTTTTGATAGGCTCGAATTAGTGTTTCAATATGACAGGTTTTTGTGCAATTAATTATTCCCTATAGATTGACCTCCAACTTCACCGAATTATTACTACAATAGCAGCCTTGCAGTTGGGGCTGACGAACAATTTGGCTAATACGTGCATGAATTAAATAAAAATAATACTACTCGTGCACGTGATTTCCCACAGATGTTCGCGGTGAGGATATCACATCAACATAATATTTTTGTTTAAGTACAGAAGCGTGTAGCAAATCGAGAATAAAATTCATTTCTATCAACAAGGTTGATAGTACATCTATATAAAGCATAATATATATTAGAGTGAGCATTATTCATTAGCAGTTCCCAGAAGAAGGTTATATGTTTATACAAAGATCAGTTAATTAACATTCTCCAAAAATAAAGGCCACCAAAGGCCAACACAACCCTAAATAATTATCCCAAATGGTTAACCACAATTCCCAAAATATGTCGTATCTCAAGACAACCGAATGTCTAAATGACATTGTCGGCCTACCACTCTTCTATTCGTTGTAGCTCTCTAGCCGCCTCCTCATGCTCCTCATCGGGAAAACCAGCGTCCGGACCTGAGTACCAAAGAATGAGTTAGACACAATGGTCTGGCAGGTGGGTGAAATGATATCACAATATAATAACAAATGAGTTTACTTTGGAAATCATTAAAACCTATTTAAACAATATTTTTCATAAAAGAATTGTATCACTTGTTAGAAAACAAAAATACAGTATAAAAGCATATAAGTGTATCAAAGAATAGGCAACTGTCAAGATGACAATCACACAAAGCTAAATCCTCTGTCACCGAAGTGATGAGAGCATATCGGGGCGTTGATCTCAAACACACGAAGTGATGAGATTCAACAAAATATATATATATATACATATAATTATACGGGACGAGACCACGGTAGCGAGCCGGGTATCGGGACGGGACGGGATCCAAACTGCAGCTGGCGGGACGGGACGGGGACCTCCAAGTTGGTGGATCAAACCGACAACGTTGTCCAAACTTAGTGGTGCCAACTCATAGGTCATATGCAAGCAATCGGGACATGTATAAAAATACACATGATGTAAATGCATAAACGGGCGGGACGGGTGTTCACAGGCATAATTATCACTTCAATATCGGGCAATGCACAACGGGCCTAGCAAAATACTACAATATAATTTCAGTGTTTTCGGGCATTAGAAATCATAAAGCATTAGTCTTTGGGAAACATAGATACCCAAAATAATTTGGGTAAAATAAAACACAACTCTATTTGCAAAACTTCCGGGCCAAGTATTCGGGATTCAAGACTTGTTCAAGGTGAATAAAGATCCCGTATGTCGGTTTCAGTATAGACTCAATACTCCTAAAGTTTTAAAGATATTCTGACTCTTTATACACCTAGGTAATTTCAAAAAAAAAAAAAATTCGATGGATCTTCGTGATGGGGTTTCTTTCTCAATCGGGTCTTATACGTCGTCTCTTAAGTCTCCCATCACAATGGGGCTCCAAACAAACCAATTCCAAACATTTAAACATCACATACATGATCCCAATGCAACCACAGGTGAACAGTACACGTTGCTCGAGCGAACCTGAAGTTTGCTCGAGTGAAGTGATCTATGGGAGGGTTCGCTCGAGCGGACCTATCCAGTTCAGGTTGGCTCGAATGAACCGTCAAGGTCGCTCAAACTAACTTCGTTATGAATGGGGTTCGCTCAGCAAAGTGTCAGGTTCGCTCGAGCGAACTGTCCAGAACACTGCAGAAGTGCAGTTTCAGGCTCCTTCCTTTCTCCTCTTATACAACTATTTATGACTCCATTTCTTCACATATTTGAGGGCATATAAACACCTCTACACCACACTCAATTCACCATCAAAACCTCCCACCAAATATCTCCATTCCCTTCCTTTACTATTCATATTCAATCACAAGAGAGAAGAGAAAGGCCCACCACTCACAAGATTCATTTACAACTTTGACAACATAATGGATACATTTATCAAGATGCATTTAATGAAGAAATTAACTCATCAATATGTATTTTAAGAGCAATAAAAACCATTGGTGAAAAATCAAGTTTTATCCAAAGAACATGTAAATATTCAAAACTCATCTATTCATCCACTTGCCTTGGGTCCAAGCTAGCAAATCAAGCTATTAATCACAATCTCTCAAAGTCAACCTACAAACACAGTAAAAAAACCTCAAATACAAACCCTAAATGGTCAAAACCAAGAATGGGGAAGAGAAAGCTTGCAATAATGGAGGTAGAGTTTCTCTAAGGTTAAAAGACCACAAATCTAGGAGATAAGGGTGATGGCTTACTTGTAAAGTCTTCAAATGGACAAGAATAGCTCAAAGGAAGCTTCAATGTGGCTAGTTTTCACTTCTAATGGCATCCAAGGAGAGCTCTCAAGGAGAGGAAGAAGATGGTGACCTCCATTCCTCAAATGATGCAAGGCTGGTAGAGATTTGGAGATGGAAGAACAAGAAAAGAAAAGGGGAAGAAACCCTAGCTTGGTTGGGCCTTTAGAGCTGGAAAAGGAAGAAGAGAAAAAGGGCTCTCTTTTTATACAAGTGGAGACGGGCTCCACCACTAGCAAATCTTATCGGGTTGAAATTATGGCTTTCGGGACCTCGGATAAGTTCAACGAAGAAGGGAAAAGTGATCATCGAAAAATATAGTTTCTAAAAAGTACATATTTCAAGGATTTTGGAGACGTCGAATTTTGAGTCCAGATTTGGTGTAAAAAAGACTGTTTTAACCTTGGCGTTGGGAAAGTCGGGTTTCGGGTTTCGGACGGAAACAGGACTATCATGAAAGTTGTAGAGATTAACGAGATGAGTCAAATGAAGTCAAAAAATGAATTATTAAAATCTCTAATAATCCCCCATGTACACGTAAAGTCACTAAAAGAACCCCCAAAGGGTCCCGCTAAATCAAGAAGGCACTCAAAACTCTAAAGCTATAGAAAAAGTTATTCTAGTCCCAACTTCACCAAAATCCACTAATCGCACTTAGAACTAATACACAACTTAATTAGTGCTAATAAAGGTCGTTCGGGTCGGGGTTTTACATTAGTTACCTACACAGCTCAGGCCTCAGCCCAATGTACTACGCCCAAGATAAAAATTTGAAACAGGAAGAGAAAGGAACCAAAAAGAAGAAAGAATTCCCTCTATTTTCTACTTCTAATCCATCAGGGTGGCCCTCCTCGAGGAGTTTGTTAAGCCAAACCAAATATCATATTTTTAGTGAGATTGCATCTTTGGAAGCCCAAGTATTTTCAAAAATCAATAAAACCTAAGTACTAGATAACTAAGAAGTGAGTTGTGGGCCCATGCATGTATAGTGAGATACATAGTGGCGGTGAGGACCAATCATGTGGACCCCATGCTAACATGGCAGTCTCCATCCAAGATTGAATAGGTGCAACCGCATAAACTTATTACTGTTATTCTTTGTGTAAGATCCCACATCTCTTATGAGGCTACTCAGAGACTGGGCTAATATGGGGGACACCGTGTGACTTAGTATGAGGCCTTTTGAAGCTTAATGGGCTCCGAAAACAAAACCTTGAGGCAAGATTGGGCCAAAGCCACAAGGCCAGAGTTGCATGAGCCAAAGCAAACAATACAATACTGGGAGATCAAAGTCGTTACATTTGGTATCAGAGCCGCCCCTCGGCTCTCCTCTACTTATGAGACTGCCTAGAGACTGGGCTAATATGGAGGACACCATGTGACTTAGTATGAGGCATTTTGAAGCTTAATGAGCTCCGAAAACAAAACCTTGAGGCAAGATTGAGCCAGAGCCAACGGGGCCCGAGTCGCATGAGCTAAAGAGGACAATATCATACCGGGAGATCCGGGTTGTTGCACTTTGCCAGGACCATGTTTGGCTGACTTCACATTGGACTGAATTCAGAAGTGGGTCAATGATCTGAACCCCACTATAGGTCTAAACTAGATATGATTATACAGGTAAAGGAATAGGCCAATGAGCTAGCCATATTTTGGGCCTCACAATTGGAATAACTAGACAATAATGTGCAGGCCTAACTATAGGCAAAGAGCCAATTATATTTTGCAAACAATCCGGGCTTGGATAAGTTTCAAATGGAAGGACGGCCCCCATGAAAGGCACTAGGCAAGGCCCTCTTTTTTTTCTTTTTTTTTTGGTACCGACGCAAGAGAAAGCCCGCAAACACACGAGAAACCAGCCCACTCAAGTCGAATGGAAGCCCGCACAAGTGGGGAAGAAAGCCCACACAAGCGGAAAGAAGTGATGTACTCGGGGTTCGAACCCTGGGCAGCCAAGTAAGAACTGACGTTACTTACCACTCGGGTGTGGCCAATGGGTCCAATCAACATTCCGTGCCGCTCCTTTGACAGTCACTACTTCCGATAAACAGTCATTGGGTCATTTGCATTTTACAAATAGCATAGGAAAATGGGATTTATATTTGTCAATGATACACATGCATGTTAAACACGTGAAACTCAATACCATGTTTTTCAAAATCACCATTTTCAAAAGAGTAAATGAGAATATCCAACGGTTTTAAATGTGTTTAGATGTTTTGGATATTTCTCACAAATTTCTCAAAACTCAAGAAGGATTATGATATGGAGCTAAACTTCTTGATGCAAGTCATTAATACGAAAAGCTGAATGATTTGGATCATAAATTGGGGTTCAGAAAAGTGCATAAAATTAGTTCTATAGGTTGTGAATTTTTCATAAATTACTCAAAATCTATTAAGATTCAAGATGTCAGCTTGAAAGTTTGAAGGCTTATTAGTTCAATAAACAAATTGAATGGTTTGGATGACAAAAATAGTCTATAGACTGTACTAGCGCCTCTTTGCAACATGTGCGAAACTGATTTTTAGACCTATTACAGTGTCAAAATTTTGTTGCACCTTAGCGCAAACAAATGTAATGACAGGCAACCATTATTCATGTGAATCATTTTCCGTAAACAACGGAAGAAAATAACCTATTAAAAATTAATTGCAAAGTTCTCATTCTTTTCTAAGGTAGGATCTTCAATAATAGATAGGACCCACATGGAGATTGATTAGAAGAAAGCCTTCTAAAGATGGCACATGGCATCTAGGTGGGACCTACTGGCATATGAAAGAGAGGTGTCTTCCAATTATCACCACTTGAAGATTAGTACCCATTTGATCAAAGGCCATGTGACAATTTATCTGCTTTGTTATTATTGACTGTCCATTTCATTGCCGACAATGTCCACTGATGTTTGCTGACAGATGACTAATTCATGCAATGCGATGCGCTTTTATATGTGGGCCTACTGGACTCCACCTGCTTTGCATGTTAACTACATTGATATAAAGCCCACAAATCATAATCTGTCACAAATCACTTATTGGTTCTCAAATATCAAATGATTTACATCATCACCAATGGGTTTGGATCTTGATCCTCTTGGATTATGACCAAAATTTCTATTGTCAGAAGGTTGATAGATTAAGCTTGAAGCATGGTCCATCGAATCAGTGGCTTTATGTTTCAAGCTTAAGACCTAACCCAACTTCTAGACTTGGTAACTAGGGGTAAGTAAGGTTGATAGAATAAGGTTGTATGTAGGTTATCCAAAAGAATGAATTATTTCAGTTAACTGGGATCATTGACGTGAGGTAAAGTACCGTGTCAATTTCTCATCCAACCCCAACCTAATGGGTTCAAGTCCACATTTCTTATTAGAATGGAAATGGGTTGGGTTCCATTTACATATTTATCACCATTCTACCCATCAATCTAACCCGAATCTTTCCCTGCCCAACTCACAACTCATTACACTATGACCCACTGCACCGAAGCCCGACCTATTATTAATCGAGGGTTCAAGTTGAACCCTTCAACTCAGTGTTGTTTCCGGGTTTCACATTTGAATCCATTTAATAAATAGGTCAGATTCAGGTTCAGCCCATACATGTACCTGCCATGACCTGAAACAACCAGATCTCACTTGATCCATTCCAGCCCCTAATGCAAACATATTTTCTTGAACAATGGGGCCCAAATTGTGCCTGTCCAGACGGCCCATTAGATTCCCTCTCCACCCTCTCCTGTACGATATAGGGGTGTACACGGATCGGATTGGTGCGGATTAGGCCAAATTCGTCACCAATCTGTTACCTACAGACTGACGGATTTGGAATCCGTCACCGATATGTGGCTGTTAAAATTCGATCCGTGGAGGACCTAATCGGATCGGATTAATCCGTTCAATCCGTTCGGTCTAATGTTTAAAAAAAATATATCAAACATGTTGTAAAAAAATTCAGCATACAAGCTAACAATCCACAAAAAAAATACAAATTACCAATTGATCAATACAAAGAGTTGTTTTTATCTATATTACAACCAAAAGAGATCTAATCAACAAAACAGTGCAAGAACATGGAACAAAATAGTGCAAGAACATGGGTTTGGGAGATGAAGCCATGAATGGGGGTAGGGTTTTGGGGATAAAGATTCGTAGGGAATTACATTTTTCCCCTTTAAAATTTTTTTATTTTAAATTTAGACATCTTAATTTATATTTAGACCCCTTATATATTTTTTTTATGTATATTTAATGTCAACGGATCGAATCTGATTGAATCCGCGGAGTGAGGGTGAAGTCCGCCACTGATCCGTTGCTAACGGATCACAAGATTATCGATCCGTCACCAATTCGATTACCTTCAGATCGGATAAAAATTCACGGATCAAATCGGATCGGATCAGATTTACGGATCAATGGATTTTTTGTACACCGCTAGTACGAGATTTCAATTCATCATCATTGACTTAGACAAACTCAACTTACCCAAGTTTTGACAACGGCCTTTTACCTCAGTGGTAAGAGGTGAAAATTCTCACCTTGCTGCCCAGAGTCCGAACCCTAAGCATGCCACCTTTCCTCACAAGAAGGCTTTGTCATCCACCTAAGGTCTACTTCCATCACCCCAAGGGCTCCACCACTTCAACCGAGGTCCACATTCACCTGAGGGGGAGTCCTAGCACCCTACAACCAGTGTACCAACAAAAAACACACAAAACTTACCCATGTTTTTCATGGGGTCCTATCTGACAATGGAATTTCCTCCAATGGTAAATGTTCTCCTATGCTCTACAGTCCAACGCAGGGGCGGACCCACATTTAGGGGTAGCCCCCTCCCAACTTTAAGAAAGGCCATAGGGCAATAAAGGGGGTCCGGCCCAGCCCCCACTTAAAGAGCCCGTCAAGGCCCCTCCCAAATTGAAAAAAGCCCATAAGGGCAAAAACGAATGTCAAGCCCAAACCCCACTTAAAGAGCTTGTCGAGCCCCATCCACTTCCCCAACTCAGTTCGAATTCTACATAAATCCCAAATATTTCCTCTCTCTCTCTCTCTCTTTCAAAACGTCCTCAAATAGGAAGAAACCCTCAAATCTCCGCCACCAACATTAGCATCGACGCACCGCCGTCGTCCCTCTCTGGGGCAGGCATATATGAGCAAAGAACCCTAATCAGCATATATACATGGTTTTTCCTCTTTTATGTGAACCTTTGCTCCCTCAATGATGCCTTTTGCTGAACCCCATTAAAGGAAAGATGCTCACAACCGAAACATATGTGAGATGAGAAGAAATAGACCCAAAAAATTGATCGACTGCTCATATGGACTGGTTGCAATGGCGGACTATGCGGGATTGCATGCAGTGGACGGTTGCAGTCCTTGCACAAGAGACCGTTGCCCAATTTCTAATTCTATTGAAGTCGTGATTTGAGAACCCCGTTAGTAAAAGCTTGTATGCTATAGTGTTTTTTTATTGGGAATTTTACGGGAAAAGTCCCGAAATTTGGCCATTCCTCGCGAAAGGTCCCCGAATATTATGTATCACAAATGGGGTCCGTTAGGACCTCTTCTATTTTGTTTTTTCTAATGCCCGCGTCGCTCGTGTCATATAGGAGCAACGCTAGCGTCGCTATACACGGTTTTCACAAAACACTCTTCTTCCTCTTATTTTTTCCTCTTCTCCCACCTATTTAATTATCTCCCCCACTCCATTTTTTCTCAATCATCATTGGAAAACAATATCACATGCTTTATAAAAAGATTACTATTGACCGACATACTATTTCTTTTTTCATATTCTCAAGATTTATCTTGAAAAGTGAAAGAAACAAGGAAAGAACAAAAATGACAGACATAACATGGAAGAATAGTTCCAATAACAATCTTATACCGGTACATCATTATGTTGAGTTTACCCTCAACTGATGAATCCATCCATGAGAAAATAGGAGAGAAAGGTTGCTCGGCAAGGTAAATCTATATTTGCAAGTTTGGACGTAGCTTTTACGCCTTTATGAATGGGGGAAAACTTGTGTTCAAAGCTTTTCCGCGCTTATGAACAGTGGAAAACTTGTAATATTCGTAGCTTTTTTTCCACCAATATGAAAAAACTTGTATTTGTAGCTTTTTTCCACCGATATGAATTGAAAAAAACTTGTATTCACAGCTTTTCCACCGATATGAACGGCGAAAACCTAGTATTCGTAGCTTTTCCAACGATATTAACAGCGGAAAACTTATATATGCGTGGCTTTTCCAACGATACATGAAGAGTGATGCTAGCGTCCCCCCAAATTTCTCTAGGAGACGCTATCATCGCTCAGAAAAAAGTATTAAAAATATGGCGGGAAGACCGGATTTGTGCTGCACAATGTTCAGGGACCCTTCACGAGGAATTGCCAAATTCCAGAATTTTTCCCTAAAATCCTCTTTTTTATTTTATATTTCCGAATATACGCTTTTAATGTTGATTCAGGTTCTCTATTGAGGTAGATGGGTGTTTTTATTCTTGGTAATAGAAAGTTAATTAAGGAACCAAGTAGTGCTTCTCACGTTCAAATGTGTTTTAACATGATAGGAATTGAGGATTTGATGTGCTAATCATGCTTTAGGTTTATGGGCTTTGTGGGTCAATACCTGACTTTTTTGTTAGCTCCCCTCAAATAAAAATCCTGAGTCCGCCACTGGTCCAACAGATTGGTTTCAGTTTGATCCATTGGAACCCAGAGTGATGCACCCATGAGAATAATTTCATCGGACAAGTAACAGTGCATCCATACATGTCATATGGTCGGAGTTTTTTTTTTTTTGGTAAAAACATATGATCGGAGTTGTATGACAATTTCTGATTTTCTTAAGAAATTGCAAATGTCCTTGAATTCACATGGGGATAGTGCAGAGACTATATAACCAGTCAGGGCCCCCGCGAAAGAAAGGAGTAATAGCAGTCACGGATTTGCTTTGCATTACTAAAAATGAATGACTGGAATGGAGGAATGTTTGAAAGCTGCTACTCTTTTCTTTTGCAGTGAAATGTGAGTGAGAATACTGAAATGAAGAACTCAGATATGTCAAGTCCAAGAAGGAAAAAAAGGTATGCACTGTGTATTCACCCCCAGTGAATGACTGAAGAGAGAGCTCTTGTTCATATAACTTTGATATATGTAGACATCCTTTAGAATTACACTTATCGTGTGCAACGATAAGATCAAAGGACATATTGTTTCAGGGCCACAAAATTGTTCAAATTCTAACCATTAGAAAAGGTTGAATTTGGTTAAAACTTGCATGATCAGAGGGAAGGGAGCAGCGTGTAAAAAAATTTATTCAGTGTCTAATTTGGGCTGTGGCAATTTAGGAGGGAGTGTAATTGAAGGACTTGGATTGATCATGAGAGGGAGGCGGCATGTGGGCCTCACAGTATGGACAGTCGCTAGAAAAGGAACGGCGAGACATTCTAAGAAAATCCATATAAAATTCGCTTGCATTTACACAGACAATAATATTGAGATTGAGATTAGAACCTCTACATGGTGCTTTTGTGCAGCCCAGTTAATTGTTTGGGCCACCAGGCCCACCTATAATCAAGTTACCCACTCACACACATAACACACCTGCAAGCCCAGTGAACTGCGGTCAGCCTAAAACTCGTCAGCCAGTGCTCACAGTTGAGCCTGACATCAAACAGTGATGCGTTCTAAAACCATTAAAATGAGAACAATAGATTCTGAAGATCTAAGGTTGATTTTTCTTTTGGAGTTTTTTGTATATACACCATAGTTTTATAGGATTTGTAAATCAGCCCCTTGTATCTAAATACATCCTTACTTTTTTTTCATTTTAATACCTTTTATGTCCCCAAAATAAGAATGGGAAAACACCATGAGGTTTATGTTGAATTTTTATTAAAAAAAATAACAACTTTGCCCTAGTATCCTCTAACAAAAATGAGTACGACACTATTTACAAAAATACCAAAATTTTATCCCAAGTCCCAACAATCTCTTTCAATAACTTTGTCATGCACGTGAAGCCTAATCATATCCAACACTACAAGCTTTAGAGAAAAAACATGTATAAAAGGATAAAGTGATGAACAAAAGTGTCATTTTACTCTAAAACTTATCGTAGTTAAAACTTAAAAGGCCGCTGATTTAGGGGACATGGAAGGTATTAAAATGAAAAGCCAGGATGCTAGAAATCTTAAAAGCGGGTATATACAAAGAACTCTTTAGTTTTTTTTACAACTCTAAGTCCATTTAATTCTTTCTAACTCTCCCCTCCTCATGATTGGCATGACCTCAAGTGGCACCATAGACTAGCTCTCATCATAATATCTCCGTCACTGGGTGTGGGCATTCAGTAAGAGGAGGTGATTGTAGTAGCAAATAGCAACGGAGCCTCAGTTTCTTTCAACACCTTGCAGTTTAAAGAGGCTTCAATACAGGACTGAGAAATGACGCAGCTCTGCAGCATCTCAATGAAGATTCATTAGCAGTGTGGTCCTTTCGGTTTCAATATTTGGGTCTGTGACTGCTATCGTTTTGTTTTGTTTTGGTTTGTTTATATTCTTTGTTAGTGAGCCTTTTCCAGCAAGCAGAGCCTTGTGACCCCGAATTGGAATTTCTGGGCACATTCCACATGGTCTACTGATTTGACTGACCACTTTACTGAGCCTTTCTGTCATTCAAGACCTAACAAATGTAATTTTTCTGCCAGTTGCATATATCTCTTGTTAAAACCCATGTGATGCGATTGCCATTGGAAACTTTGAGTCTGGACATGAAAGCACAGGCAGGAGGGAGAGGGAGAGGGAGAGGGAGAGAGAGAGATGCCTTGGCCAAGTATAGCCTAATTTTGGCTGGTTTGCATCCTTTAAGGCCCATAAGTTTATTTCCAATGCCTAATTTATCAATAACAAGCTTTCCAGATTGGTTTGCCCTGTCAAACAGCAAAATTGGTCATGTCTCAAAATAAATTGACAAAATATCTCATTCCATGGATAAATCTTATACTAGGATATTACCCAGATCCTATTCCACCATGCCATCAGCAATCTGGGTTATATTAATCTAGATCATTAGTCAATTCTCTTATCCTCTCATTATCGAACGATCTACAAGATTTTGGATAAGCACCAAGTTCACAAAATGGAGTAGAATCTTGGTTTGTGTCATAAATTTGTGGAATTATCTAAATTGCACTTGAGTATAGGATTGGAACATGAGCACATCATTTCAATGAAATGCATCTTAGATATAAAACATGGCCCAGTAGAGATTTTTGTAGCTACAATAGAAATGCAACAATATGAAGTATGAACCATCTCATCCTTGCTCTGGTGAACGAGGAGCACTGACATCAGGTGAACCGCAACCCATGAACCATGAACCGCAAATTGTGATCCAACAACCCTAGTTAACTTTGTTTTGCAAGACTCCCTAAATTTATCACTCTTCAAGGCTGCTACTGGACCAAGACAAGACTCAGGTCCTGGTTATAGTAACTGTAACCATACCCAAATTTAAATTAAAGTCCCCCAACCTGTACCTAGGCCTGAATTAAGGTCTAAACACGATCCTAATCAAGACCAAAATACTTATACAATGCACTTAATATACTTACATAGACATATGATATAATGGTGGCATCAGACATACATGTCCTTTGGCATTAAATCCATGATACTAGGCCCGAACAAAGACCTCAACTATTTGGGTATGAGTCCCAAATATTTATATAATGCACTTAAGAGGTGGGGCTCACTTGGGGATGAGACCCAAGGGGGATCTCTTCATCTAGTTGGTGCCTAGCTATATACAAAATACGGCAAACAAGTTTCGCCCTATTAAAAATTGACTTGTCAATCCAATGATGCAGGTCATTCAAATGGGTGTAAATAATAAAAAAAGGGCTAGTATTATTCAGGAGGGTCCCATATGTGTGGTCTATTAAAAAGGGCCATTCGGGTGGGACCCACTATGAGGTGTGCACAGGTGTGCAAGAAAAAAAGGTGGGCATAAGATTACTTCTTGGGTCCCAACCGGGGATTCATCTTCTTGGGTCTCAAACTCATGGATGTGTGCCAATACAAAGACCCCAATTAATTCAAATCTTGCACCCATACCCGATTTTTCCAATTCCAGATACCCATTTTCAAATTTCAAAATCCTCTCTCTCTCTCTCTCTCTCTCTCTCTCTCTCTCTCTCCACCAATCACCATACACAGACACACCAAAGCATCCTACCAACTACAGAAGAAAATTAAAAAAAAACATCTTTGTCAATGAGCTTCATCCCCTAATATAGGAAACAAACTCCAACATAACCTCAAGGATTTGATAATGATATTAACTATGCAAAAATCTCCATTAGGCATTAACGCCATCAATTCATTTTCCATCACCATTTTATTAAATCATTTCTTTGCCTAAAAGTCTTTCAAGTTGAAGACTTGAAAGTTCATAAATTTAATTGAGTAGTTTAGAAGAAGAGAACAGGACATGCCGAAGACTTGAATGATCTAATTCCCCAAAACGACACCTTAAGGCTGAGGATATTTTTGAGTTTGATTTGTTATGCAAATGCTTGAATGCTTGCTAAATGATTGGTTAAACTCCATTTAGACATTTGGTGAGTGTGCATGCATCCTCATGCGGCAGGCCCAGCATGAACACACCAGTTGGACAATTTGAATCGTTCTAGTGTTGATTGGACCCCCATGATTTTCATCCAGTGGACCACACCACTGAGCCCTCTGATCAACCAAGTTGCAATGGATGGAGAGGTCATCAACCTTGGTGGGGCCCACCTCAAACCCAGCCTTAATCTGACCCACCAAACCAGAGGTGCTATTCTTGGGTTTGGTTGAGTCAAATTATGTCAGGCTGAGTTTGGTTGGGTTGGAGCCCAACCGGTCCCAACCCAGCCAGCCGAATTTCAGCCCAGGACTTGGGTACTCTGGTTAGGATTGGGCTCCAAGTTGTGTCCTTGTGCGGTGCCCCAAGATTCATGCATAAGAACATTCATGCATGTGCACTTATAGTCAACGCATGTGGAGGGATCCTTAACATTCAAAATCTTCAAATTTAAGGCCTGGATTCAAAAGATTCTTGTGCCTGTCGATGCCAGTGTTGACAAATGGCTCATGTCAAGGTGTATTATATTGACCCAAGACATCAATACCTCCCAAATTCAAGGGATGGATTATCCCTTGTATGATATATATTAAAAAATTAAAATTTATCTCTTTTTTTTTTAACCTAGCTAAGGGGGCTGGGATTCAAAATGAGCCTGCACACACGAGAAGGCGAAAAAGGAGATTGCACGAGTGGGAGAAAAGCCGACACAATAATTGGAAAGAGGTGACAAACTTAGGATTTGAACCCTAGGCATCAAAGTGATAATTGCTGCTACTTACTAGTGAGGTATCTTAGAAATGGTTCTAAACAATCCATAGAATTTTTTTTTTAATCAATTGTGTAGGCATCCATGTATACAACAGTTCACTCAAAAAAAGATTTAAATCTTATTTCACTTTTTCTTAAGAAATCTTATTTTTGTTGTGTAAAATGAGGAGCAGAAACATGGCAGGATAAGGAAACTTGCCTTTGGAGGCCACTATATAGAAAGACATGGTGAAGAACCTATTTCAGTAGGAATCTAATAATTTAATAGCCATCATTGTTGAGAATTGTTTATAAAAGTATGATGGCTTGAGGTGGCAATTCAATGTGCTGATCCAGATAGGAAAATTTTCTCATGAGCACATACTTCCTTTATTATCTCCAAAGGTAGGACGGCCCCTGTATTTTATCAGGTCCTACCGTGACAACAACACTGATATGAATGACCCTTAGAGCATAAGAGCACAGGAGAAAATCATCCAATCTCAATGAGACTTCCACATGAGAGATTATTGGACAAACTCGGCACAGGATTTTGAATCCCTGCAATCCATAAATTGAACCTGTCTAAATTAGGGTGGGGCCCCAAAAGTCTCATCTATTGTAGACCCTCTGTTGTAGAAAGTTAAAAAGTGGAATTAAGTTATTCTTCTTTTTTCCGTATATTTCTCAAAATCTGTAAGAATCTAAGATATAAAATTAATGCATTGAGATTTGTCATATTTATGATAATATTGAACAGTTAATATTTTTTGTGCTAGCTTAACACGACTCTTAAAGTCTATGAGGATCTAAGATAAAAAACTTCACATCTTGAGTTTTACTGTTTATATGAGAATATCAAATGAATCATCATGAATTGGGCCCTCACAAAATTGCAGAAAATCAAATCTATAGGGTTAGGCTTTTTTTCGTTTTTTATATATTCCTCAAAAAACTGTGAAAGTCTTAAAATAGGAAACCAAAAGGCTTGGAGTTAAATCAGTTGAACCCAAAAAAAAAAATTGAATGGTTTGGATTGGGAATTTGAGGCCCATAGGACTTCTAAAAATAGAAAGCACCAAATGGGATTTGATCCAGTGAGCCACTAGAGGCAGAAATGAGGTGGGAGGTACTGGCACTATTTACCTGACATTTTGATGTGGGAGATATGAAATATTTTTTTTTTAAATCTTTGATCTAAAAATGACCCTATTTACACATAATTTTCACACCTCATTTGCACATATGCACATATGATATATAAATGAGCACAAATGACCCTTAAAACATGGTGCAAATTCCAATGTACCTCTTATTATTTTAGGGACAAGATGGTAATCTTAGTTTTAATCATTAGAACTACGGCCAAACATTAAGTTTATTATAAACTAGTTTAAAGTAATTGCATTTTCATTTTCTTTCAAAATATTAGTTAGGTTGATGATTGACCATGATTATAAAGCAGGTATTACCAGTGGTCAAGGGTGTTAATTATCAGATTTGCCAAGGGAGTAGAGGTTCTTATATGTAAAAACTAAAAGGGTGGTTACCTATAAATCTTGCAAAGGCCAAGTGCTTATGGGTAAGTTTCCGAAACTAAACTTACTGACCCTCAAAACCATCCACATGACAGCTTTTGTTTTAGGTTTCAATGAGGACCACTCTTTTGCAGTTTGGTGTGATACATTTTTCTTATTTCTCTTAACAGAGAAGTTTTCGATTTTCTATCGGAGTTTAGGAATATATGCGTGATTCCTTTCTCCCATGGAAACAAAAATTGATGAAGCATGAAATCTCGTTTTATAAATAAATCCTTGTGGTATACATTGTCCACTAACATGACAATCTGATTTGGCCAAATTGTGGGCCGCATTGAGGATGATGTATATTGTAAAACTTGCAATGATGAGACTGGCATCAAAGATCAAATGATTATAATCAGATGGTCAATTAGCAACTTATGGGTTGCCAGGTAGGTCTGGTAAGGGACTTCAAAGTCCTCCTACAAGAAGCAGGGTAGCTTAGCTTGAGCCCCAATTGAAATAGAAGATTGTGTCGCCTTGTAAAGTCTTCTAAAAAGGTCTTCGAATAAGATAAAGTAGGATATAAAAAATAGCTGAAACTATCCAATCAAAGCCATTTTTTAGTTATCTTTGAAGAAATTTGTAATTTGGGCCAGGTGTAAGGACAATACTCATGTTAATTGGGTGATTTACCAAGTCACCTTGTGTGCAAGACCATAATGATAGTCTGCCTCTACACCCAAATCAAACATCAGAATCCTACTCTGTCATAATGTTCTTTGTGCTCATTTGGTTATTTATCAACTTATGTCTTTTCAAATATAAATATGGGAGAGAAAGGTGCGGTTCATAAGAAGTCTATGGGGAAATGAATCTTATGAGAAAGAGAGTGTGTGATTAGGATATAAGCCAATAGAAAAATACATGTCAAGGGAATAACCATGTCATGCCAACTGGGTGCTGATGCAGAATGGGTCCCTCAAATTTGTTGGATTCAACAAAGAGACTATAAAAAGCAAGATTCATTTCATTTGCTTTTAATCACTAGTGATTTTGGGTGGTGGAAAGTAATGTGAGAGACATAAGCATGACAATTTTCATTTGATAATTGATAATATCTCTCCTCTTTTTCTGCTAATGTAGATGGTGGAAAGACTCTCTCTCCTTGAGTGAATTATATCTTAAGACAAATCCTAACCGTCCAAATGATGCCAGACATGCTGGCCATTTTTTTCTAAAAATTTGCTGCTGTGCTTATGTCTTTTACGAGAGAATTCTCAATCTAACTAACTATTTAGGTTTAGGGTTTAAAAGCTACATGCAATTGAGCAAGTTACATAAGCACAACAACAGGTGATATAAGGCTAGAGCCCGAATATGATAACTACTGTTGCTACATGAAAATACTTCACCCTAGAGGGTACGCGCCAAAAGCCCCCAACGGTCCAATATGCATCCAAGAGAACCCTCTTGCCTCGGATCCCAAATGCTTGGACAATACAAATATGAACATCCCAATGGTACAGTTGCTGCTGCAGAGCACAAATGTCAGCCCCATCTGAACCTTCTCTGCATACTCACATCAGCCTTATAAGATGCTACAGTGCATATATCTCTTCAGTGCACGACAAGGGGTTAAAGAAGTGACAGTGGGACCATCTCTATTGGCCGTTGGATCTTGTTGTACTACTGTCACGACCAACTACTACCACCGCAGCATTAGCCTCCAGTGGTCCAAACTCCCTAGACCCTAATCCACTGTCATGTGCCCCACACACCTAACCATTGCTTAAACTGGCAAGAGAAAAACTACAACAGGGTTTGCTTTTTAAAAAATTCAAATATTATACCTTTTCTATTCATGATAGTGGGAACGGATTCTTTCCAAAAGAGATTAGTGGGGCCTGATTATGATGAATCAAAAATCTCACACATGCTCTTGAAAAACTAAAGCTTTAATTAATTCTCTCACTAATTTGATAATCGTAAAAACAATTGGGTTAATCTAGCTTAAATGTGTACTCACAAATCATTGAGCCTATGGGCCCTAAAATCAAGAGACAATGTCATCATCCAATTAGGGCATGTTTGGTTGTGTGTATTTCTGATGGAAATTCCTGACAACTGCTGCTAGTCCTCTCTCACTAAAATTTTGATTTCCCTGTTTTGTTTGGGAGAGTTTATAAAACTGACAGTCTAAATTACATCCTTGCCATACAAAATTCTTAGGAATCTAGCATTTTGAGATTTCACATGGGGGATAATATTTGAAAAATTATAAAATGCTCCAACAAGAAACATGCTTTCCGCAACAAGAAATCCGAGAGTTCTTGTATGGGAGCATTTGCAATTCTCCGAATGTTGACCTCCAAAAAGTGGAATTCCAAATTTTCATTGCCTATCTAGCATTCACAATAATGAAATTCTGATAATTCTGAAAAAACAAAAGCTTCTTTTCATGTATGCTATTATTCAGAATTCTACGATCAAATCAGGGATTTGAAATGCTACAAAACCTGAGACCAATGTCAGGAATTCTCAACGGGCACAATTCCTTAAAAGAAAAAAAAAAGAAAAAAAAAACCCTCCAACTAAACAGACCCTGAGTGACTTTTGGTTGACCTCTAACTTGAAATCTATCCCTCTCCGTCACCATCGAACCCTGTTATTGGATTTATCCAGAGGGCATATGCAAACCCAAGAGAACGGTACGTCAGTTCTCACTAGGAGGTCTAGGATTGGACTCTGGCCTCTCCCCTCTCCTTGCATGTGTGAGTTTTGTCTTTCCTCACATCTACGAGTTTTCTTTATGTGTTTGCGGGTTCTTCTACTCATATATGCGAGTCTCATGTTCGGGATTAAACTCCTCAGTTGTTAGAGCTAGATCTAGAACATTATATGTAATATTGCCAATGCCACAGCTCATAACTATCACCATAGCTTCTTCTTGAAAATGGCAATTGTCTAGTTTGATGCAGGGCTCTCAAAAACTCGGACCCACCCCAGCCCAACAAAGGCGAAAATATGATATGTACCAAAATTAGCCTTTGATGGATAAATTTATTTTTTGTTGTTTTATTTTAAGAGGGTTGCCAACCATCTGAGCAACCCCTTGTTATTAATGGTTTATACCGTTATAAACCTAAGGGCTTGCATTTTTAGGAGAATTTCTTACATTTTTTTTTGGGAAGTTGGTTTTTTTGGACATGATGTGATGGCTTATCTATTACTTGGTGTTTGCATTAATCATCATATTTCTTTATCAAAATTCCTAACTTCAATCATCTAAAGAGTCTCAAATGACCTTTTGGAGTTCATAGAATTCCAGTCTCTTTTCATTTTGTTGGAATTTCATATTAGAGGAGGATTTGGAAATTTCACCCGAGCTGAGAGCTTTTAGAGAATTTGGAATTTCCCAGAAGAAATGGGCCCTAATGTTTCTCACATTGCTGTACAACATACGTAATCCTCTTCACTTGGAAAGATATCTTTTCAGGTGTCAAAAATAAAATGTTCAATATTATTAGTTTTATCATTTTGTAGATAAAGTATGCTTCAAAATATTATAGAACAGTAGAAACATGGAGTTCAATAAAGAATTATTTTTTTCAAGACATTTGGCCAAATAGATGATGGACGTTGTGTAAAAACCAATTCTTGTACCCTCTCAAAGAACCAATGGACAGCTAGAATGAGACAATGAGGAAAACTTTAGAGGTTGGCCCATCAACAATGGATTTATGGGATATAGATCCAGCATTATCATAACATCGAACTCATTCGTTGAACAGTTAAATGGGTCATCTTCAGGTATCCATTTCAAGATGGTCTATACCTGATTTTTGAGTCTTTCCTTCTCAGATCTTTTGTACTCCTATCGGATCCATAAAGGTATCTTTTCATGGTCATAAATATAAGATCTTGAATCAGTCAATGCATATTTGATGGAAAGTGCAATCCCACGGAGAAGAAGTCCAAAAGCAAAAACACATCACATATGTAAGTTGAAATAACTTAATTGGTGGGGTTTTTTCTATGAGGTTTGATTTAGTACTTAGCATGCTTGCCAATCAATAGTTAGCAAGGTTGGTGTGGTGTGACTTGTTGGGTACACTACGACTAGTCTATTCAAAGATCACAATGTCTTTGAGTCATAATCTGAAAATGAAGTGACTCCCACTTGTAATTTCATTTTTATTACAACAAAATGGATGCCCATTGGCATCGTGATGCATGCAACTTGTTCGGTACAAGAATTTTCTCCTACAGCTATTCGCACGTGTAGACGTCATGGTTGTCATTGTAGGCACCGTAAATGAGGGGATGTCCTCAGGCCCCATGCCCTTTTGAACAATTGATTAGAACATCCGCATGCAAACCTTCCCCCTTGTGAAAATTCTATATAGCGGCCCTTCATATCGGCTTTCACTATCACTTACCAAAGGGAAATATCCTATTTTAGAGAAACAAAAGTAAAAAAAAGAAAAAAAAAAGAACTCTCTCCCATAACTTAAAAATATAGAGATACTTTGTTGAATTTGAAAATATTAAAAGAATATTACAAAATATCAAGATTTTATCTTCTTATATTTTGTAATATTTTTTTTAAATCTGCAACAAGGAATACATCATCATGTGTTATGAATCTATTAGTAAGGTCCATCCCTAAAATATAAACCATTCAAAATAAAAGCCCGGCCCCTTGTATTATTCACATAATCAACCTGGAAATGTATCTTTCCTGGACAAATTTTTCTCAAATATTTATAGGCCATCATGTGACTTTGCACATGCTTACCTCTCCATCATTTTAATCACATGTTTTTACAAGCGACTACTCCAACAGTGGACCCAAATTATATCGAAGTAAGATTTGACTTGATGCTCTAATAGTGGGGAGGCTAGAGTGGCGAAATAAAATTCATTTATCTAACTCAAACAATAGTTTTGACAAGACTTTAATAATGATGACTCTCATACTGTCAACAGTGATTATAAGACATTTGGAAAGTTGAGAATGAGTTGAAGTCCGATTTACACAATATATATATATATATGAGCAGGGTTCTCCTAAGCTGAAGCTTATCTTATCCTAAATTGGAATAGTACTAGTCCCACAAATCAAAGTTGATTGTATCTTTTTTTTGCATAGCAGAACTAAAAAATCCAGTTCTAATTGGATTTATCTTGATTTTGAAGACGATTATCATACAATGATTTGTGGGACCAGTACTGTTTCAGCTTAAGATAAGGTAAGCTTCAGCTTAGGAGAGCGAGCCCCTATATATATATATATATATTGTATTTCAATATTTTTAAAATACCATATCAATATTTGTGACATCTATCAATCATGTCACATTGGATCCAATGAAATTATCAGACTAATTTTAGTTTTTGGAAATTGTATGGTTTTCTTCATACCATTCGACCTATCACTTTGGTGTTTAATCCTTTTTTAAGACAAAGCAATAATGATAATGTGCAGATTCCATACATGATGAATAAGTAAAAACAAAAAACTCAACGAACAGGAAATCTTCTATAGTTTAAGTTAATAATAGAAATTTTGGTGGTTGTTTACATCCCTAGGATATTGGAGCTTGGGATATCCTACGGATCGAACAGCTCGGCGGTAAATATACATTTTTGGGCTATTCTGGGGCTAATGTCAGCTTTACGACCGTCCGTACGGTAATTGTCCCTATATTCCTAGGTGTCTTATCAAAGGACGCCACTGCCCAAGTACTAAATCACGTGAAGGTTGTTGTTTTATTGATTTCTTAACACGCCGATGCAAAATCCATAGCCCCACGCAAGGAGACATAAATAAAATACATGGAAAAAAAAAGAGGAAAGAAAACGTTCTATGAAATTTTCTTCTCTTTTTGTTAGGACAAGTGAAGCCCTGCACGTGCAAGGCACGTACAAGGTCCAACATATATATATATATATATATATACATATATAGAGCAGGGCTCTCCTAAGCTAAAGCTTACCTTAATCTAAACTGAAATAGTGCTGATCCCACAAATCAAAGTTGATTATATCTGTTTTTTGCATGATTAAACTAGAAAATCCAATTCTAATTGGATTTATCTTAATTTTAGAGCAGATCATCATGTAAAAAACAACGATAATCGACTTTAATTTGGGGGACCAGCACTGTTTTAGCTTAGGATAAGGTAAGCTTCAACTTAGGAGAGCTGACCTTATATATATATATATATATATATGAAGAGAAAAAATGGATGTTGAAAAACCTGCTCAAATAATATCATTCCATCATTCCACATTTGATTGCAAAAGGATGCTCAAATAAATATGAACACATTCAACAAACTCATCTAAATCCATCCACAAACATGTATAAAAAATACATTCAGTTAATTCAGATATTTGCATATAACCTGAAACACCGGAGATGGATAAACTCCTACTATGAAAACATACCATTAAATATATAAATCGCGACATATTGACATCAAAAATGTCACTTTGCCTCTTCAACATCAAGAAGCTACATGAAGCCGCATCTTACCACAAACAAGCAATGCCACTTCAAGCATCAAATCTTTTCAGAATCAAATAAAAACTGCAAGATTTTTCAAAACAGCCAAAAGAGGAATACACATGAAGTTTTGGGGCATTTCGACATCACTGGGCCTAACTTCACTCTTCCAGCAGCTGAACAGGAGCTCCCGGCGGCGGTGAAGCCAGAGATCCTGATTCACAAAACAGAGCACATAGCTGGCCTCACACGCTGGCCTCAAAATGCCACTAAAAGGCTCTACATCAAATTTCAGGTTATTCCATCGTGGTTTGGACCAAAAAGGAAACAGTCGCGGCAAAGTTAGCTCTCCCGGCAGCGACAGTGTCAAAGACATCATATCTTCGATCAGAGCCTATGGATGGTCTTAAAATACCTCCAAAAGGCTCCATATCAAGTTTCAGGTCAAACCGATAACATTTGACCCTACATCAACCCTCGAGCAGCAGAATCAAGCCTCTCCACGGCAAGAACCACCGAGACCATCACTCATCAACGGAGTAGATAGGTGACTTCAAAATGCTTCCAATGGGCTACATGTCAAATTGAAGGTCATTTCGACAACATTTAACCAGACTTTGACTCTCGAAAGCCAAACCAGGCCTCTCGACGGCGGAGCCCCCCGGGACCATGATTTCTAAATCGGAATTAATGGATCGTCTCAAAATGACTTTAATAGGCTCCCTGTCAAATTTCAGGTCAATCGGACATCGGTTAACCGTACATCAAAGCGCAACATCTTCCTCGTAATAAAATTAAGTTTATTAGCGACAGGATCTCATACGGCTTCAAAACTCAAATAAAAGACCATGGTTGGTATTATTTACTACTCAGGAGGCGTCACCTCAAATTTCAGGTCATTCTGACATCGTTTGACCTAGTGTTAGCTTTTGTCAAAAAATCGGCAATTCTGCACGACATAGTCTTCGGCTTTCCTGGAAAATTGGAAACTTTGCACTCCAATATGCAAGGATTATCGTCAAGTTTTCTACAGGGAAATTAAGCCAATAAACAATAAATTCTTCGGCTTTTCGGGTAGCCGAATTTCCGCCGAAAACCCATTTTTTAGGGTCTTTTTCGCATTTCGAGATGTTTGGCTCCTGTGGTTTTTTAAAAAATTGATTTTAGAGGCACGGAATCCATTGATTTTCATCAACATCACGGATCCACCATCAAAAGCAAGAGATCGTCATTGATCGCTTCAAGATCGCCAACCGCCCGACCAAGAAAATACACGTTCTGCCCAACCGATCAAGAAATCGACTAGACAGATGGTACCAGCCCACTGATAGCAATCAATGTCTAAAGTTGCATGGTCATCCGACATCGATCAGCATGAAGATCCATCGTCGATCATCGCAAGAAGAATTCCAAAGGACATGGCGCGACCCTCGACTCTTCAAGCGCCCCGGCGACCAATTAATGCAGTTAACGACCCGTTTTATGGCAAGTTAATGCAGTCATTAACTAATTATTTTGGACGGCCCAATCAGAAGTGAGCAGATGGGAGTTACAAATCAAAGCAATCATGGTATTAAAACCATGAAACTCCTCCCATCATAGAGATTAAAGGCAATTAAAAGCCCTTAATTCTCCATTGGCCAATTAGAAGCCAAGAAAAAGGAGTTACAAAATATATGAATTAAAAACTTGTAACTCCTCCCATCATGTGGCTTTAATGTATTAAAAGCCCATAAACCCACCTAATGGATACCAAAGGCCTATAAAAGGGTGGTCATTCCAAAGGAAACGAATCCGAAAAAATTAATCGGGAAATCAATCTAGAAATCCAAGCAAGATAAAGGTCTTGAGCTCTACAAAAAGTTGTTACAACAATCTTTCCTCCGTTGAAGAAATCTGGCACCGACCACAGCTACAAAGTGACCAAAAGTCCCTTGGGGGGTCACTCCCCTCAAGGACCTCTTCTTCCTCCTATATGGCTTAGACATGGCTTTTCAGCCCGTCTACTTAGTTTTTTTATTAGATATAGGACCCCCTCTTGGTCTTTATCCTCTAAACATCTGAGATTCAAGCCAATCCAAGCGAATCAAAAGCATCCTCTGCTCTCATCTGCATGGATGATGGCGAAGTCCACACATGGCTTGCGACCGTCAATTTGAACGAGTCCCCACAATCTCCTGAGAAGTTAGATTCCATTTTCTTGCTTTTCATTGTAGTTTGTATTTTTCTAAAGAGACATAAAAATCACAACTCTTGTCTTTCATTATTGATAGGAATTGTAAATCGCCTTTCACGGCAAACACCATCTTTCATGGCAAAAAATCTCATCTTACGGCAAACATCGTCTTTCACAGCAAAACAAAATGAAATCACCTCTCACGGCATTCAAAACAAACCATATCTCTTTTCTTAAATATATCTACAATGAAAAACTAGAAAAAAAAAGTTGATTTCCTTTTCTACTTGTGAAGGTGGATCTACAAACCACCATTTGTCAATTCCAAGTAAAGTAGAAAATCTGGCATACCCGTTTAAAAAAAATGTCGATGCCCGCTTTGCCTCGGTGCACGAAAGGGTCGAACCCAACGGACTCCCTCATCAACCGACCTCGGTAGCGCAGAGCGCCAGAAGCCAGGTCCATCACGACACATCTAACTAATTTACATTCGTAATATATGCACCTACAACTAAGAATCCATGCATAAACAAATCCAATATCCACATACATATCCTCCAACTCCCCTATCCATATGGAGTCACCCACAACACAAGTTCTTCAAAAATGGACTAGTGCATCGAATTCATCTCCATCTCAAAAACCCTGATGGATTTGGATGCGAAGACTCCGACATGCAATTGGAGATCTATGTGCATTTCGGTGATTGGGAAGCTCTGCGAATCTCTTTGGCTCTTGTCTTTCCTGTGAGATGAAATAATACCAACCATAGGGTTCCCTTATCTGATATAGATAAGTCCCAAAGAGTCACAATTACTAGAGACTTCTTCACCAAGAAAACCACATCCACTAATCATATTAGGAGTCTTATTAGTGGGACCAGATCAAGTCTTACATTAAATGGGATCGTATTCTCTGTTGGCATCAACCCTACTTGATCTGATGTAGGACCCGTGGCATGCGGGCCACACAATTTCCTACAATCTCTCACTTGGCACGAATGCCATGTACATCAAATATATCTCAGTCCCATGCACATCACATGCCTTACAAAAGCCTCTGCAGGCAAAACCTTGGTGAGAGCATTAGCCATCAATTATTTTAAAGGCATATAAAAAATTTCTATATCATTCTTTTCAGCCTTCTCTCTGATGAAGTGATATTTTATATCAACATAATTTGATCGGCTATTGAACTTTGTTTCATTCACCATGAATATAGCAGATGTGTTGTCTACATTCATTGGGAAATGCTCTTTTTCTTTAATTATTTCCAAATCAGTTAGGAAATATTTTAACCAAAGAGCCTCCTAGACTGCTGTACTGCAGGCTATATACTCTGCTTCGGCTGTTGACATAGCTGTAGAGGTCTGTTTCTTGCTAACCCAAGAAACTGTACCTCCTCCAAGGGTAAACACATAGCCGGTTGTTGACTTTCTCTGGTCTAAATCACCGGCCCAATCTGCATCTGATTAGCCGCGCAGTTTCAGGACTTCACCTTGATAACATAGGGGAAGATTCACTTTTCCTTTGATGTACCACAGAATCCTCTTAACTGCATACCAATGCTGTAGTCCTGAGTTACTTAGAAATCTGCTTACCAAACCCATGGCGAATGCAAGGTCCAGTCTCGTACACAGCATCGCATACATGATGTTGCCCACAATTTGAGCATAAGGTTCATTTTCATCACTTTCTTATCCTGCTCATTTATGGGTTCCTGATCGATGGACAATTTTAGGCTCTTACAGATGGGAGTGTCAATTGGTTTACACATAGTAATATCAAATTATTTCAACACAGTTTCCAAATAGGATCTTTGTGATTAAGTCAATAGCCTATTAGGAAAATCACGGGTTATTTCAATGCCAAGGACATGTTCTGCCTCACCCATGTCTTTCATCTCAAATCTTGACTTTAACCATTGTTTGATTTCATTTACCGCTTCTAATTGATCACCAACGATCAAAATGTCATCCACATATAATGATAAATATAAGTAACTACTCCCTCTGCGTTTAATATAAAAACATGTGTCAGCATTATTGGGGACAAATCCTATTTCACCTATGGCCTGGTGAAATTTTCTATACTAGGGTCGATGCCTATTTTAATCCATACAATGCCCTATTAAGTTTGTACACTTTGTCCTCATGTCCTTGCACCACAAACCCCTCAGGTTGTTTCATATAAAATTCTTCTTCTAATCTGTTGTTCAAGAATGCGGTTTTCACATCCATCTAGTGCAATTCAAGGTCACGACATGCTACCAATGCTGCTAAGGTTCATGTGGATTGGAATTTTACGACCGGAGAAATTTTCTCCTCGTGATCTAATCTTTCCACTTGTGTGAATCCCTTAGCTACTAGCCGTACTTTGTATTTATATAAGGATCCATCCGACTTTAGTTTCTTTCTAAGAACTCATTTACATCCAATGGATTTTCGACCTTTTGGAAGATCAACCAATTGCTATACTTGATTTTTTTCAATTGATTCTATTTCTTCTCTTGTAGCCTCTAATCAATACTGCGTATCATGCGCTTTGATCGCTTGAAAGTATGAGTTCGGATCCAAATCTTGCACGGTTTCTATAAATTGCAATAATCATCTAGATATGTTGATTGTTTCCTCGCCCGAATCAGCCTACCAATCGGCTCATCGGATTATTCAATCACCTCAAGTGGGTCCTGGGCAGGAACTCTATGTCCAACATCCTCTTCGTCGGAACCCCACCTTGCTTGAACCCCCTTACCCTTAGAGATTTCATATAATTCCACACACTGTGGTTCTACTCTAGGACTAACCGTCAGATCCTCAAAGACAAACGCATCTCGACATTCCATGATTATCCTGTTATCGTAATCATAGACACAATATCCTTTAGAATGTAATGGGTAGCCGACGAAAGAACAATTTTTCTTCATTTTTTCTTGCAGTTTATGTCATTCATGTGGTAGTAGCATGACATGTATAGGGCAGCCCCAAACTCTTACATGTTCTAATTTTGGTTTGGCACCAGTCCATAATTCATACGGGGTCTTGGGCACTATTTTGGAGAGTACTCTGTTCAAGATATATTGTGCCGTGTTTAATGTTTCTCCCCACAAATACAACGGAAGTTTCGCATGGCTGATCATTGACCTTACCATATCCATCAAGGTCCTATTCCTCCTATCAGCTACGCCATTTTGTTGTGGGGTATATGGAATCGAATATTCATAAATGATTCTCTCACATGCACAGTATTCTTTGAACAGTTTCGAAGTATATTCACCCCCCGATCGGATCTAATCCATTTTATTTTCTTACCCTTTTGATTTTGGACCTCAGCAGCATATATTTAAAACATTTTTAAGGCCTCATGTTTGTGTTTAATCAGGTACATATAACCATATTTGCTATAGTCATCAATAAATGTGATAAAATAGTCCTCTCCCGTTCTATTTTGGACATTCAATGGTCCGTAAATATCAAAATGAATTATGGTTAATATTTCTGAAATTCTAGTTCCTTTTAGAAATGGTTTCTTGACCATTTTTCCACTTAGACATGGTTCACATATAGGGTACTTCACTTTACCTAACTTTGGTAAAAGTTCATCCATAACCATTCTACTTATTCTGTTTTTGTTAATGTGCCATAATCTCATATGACATAACATTGCCAAACCGTACATGCACATATTCACACACACAGGATAATGGGAACTAGATTTTATTTCATCATTAAGAGTGTCCAACAAATATAATTTATCAGAAAGAAAACCATTGACTAAAACTTGATCGCGCATGCCAATTGTAACCTCCTTATCTTTAAATCTGATTTCGAATCTATTCATAGCCAACTAGCTTACAGAGATGACGCTCTTCCTCATAACTAGAGCAAAGAAAACATAGGGGAGATATATGGATTTTTTAGTTGGTAAGGGAATTTTGACTTTCCCTACACCCAACACATCACAGAATGTTTCATTCCCCATGTAAGTACTTTGATCTCCCGGTTTCATCTCTTTGAATTCGACAAATCCAACCTTGGTTCTTGATATATGCCTAGTGACTCCTGAATCAATCCACCAATTCTTATCATTGGTGTCCACTATCATGGACTCTGTGACCATCTCAACATAATCTGTGACCATCTCAATAAATTTCAAAAGATCCAAATAAATTTCAAAAAATATAAATAAATTTCAAAAGATGAAAATCAATTTCAAAAGATCCAAATAAATTTTAAAAGATCCAAATAAATTTCAAAAAATGTAAATAAATTTCAAAAGATGCAAATAAATTTCAACATGTGTAAATAAAATTAAAAAATGCAAATAAATTTTCAAAAAAATGAAAATACATTTGCTAAAACTAAGATAAACCAATTTTTCAAATTTCAGAGAAATTTGCCAAAAACACAAATATTTTCGTCAAAAATCAATTAAATTTATTTAAAAAAAGACAAATAAATCTCAAAAGACACAAATAAATTCAAAAACAAAAATAGATCTAAGAAAATACAAATAAATTTTCCAAAAACACAGAAAGATTTGATCAAAAAGTTAGTTAAAATTTTCAAAATGGAGATAAATTTATCAGAAACTCAGCTATATTTTTAAAAACTCAAATAAATTTGCCAAAAACTCAAATAGATTTGTTCAGAACTCAGATAAATTTGTTCCAATACTCAGATAAATAGCCAAAAACTAAGAGATTTGTTTAGAACTCAGATAAATTTATTTCAAAACTCAGATAAATTTGCACAAAACTCAAATAAATTTGACAAAAAAAATCAAAAACTTAGATAAATTTGACAAAAACGTAAATAAATTTCACAAAAACTCAACTAAATTGCAAAAAAACTAAGATAGATTTGCCAAAATCGATACAACAGCCCTGCTACCTTCCTTCTTTGGCGATCGTAGTAACTTCTATGCAGGACAGCGAGAAGCTCCTTCTCCAACGACGGCGGTCAATCTATGCAATTGAGGATCTTCATCAGCAAGTGGAATGAAATCCCGAAATCCTCTATTTTGCAATGGTTCCGGTTTCTGTAGAGATTCTGGGTTCTGCAAGCCTCTTCAAACAACAACAGAACACGAAAGTCCATATCCTCGTGCTTCTTCTTCCTCTTCGGCCAAGGCAAGGTGGTGCAAAGTGATGGTGAAGGGCACGACTGTGGATTCCAGCAGCAACCCTCTTTCGTTTATGCAATGGATTCCAGCCCAACCTCTACAGCGGTGGTCCTCTCCTCTGGCCACGGGTGGAGATAACAGCCCTGCTGCCTTCCTTCTCTAGTGATGGCTCAGCAACTTCTATGAAGGATAGCGAGAAGCTCCTTCTTCGATGACGACAGTCATTCTATGCAACTGAGGATCTTCCTCGGCAAGTGCAAGGAAATCCTGGAATCCTTTGTCTTGCGATGGTTCTGGTTTCTGCAGAGATTCTGGGTTTTGCAAGCCTCTTCAAACAACAACAGAACGCAGAAGTCCAGATCCTCATGCTTCTTCTTCCTCTCCGGCAACGGCAAGGTGGAGTGAAGCGATGGCAAAGGGCGCGGTTGTGGATTCCAGCGGCAACCCTCTTTCATTTCTGCAACGGAGTCCAGCCCAACTGGATGATCTTTGAAAGAAGGGGAATGGAATATTTAAAATTTTAAAATTTTATGCCTGATCAGTTGAAAGGGCAAATCACTCATGGAAATTTTTGATGTGGACCTCTCGCCAAAATAGGTCCAGCTGTATGGACTACAAGCCTTAGAGAAAAAAGTTGGTGGACTAGAGGCTTTACAAGAGCGTGATGAGGGACCTCTGGCTAACTATCCCTTCTTTTAACTTGCATATGTTTGCATTTCTTTTATAAATTGAGCAACAACAAACATATGCAACTATAAGTAATCAAAATGTTGTCTAAATTAATCATAAAAAAGGAGCCATAAAAGATTCTAGCTGATAGTATTCACATTTTTCTGCTCTATTTTCACTTTGTACCTGGGATCCAATAGTTTAGTAACCAAGAACCATTTGAATAATGCGCCCACCAAATGACAGTCCATGCTTAGAAGATTTTCGAGTTTGGCCCTACTTTGTAAAACAAAAGAATAACTATAATTCATGAGGCCAACATTTTTTATAACTCTATAGTCCTTCGGCCACACAAAACTAAAACCAGACCACGGTCGCGATGTAGATTACACGTCAATTACTTTTGAAATGAAATGGGTTTAAGAAATCAAAGTTACCCACATATTATACATAAGTAGCGATTGAACAAAAAAGAAAACTATGAGATAGAGATAATAAAATGTGCTGACAATGTAAAAAGCCTGTCAGAAAACAAATGTAAAAAAGGAAAAGAAGGAAAAGGAGCGAAGAGTGAGAGTTTCGGATCACTCTTAATTATTCATTCCCCATCTTCCTTTGATTCTATTTTCATAAAAGGAAAGGTCATTTGATGCTTATTTTCTAAAAAGGGAGTTCTATTGGCACCACACTTCTGTCTCTCCACACCACAAAGAAAAAAATCCATTTCCTAAACTACCCATCCCCCCTCCTCCCTTTCCCTCTCTCCCTCCACCCTCTTCCTCTCCCCCACACCCACCCTCTCAGTCTTCGGCGGGGAGGGATCACCGGTCGGCAACCCCGGCATCCCTCCCCCCTCCTCTATTTTCTCTCCCTCTCTCCCTTCCCCTTCTTCTCTCTCCTTCCCTCGGCGGCTGGGAGGGGAGGAGAGAGAAGAAGAGGAAGGGAAAGAGGGAGAGAAAATAGAGGAAGGGGGAGGGAGGCCGCTGGTTGGCTGGCCGGGGATCTCTCCTCGCCCAAGACTGGGAGGGTGGGGTGGGGTGGGGTGGGGTGGGGGAGAGGAAGGGGGTGGAGGGAGAGAGGGAAAGGGTGGAGGGGGGAGGGGTAGTTTAGGAAATAGATTTTTTTTCTCTGCGATATGGAGAGACAGAGGTGTGGTGCCAATAGAACTCCCCTTTCTAGAATTCACATTTGGTCTTCATTTTTAACCACTTATAACAAAAATCCTATGAATTCAATTCTTATGTATTATAATTCAAACAAAAAGCCTGTTAAAAATAAGTACACTTTGATAGGAAAAAAAAGATATAATGCATGTATACAAACATCGATCTTCCAATCTCCTTTAATGCAAATGCAAATTAAACCCAATGTCTTAAAAGCGTTCTTAGTTGTCTCAGGTGTTTGATCTTATAGCTGAGAGTGTGGATGGACTTAGTTCTTAATGATGTTCGCCCATCTTTGCTCTCCGATGGGGGAACATTGATGTCGTCTCTATGGAAGATGGGGTCATATCTCTTAAACTCCAAGGTGAGTCCCTCTCTGTAACCCCTCAATTCCGAATACCGAGATAACCGTCAAGGTACCCGAGAACTTCCAAGATCATAGGTCCGTAGTGAGGTCCAATTTAAAACTTTTTTACCAACATATAATCAATGGTTGAAATTGCGAAAGCGTCAAGAGTAAAGCAGAAGCGAACATAATAATAGCGGAAGCATAAGGTATCATAAAAGATGTATAAAATGTAGCAAGGCTGAAGTCCAGCATAAAACTCAAAGTATAATTAATGACATGTTTTAAAAATAACAAACTACCTCCCTGCTCATAACAAAGTCACTCAAAATCCAAAAGAAAGTGTACTCTCAAGCCCCATATGCATCAAAAAAGTAGAGACCGTCATATGATTAATAAGAATATCAAAGGTACATATGCTAGGCAATTAAGCAAGATAAGCAGTTAGAATTAAGATAATAAGGTAACTAATCTAACAGACACAACATGGCACATTCACACAAGCTGGATACCGCGGGATATTATGCCACGACCCTCCCATAATTAACATAGTGGCAGTGGGGAAAAGTCAGCAGTGTTGGGGAATGACTAGCCCCATAAATAACTCATGAATCTCAACACTCATCACTCAAACACTCAGCACTCAGCACTCATAAGACTGGACCAGGTATCACACCGCTCGTCTGAACATAGCCCATCATGATAGCTCACTCAACACTCATAAATAGCTCCTACCAATGATGATCAGCCAAAAGGCTGAGCTTAAGACAACTGAATGAATGCTAATGCCAACTCAAAGAAAAACAAAGTATGTGTCTATCTAGGCTTGCCTTGTACGAGCAAGGTCCTAACAAGTCCTTAAGAAATTTAAGTACAAGTTCAATATCATGGAACACAATCCATGTCCATTCATTGGATCAATACTAAGGCCCCATCAAGCCATGGCCTTAGTCTAAACAGTCCAGGAGAGATCACCAGTCTCAATCCAATATCAAATACTCCATTCTCATCCATAATGAGTTACAAGTCCATAAAGACTAACATCTTCATCCTTTGGTATCATCCATCCAACTTAGGCCGTATGAGGGCACGCCTAGACACAGACACGGGTCATTTATCACCCCATCACATCACCAGGTCACCTCTAGGTAGCCCTAGGTTCAGGTCATCCATTTTCCATTTAACTAACATGTATAAAGCAAGAACAAGGACATACGAGTGACAGTAATGTAAGAGATAAGATAAACCTCCAAATCACGAGAATCAACAGGAATATCAAAGGTCCAATCCTAAGTAATGGTCCACATTCAAATCCAGGTCCATTTCAGTTAATTGGATCCCTAAATGAAGTTTCAAATGCCAATGATACTATATTTGGTGCTCTCAAAGTTACGGGCATCTTCGACGTCGTTTATGGATCGAATCGTCGTCAAATCTAAACCCTAGACCCTACTTGATGGGCCCCATGAGTCAAGGTTGGCCACACCATTGACTCATACTCGGTACATCAATGGAAGTCTATTTGGATGGTCAATGAGCCCCCACAACTGATCACAATCTCAGAAAGCTGAAAGCTAAAAAATCACTGAACACAATGTGCTCGGTCGACCGAGGACAGGGTCCGGTCGACCAAGTGCACTAGGAAGTCAGGATGTTGACTCCTAGGTCGAGCCCCTATGCAGTGTACCCGGTCGACCTCCTGGCTTGGGCGGTCGACCGTGCACACTGAGAGCAGAAATCAGGCACCTAGCAGACAAGATCTCCTGAACTGGAATTCTTTGTGTGTCCGGTCGACCCCCTGGCCTGGGCGGTCGACCGCGCACATTGAAATCCTGAGAAAAACTAATGTTCCAATTCCCAGCCTATTCCCAGAAATTCCTTTGTGCTCGGCTAACCAGGAACAGGGTCCGGTCGACCAAGTACACTAAACCTGAAACTTTCACAGACTGTTAACTGAGACTTGAATTTCTCAGATTTTAGTGTAGCCAGTCAACCGAGTACACGCACCTGCAACCCCAAAACCCAGAAATCTGGATTTCTTCCTCTTCAATCCATTTTCCAATCCAACCTCCTCCAATCACTTCCATTCATCACATAAACATCTAAAATAACATAAACACTTCAATAACCATCCATCCAACAACAATTAGGCCATTGATCTTCCAAATGAGAAAAACCTTTCCATCAATGGCCAAAATACATAAAGACGGGCTCAAAAGTAAATCTAAGCATTCTAACATCATATGAATAAAATTTCAGAATAAAAAAGGGTAAACATGCATTCTATGCTAAGTAAGTATGTTGCACTTGCCTCAATCTGAATTTACAAAGGTAATTGACAAGGAGAAGCAATCCAAGCTATGCAAACCTCTAATGGCCTTCTAACACCCAACCAAATCCAAACTACAGCTCCTAATACTCAATCCACAAGAGAACTAATACTTAGAAAGGAAATCTAAAGAGAAAGGAAATACTAGATAATCACATGAAAATTGAACTAAGGAAAGAAGAGATAAGCAATTGGATAGAAAGGTCTTGAGATAGGTTGTAGCTGAAATTGAGGATGAACTCCTTCTTCTCCTTGTAACTAGGGTTTTAGAATTAGGGTTTCTAGAGTTAGGGTTTTTTGTGAAATGAGAGTTAAATGAAAGGTAAATGAGAGTGGATTTAGGGTTCCATTCCCAATGCAATAGTTCAACTTATATGGGCTAGGGTTTGGATAATTACCAAAATGGCCTTTTAGTTTGCATAGGAATGTAGATAAGGACATAGGCAAAAAGGGTCTTTTTTTTAAGATTCTAGAAGCTTCTCAATGTGGAAAACCCCTCCTATAAAATCCTATTTACTAGTAAGGGGCTCAAACATTTAAAACCCTATAAAAGTTATAAAAGACACCCTATAGATTCTATAAAATACACAATAGGCCTAATTCCTAGAAAATAGGCTAAGACTTAGGAAAAATACCATCTACCCTCACTAATCCCTATTAATTAGTACAAATATACTACTATTACTATAATTAATAATATTCAAATTCAAAATGAGGGCCCACCAAGAGTGGGGCCTCACACTCTCTATTCTCTCTTTTTATGTGCTTTTGTTTTTTTTTTTTTTTTTTTTTTTAATTGAGTTTCTTTTCTCTTGGGGTTCTCATTCGTGTTGTTTGGATTTTTTTATTTAAAGTTTGCTTTTATGCTTGCAAGCATGTCATTCTTCTATTTTATTATAGGAAATAGATGTTTTGAATGTTGAGTTGGTGGTAGGGCTGCACAGAACCGGACCGCAGACCGGACCAGACCACTAAACCGGACCGGACCGGACCGGATTTGTGGTCTTAACAGTACAAAACCGGTCCGGTTCGGACCGGATTTGAAAAACCGGTTATATCCGGTCCGGTCCGGTCCAGACATTTTAAGTACCGGTCCGGACCGGACCGGACCGGATTAATAAAAAAAAAATAATAATAATACAAAACTTTAAACTTAAAAAATAAAAATGTTTAAAATGTTTAAACTTTAAATTAAGTAAGTTAGCAATGTAAGTCTTTAAATGAATTCACATTTTTTTATCTTAAGATGTGAGCTAAAAATGAAAAAAAAAATAAAAGATTATGAAAAAAAAAAAAAAACAAATGAAACCGGTCTGGACCACTAAAATGGTCCAAACCGGACCGTTTTAGACCGGACCGGACCACTTATAGGTGGTCCGGTCCGGTCCTCCCATTTAAGCACGACCGGAAATCCGGTCCGACGGGATTCCGGTCCAAAAACCGGACCGGATTTCCGGTTGTGCAGCCCTAGTTGGTGGGTAGATTTGAACTTTGATTATAGAAATCGGTTTATGAAGATATTGACTGAAACTAAGGTCACATTTGGCAATCAAGTCTTTAGGGAAAAGATTTTCAATTTCCCTAAAGATATGAAAAATTTGTGTTCAGCAATTGTAAGTTCCTAATGATTTGGAAAATGGAAATCTTCATTTGTTAAGATTTTCAGATCCAACCCGCCCCCCGCCCCCATAAGATTTAAAAATCCTCACTTATATGGATTTGCACACCAAACCTCATTTTTCTCAACTATATGCATCGATACACACCAATATCAAGTGAAATCTTTAGTTATATACAAATCCTCTTTGAGGAATCCTTGTTCCAGTAGTAGTGAAGAATCATTAGATCTACAGATTCCACGCCTATTACCAAATATGCTCTAAGAGTGTTTGCAGTTTTGTATTGGTTATTGAGTTGGTGAGGCCATAGATATTCTAATTATGGAAATTGGTTTAGGACGAAATAGAAGGAAAGCAAGGTCAGTTGCTTTCTCTTATCCCTCTTATTTGGTCAAACCCCACTTCTCTCCTTCCTACCTTGCTTTCTCTTCTCCCTCCTATTTGGTCAAACCCCACTTCTCTCCTTCCCATTATTATATAACACAACTGCAGTTTTTATGGATGGTTTGTGTCTATAACTTTAGTTGGATTTCTCTTATCCATCTTACGCCATGTTTGATATTTAAATGTTCTTTTAATTTTGTATATGGATAGATACAATTCCAGTGATGATGGATTTGTGTCTCTGTGTGTTTGTTTTCGATTTTTTGTTTTGGGATTTGTTTAAGTAGGCATTTTACTATTTTTTCTGTTTTATTGTCCCATGTACCATTTTTATGTTATGGATAAATTGGCAATGGGGATGAATTTACCCAATTTTTTTCGTCTTTGTATTGTATTTTCCTTTTTTTTTTAAAGAGTTTTTTCCCTATAGCTTACCTCTAGAGATGTCTTTTCCCTCCCAACTTCCCAAAGTTTAACCAAAGTTTAAGTATTTCCCAACAACTGTATTTATAGCATTTTCAGACTATGACATAAGAAAGATGCATTATGTGAATGGGTTTGGAGTTTTGGCAAACTTATATTGTTGGATCTATGTGTGTTGAAAATATATTGGTGTAAATGGGTTTAAATGAAAATATATAGCATTATTATATAATTTAATTAAGGAGTGGTGATCTAACATGCATCTTCTTATATTCATTTGGACCTAGGGCATGTTTGGATATTTACAAAGTAAATTTTTTTTAGATTTAAATACTAGGTGAATAAGATATTACATAATAAAATATTATAATATTGTAGTATTGTTGTTTTTTTACAGCTTCCAAAAAAAACTCAATGTATTTTGAACTAAGGTGTTTTCCAATTACCCCATATTATAATATGCTTTAAATTCAAGATTGACCTCAATTTTCAAATCAAATAAATGGTTAGTAACTTTATGATATTATTTTAATATTTTTTTAAAAATGACAAGACGATGGAAACATTTCCGAAGGATTTGATTCCATGAAAAATAGAATATCCAATTCTATTTTTAAGATAAGGAGTTAAAGTTAAAGTGGGTTTCTTTGATTTTCTAAGAATTCTATTCATGATAAAAAAGAGTTTCTTTAAATTTGTATGAATTCAATTTCATGTGAACGAGTAGGTCTTATCTTTCATGGCATAATGAGCTCCTTTAGATTTCTAAAATTTCAGATTCACACTAATTGACTTGCCCAATCATATTTTAACGATAATAAATTCATTTATTTAAATCCACGAGAATTCAATTCCATGCAAATAAATAGGCCCTACTATATATTTAGGAAAAGAAATCATTGGTAAAGAGGTTTATTATAACTCCTAAGAAATATTTTCATGCAATAAAATTAGCCCTAAGCAAGACATGCAACTAAAATCTTATTAGTTTTCCATCCTCACCATTTATCAAATAAATTGATTTTTGGTGTAAGGATCTAGAAAATGTACATTTCGGATGACCAATTTTTTTTTTTAAGAAATGGATAAATAATTGATTTATCCTATTCAAGGACTGATATGTTTGTATTAGATTTCACTTCTTGTTCACATAAAGGGGGGCCACACAAGACATAATGACCACGGTTGAGTACAGAGGAGGAAAAGAAAAATCATACCAAGAGGGGGAAAAAGGTAAAAAACAATGAAAGTAGGTGCTCAAGAAAAAAGAATGTATGGGTAGTTTTGTCATTTCCCCTAGCATAGCATGGAGAAGGTGTGGAGAAAATTAAAGCTTTTTGGAAGGAGGAGAGAAAATTCCTCTCTAAAGATAACTACAAGACAAAACCTCTTTTTTAAGTTGCTTTAATGTGGAGACATCTTCTTCTGTGGGTAAAACAAAGGCTATAGTATTTAATTTCCCCAAATTGCATTGTAGAATGGATAGCCATTGTAAACCTGAATGTTTAGTATTGTTTTCTCTAATTTTGCTCAAGAATTATTTTTGATTCCTTATCAGTATCAAGGGGAATTTCCTAACTCGGTCTTTATGTTAAGGGGGTGTTTGGATAACTGTAGAATATAATATCATCAAATTTGAATATTATAAAATTTCATTATCACAGAATAAAATAGTGTCATATTATAATATTGTGTCACTTGTGGTTTTTGGCAATTTCTTACAAATTTCAATATACTTATAAAGTATTTGGGAATTTATAAAATTGTCACTAGATGATGCACCGAAAAAAAGAAATGAAGAGAGAAATAGGGATGATAGACCCAAACAAAACCCACTAATTAGTACTCACACGGGAGTAATTTAATATTGGTAGTCAGGGTATGGCCCATCTAATTAGAAAATTATTAGACAAAATGTTAAAAACTACAAGCAATGTTGTTTACTCAATGTGGGTCAACATATTGGAAACAACAATGTAATACATCTAATGGTGATTATAACAAATGACCCTTTTAAGTGTCAGACATCATTGAGGAGCCCATCTATGAAAAATCAATGTGGGGCCATTTGATGTTAATGGTCATATTAACAAAGCTAATTATAGTAATCACTAGGGGGCACTAAACAATGAGACTCATTTAATGATGGCAAACTAATACTTAAAATCACACAATCCAATATTTAATGATTATAAGACCCACATAATGTTGGTAGTATGAGACCCACCTAATGTTGGTAGTATGGGTAATGTTGGACCCACCTAATATTGGTAATCATAGTGGAAGTCACCTAATGCAACATTTGAAGGACCTACCTAATATTAATAATCAACAAGGAAACTATGTAATTATTGTTAGATTATATGGTCTCAATCCATTAGATGATGTAATAAATTGATTTATTTCTTTATTTATCAATATAATCATGCTTTCCTTTCATGAGATGAATGGTGTTTTGTTAGTTACTTGCACATAACCAATACGAATGACATGGTGGTTCATGAAATGAATCGAAGTCCACAAGTATACTAGATATAATACATGTGTATGGATGAGATCCACATACGGGAGACATGTGTCGCAAATCTTATACTTAAATGTCTTCACAACTAGTGATGAGATTGGGCATCTCATCTGACAATGTTGCAGCACTTTGATCACTATGAGATAGTGTGGTTTGTCTCGATCATCAAAGTGTAAGACTCTGGATAATCATGCTGGTACATTGGATGTATTGAAGGACCATGAGAAGCACCTTATGAATCAATGCCTTTACTTTAGGGACAGTTTGGTAACTGTACTAATATAGTCAAGTAAAGTTGATTTTGAAGAAAGAATAAAATATAAGTGGGTTATGATGGTATTTTATTTTTAGTTGTTTGTTATGAAATTTTTTTGACTTTTTGTATGGAAAAGTTGAGCTTTTTGTATTTTAGTGGATAAAGGTAATTGCTCTTTGACTTTTTGTATGAAAAAGATGGGGGGGATTTTTGAATAAAGTGCATTTAATGTGACATCTTGTCTGAAAAATGGAGGCTTTACTTGACTTTGATTTTATTAGTAAAGTGCCAAACGGGCCCTTAGGTCTGCTCTCATAATTCCCTAGCAATAGGCTCATAATCCTGAAACATTAATGAACTCAAGTTTCTATCTATTCATTTGCTTTGAGTCACCAATGAGTGAGGCCAATTGTAGGTCAACACCTCGGTGCCCTGGGTACATGGTAGTATGACTGTGGGAACATTCAATGGTCAAGACGGAATTTATCCTTATTATCCCCTTGTGCCAATTAATGGATTTATCATTGATAAGTGTGCACCCATCACAATTAAGAGTTAATTGGATAGGTACTGATAATTACTATAATTGATTGGGTCTCAAGGATAATAAGATATAGATCCAATTTGATGGACAAGACCAATTGATCCATGGATATGGATGGAGGGGCCTACTTGTGGCCATAGGGAAGTTTAGGGTCTTCTGTAATTTATTCATAAGACTGTAGTTCAATTGCATTTATATAGTAGAGTTATTTGCAATTAACTGTGGGCCCGAATTGCACATGAGATGTGGGGTCGTGATGTCCCAGTTGGAACCAGCTTTCTATGAAATCCCCAGTGGTCCCTATGCTAACCCAAGTTATTAGATAGTTAGAAAGGAAATAGAAAGTCACTAATCCTATTTGAAGTGAGACTTCTAATTGTGTGATATAGTAAGTTACTAATTCTTAATAAAAGTAAGACTTCTATTTTAATTGGTAAAGAGGAGGTTGCACTAGGCTATAAATAGAGGAGAATCAGGAGGTGGGCGTCCAATGCTAATCCCATCCCTTCGGATTCACGCCCAGCCCTCCTTTGTGCATGAGTTACATGCTTCTCTCTCTTCCTCTGCTAGTTTCTCTTCCGATTTCCCTAAGACCTTCTAGTTGGTTTCTTTTGGAGATCCCACACATCTCCTTTAGAAAAGAGATCTGATACAGGTAATAGCATGAAAGATGATTGGGTCTTGGAGCTTCTGATTTGCTTAGTGAAATAGTTCTTCATCAATGAAAGAGATCAACTTCTCCATTAGAGCTCTACTAAGCTCCAAAGGTATAATCTACTTCCTTGTATGTTGTAGATTTCACGGTTCCTTATTAGATGTTGTTTCTATGTTTTAGATAGAGTTTATTACTATTCACGGTTGATGAGTTTGTGGACTTGGATTCTGGATTGGGTTTTGTAGCCTTATGGATAATTGATTATTGCGTCAAGTGGGTCAAAAGTTTTTTAAAACATATCCACGAGGCCCATCTACTTCCAACAATTATGACAAGGCTATAGGACCCACATAAGATTTATAAACATGGAAGGGCCCACTTGAGTTATAGTAGGGCTTCTATATAAACCATCAATGTTAAAAATTGCATTGGGCCACCATAGTAGTATTTTCTCAAGAAGTTCTACTCGTATTTGCAAAAACTCTTGGTAGTATTCTTAACGAAAGATTATTTTATACATGATATACTTGAATATTTTAATTTGAAAGTTTTTGTAAGAAAGTGAGATATTGTAAGATACTTTTTATGTTATACAAACACGTAATTTTTAGGTGTGTAGATTATAGAGTAAATTAGCAAAAGGTCCCTGAAATGGAATGTTTAAAGGCTCTGGTCCACACAAGCTTCGTCTAAGGGCTGTAATCCACGCAGCTGGATAAATTTTGGCAAGAGGTCCTTTGATACGCCACATTAGACGCTTGACGGTCCCCCATAATACGCTCACTTGGGGACTTCTTACTCCAGCTGTTCCAAGAGTCTCCGCTAGTTGAACCGTGTCCAGTAGACTCCCTGTTCCGCTCATCCCCTTCGTTAGTTGTTTGATCGGGATACTCTTTCCTAGGTCCCTAAACTTTGAATGGATGGCGGGGCTACTGATTTTCCCTTTCAACTAGGCATAAATTTTTGAATTTTAAAATTTCAAATCTTTCATTCCCTCTCCCTCATTTCTAGGGCAAGAGACCCCCTTCGGTCTTCTTCTCTCTATTTTGGTACGTATTGAGAACACCAGTCGCTACGTAGCGGGTTTTGTTGTAGGAATCCGAAGCAAAGGTTCTCATTTTTTGTGGCTCAACAGTGGAGTATCTTGATTTGCTACGCCATCTCGTCTTAGTTTCTATTGGTTCACGCAAAGGCAGCCGATATCAGAAAACCAACAAGAGTTTTGTTTTGGAACTCATCTTGTTTTGACAAGTGGAGAATTTGATGTTAAAATATATTTGTGTGGGTTAGCCAATCTCAGAGAAGAAATCTGAAGTAGAGGTCCGGACTTGTAAGGCAATCGCCGCCGAACCAGAAGGCCGAAGTCCATGCCGCCGCTGCCGCACTCATCATCGTTCACCGCCATTGAAGAGGAAGAATGATCAGCAGAAACATAGCAACAAGGTTCTGTACCAGAACCAATCGAATAAGAAAACCCAATTTTGGGTTAGTTCTAGGTTCAGACCAGTTTGCGGGTCCGGTTTAACCCGACCCACTTTCCGGAAGCCAAGTTCAGCAGAAGTCAGGTTATCTGAGTTTTTGTGAAATTTATCTGAGTTTATGTCAAATTTCTCTGAGTTTTGGTGACATTATCTGAATTTTTGTAAAATTTATCTATGTATTTGTCAAATTCATCTATGTTTTGGCAAATTTATCTGCGTTTTTTTAAAAATTTATTTGAGCTTTTAGAAAATCTATCTGAGTATTTTGGAAAATGTCTTTTGCATTTTTTGAAATCTATTTGTGTTTTTTAATTGTATTTGTGCCTTTTCAAATTTATTTGCGTCTGCTCAAAATTATTTGCGTTTTTTGAAATAAATTTAACTCAGTTTTAGTAAAAATACTTGATTTTTTGTCAAATTTTCTTGAAATTTAAAGAATTGATTTATCTTAGTTTTGACAAATGTATTTGGTTTTTTTTTTTTAATTTTTTTGCGATTTTTAAATTTCATTTACATCTTTTGAAATTTATTTGTGTCTTTTGAAATTTATTTACATTTTTTGAGTTTTATTTGGATCTTTTGAAATATATTTGCGTCTTTTGAAATTTATTTATATTTTTTGAAATTTATTTGGATCTTTTGAAATTTATTTTCATCTTTTTAACTTTCTCTGCTTTCTTTTGAAATTTACTGCGTTTTTTGAAATATCGCATTTTTTGAAATTTATTTGCGATTTTTGGAATTTATTTGGATTTTTTTAGAATTTATTTTTTTAAAATTTATTTGAAAGTCTCATTAATGGGATTTCATTAATCATTGTCAATTAAATGGTAGTTGACCACTATTAATGGCATATCCCACTAATCATGGGATATGATTTAAAGAAATGATAACTGGGACAGTTTAGGTTTTCAAATTTAGAGAAATGACCTGCCACACAATGAAAAAATATTGTAGATCTAAGGCAAGAAAATGAAATGTTCAGGGACCCGTCACCGAATGCCCTTAGATTATATTCTAATCTAGGAGATAATATAGAAAAATCTTTAGAAATATATGGTTTCCAAACACCCCCTAAACTTAGAGAAATTGTTTCTTTTTATTCTTCCTTGCAAATTTATAATTTCAACCAACAACAACCAACTACAAAGAGGTGGCTTTTTTTTTTTTTTTTTTTTTTTCGGTTGGTTGGGGTGGGGTGGGGGTGTTGTTATTTGGTTTATTTTGTGTTGTGGGGAGGGAGCCGGTACTTCATGCACTTTTATTATAAAAGAAAGCCATTAAAGCCTACCCCACTCTCCAATCAAAATCCTCAACCCCCAACCTAGTAATAAAATCCAATCAAATCTAATGACACGCTACTCACATTTGGTCATTGTTCTTGTTTCTCGTCGTACCTTTGCATAGTTGTTACCTCCACTTTGAAATCAATAGACATATGCTCCATAAAGGGAAAAACAAAGTGTTCCAACTATATATAACTGGGTTCAACTATGTATACCGACAATTCACCCTAAAAAAATTCACTAAGTGGATTATTCTTATGATTTCGGGGTTTAGATACTGTATCCTAAATCTACAGTGATCATGTGATCATGATTAATGACAATTCACCAAATACATGAAAGGCCACAACACTGGAAACTGTAGAATCGCTAAAAGAGTGCTGAATGTATAAGCTCGCTTTCTAGATGTCTTCTGAGCTGACTAATTCTCTCCTATTCAGTTATTCATTTAACTGTTTAATTTCAGTATAGTCTGAAGACATCCAGAATGTGAGCTTATGCATTCAGCACTTTTTTTAGGGATTCTACAGTTTCCAGTGTCGTGGCCTTTCATGTATTTGGTGAATTGTCATTAATCATGATCACACGATCACTGTAGAATTAGGATACGATATCTAAAACCCGGAATCATAAGAATAATCCACTTAGTGGATTTTCTTAGGGTGAATTGTCAGTATACATAATTGAACCCAGTTATATATAGTTGAACACTTTGTTTTTCCTTTATGGAGCATATGTCTATTGATATCAAAGTGGAGGTAACAACTATGCAAAGGTATGACGAGAAACAAGAACAATTCAAGGAGTAGATATAAGACCAAATGTGAGTAGGGTGTCATTAGATTTGATCAGATTTTATTACTAGGTTGGGGGTGTGGATTTTGATTGGATAGTGTTGGAAACATGGAAAGAAGAGGACCTATTATTTTGGCCATCTTTGAGCCAAAATAAAAGTGGGGCCCACTTATCCTTTTAGGTAAAAATACATGGGAATGTAAGTAGATTACAGACATATATTGGGTTGCTCTAATCCATTAAGGAGTGAATGAGAAATTGCCTCCTAACACCACTACTTGAACATGTTAAATATGGAAACAAAAGGAAGTGGTGAACTTGCTTCCCACATTGCTTGAAAGCAAAAGATTCTTTGGATATAAAAACACTTACATTGGTAGTATAGTATGAGCCCCAAGGGGCATCCCTCTTTTGTGGAAGAGGGAGGGAGGGAGGACCTAGACCAATGTGAAGTCACCACCACACGTACACCCCGCCCAGCACCGAACCAAGCCTGGGCTGGGCTTGGGCTTGGGTTGGGCCTAGCTCGGCCCACTACCCATTTATTATTTTTGGAGAAATTCTATTTAATAAAATTTCTTTTCCAAATGGTATATGTCTATTTGCATCTAAAAGGATGTGTCCAACCCAAGAGGTGTGTCTAAAGAAAAAGCATCTATTCACTGAACAATCACTGTTCTGTACAAATGCAGCCCTATGAAGAGACCTGAAGCAAACTATAAATCATCTTGTCCATGCCCTTTTGCTCATTGCATTTTCGCTGCTGTTGCATTGCATTTTTAAGTCATCAGTCAAGAGAGAGTCTTGCTGCACTTTTGGTTCGCCTGTCACATAGTTTGTAGTGCTGCAACTGTTGAGGAACCGATCATTGTATCCTGGAAGATAAAAGCTATTGAAGCTCGTAAGCACTACTGCGGAGGCGAAATTTGTCTTAAGGCCATAGTACTAAACACTAGCCTTGATCTACTGCAAATTTCTGGGTTTCATAACTTCAACAACAGAGTACTATTTTTTCTACCTTCAAAGAGTGAGTGCTTTTACATTTCTAGATTACATTCTGTAATTTTGTTTTTTGTTATTGCACTGTTTCACTGTACTACAACCTGTTTCCTAAATACTGAATTATTTCTGTATGTACTCAGAACAATAATCATACGACAAATTTTCCATTTTTCTGAGTACATTCTGTTTTCAGTTTTACTTCAGTATTTCGAGTTTCAATTCTGGTCAGTTTTACTACTGGTTTCTACTTCCTTTGTTTCTGAAATAGGAGTGTATAACTAAGTTTCTTTCATTATTTACTAGCAACAGAACTTCAATTTGTTCTGTAAAGTGATTTCTGTTTGCCTCAGTCTACAGTAACTAATAATTGGTTACCATATAGTCTAAGTTTCTATTTACAGTACTGTTAGTTTATAAGTCTGCAGTATACTCTGCGTTTTTTTTTATTATTATTATTGTTAAACAGTAATGGGTATTGAGAAGAATACTCCAATTAGTACCCCTACCCCTGTTATAGTGAACCATGGAGAGAAACCTGAGAAGTTCAATGGTACCCAGTTCAAGAGATGGCAACAAAAAATGTTATTTTATCTCACTACTCTAAACTTGGCTAGGTTCCTCCATGAAGAAACTCATGCTTTCAAAGAAGGCAAGATAGACAAGCAAGTAATTGCCGCTGTAGAAGCCTGGAAACATGCTGACTTCCTCTGTCGAGATTACATTCTCAATGGACTAGACAACACATTATATAATGTGTACTATTCATTGAAGACTGCTAAAGAATTATGGGACTCACTTGACACAAAGTACAAGACTGAAGATGCGGAATGAAGAAATTCGTTATTGGCAGATTTCTTAACTACGAGATGATCGATTCCAAAGAAATAATCAATCAAGTTCAGGAACTTCAAGTAATTCTCCATGAAATTCATGCAGAAAGAATGTCTCTTAGTGAATTTTTCCAAGTGGCAGCAATCATTGAAAAATTACCACCACTTTGGAAGGATTTTAAGAAGTACCTTAAGCATAAGCGAAAAAAGATGAAACTTGAAGACCTTATTGTCAGATTGAAGATAGAGGAAGACAATCGTGCATCTGAAAAGAAAGCAGGAAAAACCTTCATTGAAGCTGAGGCAAATGTGGTAGAACATGGGCAGAATCCCAAGAAAAGGAAAAACAGTCCCAACGGTCCAAAATAAGGTCCTAATGACAACAAGAAGTTCAAAGGGAAATGTTATATGTGCGACAAACCAGGCCACCGTGCTAAGGACTGTTGCAAGGGCAAGGACCAAGGCAATACGAATAAGAAACCAATGCAGGCTGCAACATGACAGAATCAGACACTCTCCACTGATGTTTCAGACATCAATCTTGGTTGTGGTCTCAAAAGTCAATCTGGCTGGCAACACCAGAGAATGGTGGGTGAACAGTAGGGCCACTCGACATGTCTGCTCTATCAAAGATACGTTCTCCACTTATCATGCTTCAAACGGAGAACAACTCTTCATGTACAACTCTACCACTTTTAAGGTTGAAGGCCAAGGACATGTGGTATTGAAAATGACTTCTGGAAAGGAACTCACCCTCAACAATGTGTTGTATGTACCTGATATTCGTAAGAATCTGGTTTCACACTCACTACTAAGTAAAAAGGGTTTCAAATTGGTATTTGAGTTAGATAAGTTTGTATTTACTAAATCTGGAATGTACGTGGGAAAAGGGTATATGAGAGCTGAGCTCTTTAAAATAAATGTAATGACAATTGTACCTAATAAGAAAAACTCTTCTGCTTATATGCTTGAGTCTTCTAATATGTGGCATAGTAGATTAGGTCATGTTAGCTATGATGCTTTGCGTAGAGTAGTTAATACGGAATGTTTCCCTAATTGATTCAAATATCAAATGTGAAACATGTGTAGAAGCTAAACTTACTAGAACTTTTTTTCATTCAATTAAACAATTCTGAGCCTCTTCAGTTAATTCATTATGATATATGTGACCTAAAGTTTGTTCAGACTAAAGGTGGTAAGAAATATTTTCTTACATTCATTGATGACTGCACAAGAAACTGTTATATTTACTTACTGAGAAGTAAAGAAGAGGCTTTGGAAATGTTCAAACATTACAAGAATGAGGTTGAGAATCAACTTGATTAGAAAATCAAGGTAATAAGAAGCGATAAAGGTGGTGAATACAAATCACCTTTTGGTGAATCATGTTCACAAAATGATATTATACACCAAACTACTGCTCCTTATTCACCTCAATAAAATGTTGTTGTTGAAAGGAAAAATAGAACTTTAAAAGAAATGATGAATGCTATGTTAATCAATTCTCGTTACCTCAAAACTTGTGGGGGCATGCTATACTCTTCACAAATTATATCTCAACCGAATACCTCAAAAGAAAACCAATAAGACACCCTACGAATTGTGGAAATGTAGAATGCCTACGTACAAATACTTGAAAGTGTGGCTGTGTTTGTCTAAAGTGGCGGTTCCTAGACCTAAAAAGGTTAAAATATGACCAAAGGTAGCTGATTGTGTATTTCTCATTCATCGAAAGGAAAACGGATTCGCGATATCCAAACAAACCAATTTCGCGTTTAGATAAAAGAAAGGATATCCCTTCGTTCCGTACCATGTTTAGATTGAAATAGGTTAAGTACCGATACAACCGGATTAACCGTGAGGAAATGTCGGTTTCAACCATCCTCAAAAGAAGTCAAATAGGGTCCACAAAAGGGTCACTAAGTTACATTTACAGTCACCTAAACATAAGGGTAAAAGTCCATTTTTCTACAGGGTTTCCAGTTGGGCCGGTCGACCTAGCCGATGGCCGACGACCGCGTACACAGTGGCTCGGTCGACTGCCCATGGGCCAGGTCGACCGTGAGTTGTAAAATAACTAGGTGAATAGTGTTTTTGGTCAGGCTGAGAGCCTGACCTCTGTGTCGCCGGTCGACCGCGTAGGCCGGTCGACCGCATGCACTGTAGAACTGAGACTCCCGCAGTTCAGCAGGCTGCCCTGCAGGGGGGCCTGTTCCAGTGTCGCCGGTCGACCGCGCCATAGGCCGGTCAACCGCCGGAACGGCGTAACAGAACCCAAGTTCTGTTACAGCAGTTCAGGGGTCTTTCCCATTTTTCCTATCTTTTCTACAATCTTTCCAAACCTGATTAGCAATCTCATATATGATTAAAACAAGCTTTCAAGAACTAAAATGAGCATTTATTACCCATCTAAACAAGTCATTAATATCTCAAAATGCTAGGTAAAAACATAAATGCATTTCACCAAAACTCATTCAAATGTAAAAGAGTCAAAACATCCACTTGCCTTAAGTCTTCAATCAATGAAAAACAAGCTCTTAGCACTCTTGCAAGTCAAGGAAACAAGCTCTACCAAAAACCCCTAAAACAAACCCTAAAATGGGTCAAAACAATGAAGAAGAGAGAGAGCTTTCAATATTGAAAATGTAGCTTCTCTAAGACCAAAGGAACACTAATCTAGAAGATTAGGAAAAGATCTTACCAATAGGTTCCCCAAATGAGTGAAGCAAGCTAGAAGAAGGTCTTGGAGAGATGGGATTCCTTCAAAAATAGTGTCAATGGAGAGCCCTTGAAGTGGAAAAGAAGATCATGTAATCTTTTGAGATGATGGTGCAAGTTTGGGTGATGCTTGATGATGGAGAAGCAAGAAGAAGAGAAAGTGCACCAAAAACCCTAGGTTCAAGTAAAAGTTGTTGGAAAAGAGAAATTGGGGGAAAGAGCTCTCTTTTATAAGCTACACAAGTGGGCTCCACCTTCAAGTAACCTAGTTGGGCTGAAATAGTGGTTTTCGGGGCTCCGGATGAAATCGACGAAGAAGGAAGAAATGATCGTCAAAATATCTAGTTTCTAAAAAGTTTATGTTTCGCGGGTTTCGGGATTAACACTAATTTGGTACAGATTTAGTGTAAAAGTACTGTTATGCCCTTGAAGCTAGAAAAGTCAAGTTTCGGGGTTTCGAACGGGAACGGGATCAACATGAAAGTTGAAAGCAATAACGAGATAAACAAAACGGGATAAAATACAAATCAAGAAAACTGAGATAAAACCTCAAGCACACAAAAAGCCATAAACAAGGGACCCCCAAAGGGCCCCACTAATACCAAAGTACTCAAAATCCCCAAAGCTATTTCAAAGCTATTCTAAACCACTAAACCAAACTCCACAAGACAAATCAAGACTAACACGCAACTAACTAAGCACTAATCGAGATCACTCGGGTCGGGGTCTTACACTAACACTATTATTGAGTGAAGGAATGCATCGTTCTTTGAACATGTATTTCCTAATAAACCCTCGCAGGATTCAAGTTCTCCTAAAAGAACTCATGATACTGCTAGTAGCAGTAATCAAAACCAACAAGAGATTGATGAACCTAGTGTTGGAATTTATACTAAAAACATACTTTATGTATTTGTCATTGACTTATTCATTTTTAGTATATTTTGTCTTCTCATCTAACTGAGATTTTATATGGGCAAACGATTGCATTATTATGCAGGTGGGTGTCTTTTATTCTATAAAGTAGACAAGTTGGTGTGTAGAGTTTTACTTATACACAGAAGACTTATTTGTCGGTTCTTATAAAATATAAGTTGTTGTTCACAAACTAGATGGATTTGACACACCATCGGTACGATTGTAACATGATGTTTCAGCAGGCTTGTCTTGACTGTGGGTAACGGTATAGTTTCGACTCATTATACTTGTATACTATGTGTGTATTGAACGGGACTGTGTTTTTGGATTTATTGTCTTCGTACTGACTATATAAGATGATGAACACCCAAATGGTCATTATGAGTGCTTGTACTCTTAATCCTAACATAAATAATAGACACATACATTTAGTGTTTGGCATTTTGATTTACGAAGGAGTGAGATCTTTTATGGGTCAATAATCTCAATGAATTGGATGACTACACTACGTGTATGGTAGATATTAGTTTATTGACGGAATCCAAGTCCTGTAATAGGGATTGATGATATCCCCTTGATGAAGCTTTTAAGTTTTGATTATGTCAAACCCTGCAGGTGGATTTTGTGTCCGACATATCAAATAAGTTAAGTGTAAGGTCTCAAGGAATTATAAAGATATCGATTAAATATAGATGCCAATAATTATTTAATCGATGGATATCTGAAATCTTAACGTAGGGAAATTGATAAGCATTTAATAACAAGAAGCTCAAAATATTATTTTGAGAATAAGGACAGGAGTGCAATTATAATTCTTCAGTGGACTGAATTATAATTTATGGAACTAAGATTCTAATTTGGATCGAATTAGGGTTTCTTGTTTCCATAAGGAGCCTATCATTGTTTCCTTCTTAAGGTCCTTATTATAGCCTATAAATATGCGCTACTGCTCTCTAGGTTAACAACAAGAAAAGTAAGAGAAATCTCAGTTTTGGAGAGCAGAGGAAAACTCGCAGAAGAGGCCCACTCCCTGATGCGAGTTTGAGCATATAGGAATACAGTAAAAGATCTTGAGGTTTTTGGGTTGCTGTAAGACTGAGATCAAATCAGAGAGATTTCGAAGGTATGATTTAATCATATTAATTCAAAGTTATTTCCGTAGTGATCTGTACACAATGTCTAGAGATCCTGGTTTTTACTCGTTTCCAACACCTAGACAGAGTAAGAGGGTTAGAACATCAAAAACGTTTGGTTCAAATTTTCTAACATTTATGTTAGAAGATGAGCCTCAAAGCTTTAAAGAATTGATGTCCAGCCCCGAAGAACCTTATTGGAAAGAGGCAATAAATAGTGAAATTGAATCCATTTTACAAAACCATACATGGGAACTAGTAGATCTTCCACAATGTTACAAACTCTTAGGTACAAGTGGATATTCAAGAGAAAGATAAAAGCAGATGGATGAATTAAAAAGTACAAGGCTAGACTTGTTGTCAAAGGATACAAACAAAAGGAAGGCTTGGACTATTTCGACACTTATTCACTAGTTACGAGGATAACATCCATTCTAATGTTAATTGTAATTGCTGCTATATACAATTTCGATATACATCAAATGGATGTAAAGACAGCTTTCTTAAATGGTGAATTAGATGATGAAACATATATGGAACAACCAGAAGGGTTCAATGTTCCAGGTCAAATTAAGAAAATCTGTCGGCTTGTCAAATCTCTATATGGATTAAAACAAGCACCAAAGCAGTGGCATGAGAAATTTGATAGTTTGATGATGTCAAATGAGTTTAATACCAATGAATGTGATAAGTGTGTATATGTCAAAAACACTAACAATGGCAGTGTAATTATTTGCTTATATGTTGATGATTTGCTCAATATGAGTAGTAATGATGATATCATTTAAGTTACCAAGAGAACGTTGAATAATAAGTTTGATATGAAAGATTTAGGTGTTAGCCGATGTCATACTAGGAATAAAATTTTCTAAATCATCGAATGGACTGATATTATCTCAATCGCACTATATTGAGAAAATACTCAAGAAATATAATCAAGATAATCGCAGTCCAGTGAAAACACCTATAGATATTAGAATCCATTTATCCAAGAATAATGGAAAAGGCATATCACATCGAGAATATGCGCAAATAATTAGCAGCCTAATGTATGTGATGAATAGCATTCGTCCTGACATTGCATATGCTGTTAGTAAATTGAGTAGATACACAAGTAACCAAGAATCAGACCACTGGAAGGCCTTAGTTAGGGTTTTGAGATATTTAAAATACACCCAAAACTATGGATTGCATTACTCGAGATATCCAGCAGTACTTGAAGGCTATTGTAATGCCAACTGGATATCAAATACCAATGATTCAAAGTCCATTAGTGGATATCTATTTACACTTGGTGGTGCAGCAGTATCGTGGAAATCTTCTAAATGCATTGCTAGATCCACTATGGAATCTGAGTTTATTGTACTGGATAAAGCTGGCGAAGAAGCTGAGTGGCTTTGTCAATCCTAGAAGATATTCCAATGTGGTCAAAACCTGTGCCTCCTATCTGCATTCATTGTGATAGTCAAACAGCAATTGGAAGGACATAGTAAAATATATAACAGTAAGTTCGACATATTCGTCGGAGGCATAATGCCATGAGACAGCTGCTCTCTAATGACATTATAACGATTGAGTACATATAGTCCATAGATACCAATGTAGATCCATTTACCAAACGTTTAGCGAAAGAGCAAGTAAACCGTTCATTGAGGGAAATGGGTTTAAAGCCTATGAATGAAAAGTCACCATAATGGCAACCCAACCTAGTTGATTAGAGATCCCAAGATCTAGGTTCAAAGGGACAACCGAATTGTGTGTGACTTAACGATATCACTATGGAGATAAAATCTCTTACTCATTCTTATAATATTAACAGTGATACCTGCAGCGGTAATTAGAATAAACAATGCTTTTAATGATTCTTATATCTTAGCTAATCGGATGGGGCATAGAATGATACTCTTAATAAGAATCACCTATGTGAGTGTGAACTGGGCCGATTCTATGAGAATAATAAGGCTACATTCTCTAAAGTACTCATGAAACCATGCATTGTTAAGGGCCAAAATGAACACAATCATGAGAACCAACTGTATCCGGGAAGATTCTGTGTGAACTCTATTGTCTCGGTTTACGCAAAAGGCTAAGCAGTTCAAGACATCATGTTTACCGTTCAACCAGTAAATCCGGTATTAGTTCATAAGGGAAGGTTCAAGGCCACAAGCTACATTTCTCTATACAGAAGATTTCCAAATGTACTCTCTCTCTCTCTCTTTCTGTGTCTGCATATCATTTCATTGCTTTCAGTCAATTTCATTCATGTGGGGGATTGTTGGAAAAATAGATAGAAAAGAATTCATTATTTTTAGCCATCTTTGAGCCAAAATAAAAGTGGGGCCCACTTATCCTTTTAGGTGGAAATACATGGGAATATGATATACTCCATGAGTAGATTAAGGACATGTATAGGGTTGCTCTGATTCATTAAGGAGTGAATGAGAAATTGCCTCCTAACACCACTACTTGAACATGTTAAAAATGGAAAAAAAAGAAAGTGGTGAACTTGCTTCCCACATTGCTTGGGAGCAAAAGATTCTTTGGATATAAATATACTTACATTGGTAGTATAGAATGTAAGTATAGGATGAGCCCCAAGGGGCATCCCTCTTTTGTAGAAGAGGGAGGATCTAGAACAATGTGGGGTCACCACTACACACGCGCGAGCGCCCCTCCCCGCATCGACCCAGGCCAGGCAGGGCCTGGGCTTGGGCTTTGGCTTCACACGGGAGTCGGGCCTGGCTCAGCCCACGACCCATTTATTATTTTTGGAGAAATTTTATTTAATAAAATTTCTTTGCCAAATGGGGTGTGTCCAAGAGGTGTGTCTCCATTCGCATCTGAAAGGGTGTGTCAGACCCAAGAGGTGTATCCAAAGAATAAGCATTTGGTCACTGAACAGTCACTGTTCTAAACAGATGCAGCCCCATGAAGAAACCCGAAGCAGGCTATAAATCATCTTGTCCATGCCCTTTTACTCATTTCATTTTCGCTGCTGCTGCATTGCTTTTTCAAGTCATCAGTCAAGAGAGAGTCCTGTTGCACTTTTGGTTTGCCTATCACACAGTTTGTAGTGCTGCAACTGTTGTGGAATCGATCATTGTATCATCAGAGATAAACGTTATTGAAGCTCATAAGTACCACTGCGGGGACGAAATTTGTCTTAAGGACATAGTGTTAAACATTAGCCTTGATCAACTGCGGGTTTCTAGGTTTCATAAGTTCAACAACAAAGTACTGCTTTTTCTGCCTTCAAACAGTGAGTGCTTATACATTTCTAGATTGCATTCTGTATTTTTTTTTTTTTTATACTGTTTCACTGTACTACAACATGTTTCCTAAATACTGAACTACTTATGTATGTACTCAGAACAACAAATAGTGGGGTAGGCTTTAATGGCTTTCTTTTATAATAAAAGTGCATGAAGTACTTGCTTCCTCCCCACAACACAAAAAACGAAAAAGAAAAAAAATACCCCAAAAAGCCCCCCACCCCAACCCAAAAAAAAAAAAAAAAAAATCATTGTAGTTGGTTTTTGTTGGTTAGAATTATAAGCTTGGAAGGAAGAATAAAAAGAAACAATTTCGCAAAATTTAACATAAAGACTGAGTTAGGGAATTCCCCCTGATACTGCTAAGGAATCAAAAACAATTCTTGAGCAAAATAAGAGAAAAAAAATTATAAACATTTGAGTTTATGATGGTCATCCATTCTACAATACAATTTTGGGAAATAAATACTATTGCCTCTATTTTACCCACAGAATAAGGTGTCTCCACATTAAAGCAAATTAAGAGAAAAAAAGAAAAAAGAAAATACAATACACAGAATAAAAAAAATGGGTAAATTCATCCCCATTGCCAATTTATCCATAACGTAAAAATGATTCATGGGAAAATAAAACATAAAATAATAGTAAAATACCTACTTAAACAAATTCCAAAACAAAAGTTGAAAAACAAACAATCAGAGATACAAATCCATCGTGACTGAAGTTATATCTATCCATACCCAAAATTAAAGGAACATTTAAATAAATAGTACTAACTAAAGAGAAAATCCAAATAATTTAAAATTAATCACCCACCAAATATAATACGAGATAAAGATCAAACATGACGTAAGATGGCTAACAATCACTCAACTAAAGTCATAGACACTAACCATCAACCAAAGCTGCTGTTGTATTATATTGGGAAGGAGAGAAGTGGGGTTTGACCAAATAAGAGAAAGCGACTGACCTTGCTTCCCATCCATTTTGTCCTAAACCAATTTTCGTAATTAGAATATCTATGGCCTCACTAACTCAATAACCAATGCAAAAATGCAAACACTCTTAGTTTCAATCAATTTCTTCATGAATCGGCCATTTCCATGATCAAAGTTCAAATCTACCCACTAACTCAACATTCAAAACATCTATGCCCTATAATAAAATAGAAGAATGACATGCTTGTAATCATAAAAGCAAACTTCAAATATAAAATTCAAACAACAAAAACGAGAACCCTAGGAGAAAAGGAACTCAATTAAAGAAAAACAAAGCACATAAAAAGAGAGAATAGAGAGGTGCTCGACCTTAGAGTTCAAGAGATATGACCCCATCTTCTATAGAGACCACATCAATATTCCCCCATTAGAGAGAAAAGATTGGGAAATGTCATCAAGAACTAAGTCCGTCCACGTTCTCAACTGTAAGATCAAACACTTAAGACAACTAAGAACGCTTATAAGACACTAGATTTAATTTACATTTGCATTGAAGGAGATTGAACTTCTTGACATCCATTTGTCAAATCTCGTAATCAAGATGCGCTGCAATGGATAAGAGTATTCGAATGGACTTAAGCATGACTACCGGTAAAAAAGTCTCATCATAACCAATACTCTCTTGCTAAGTGTACCCTTTCGCAACAAGCTTGGCCTTAAAGATCTCTACTCGTCCATCTGGTCCTCTTTTTCTCTTATAGACCCACTTGCACCCAATAGGTTTAATATTGGAAAGCAAATGCATAAGTTTTCAAACCTGATTGGAATACATGGACTCCATTTAAGCTTTCGTAGCTTCTTGCCCACGCCCCGAGTCTTTGTAAGTTATAGCTCCATCATAGTTAACGGGATCCTATTCATGTTCTTCCAAGATAACCTCATAAGACTCCCCCAGTAACGTGAACTTATTAGGTGGCCTAACAATCCTCCCACTATGATGAGATTCCGTTATAATTACAGGATCAGGTTAGGGTTGATTCTCATCAAGTTCGGTCTCACTTGACTTGAAATTGTTTGTTCTTGAATTTCTTCTAGGAAAATTCGACTTAAAGTTCTCCGGTCAATCATATAATCTGTTGACACCAAAAATATCATTTTGCCTCTTCGTATACTTTCAACATCAAGAAGCTACATAAACTCGCATCCTATCACAAACAGGCAATGCTACTTTAAGCATTAAATCTTGTCAGAATCAAACAAAAACTATAAGATTCTTCAAAACAACCAAAAGAAGAACAAACATGAAGTCTCGGTCCATTTTGACATCATTTGGCCTAACTTCACTCTTTCAGCAGTTGAATAGGAGCTCCCGGCAGTGGTGAAGCTAGATACCTCGATTCACAAAATAGAGCACATAGTTGGCCTCATAATGCCTTCTTACTCAAAATGCCACTAGAAGGCTCTACATCAAATTCCAGGGCATTTCGACATCGTTTGGCCTAAAAAGGAAACAGTCACAGCAAAGTCAGCTAACCTGGCGGCGACAGCGTCGAAGACATTAAATCTTCGATCGGAGCCTATGGATGGTTTCAAAATACTTCGAAAAAGTTTTACATCAAGTTTCAAACCGAACCGACAACGTTTAACCCTACATCAACCCTCAAACAGCAAAATCAAGCCTCTCGGCTGCGAGAACCACCGAGGTCATCACTCATAAAAAAGAGCACATGGGTGATTTCAAAATACTTCCAAAGGGCTACATATCAAGCTTTAGGTCATTTCGACAACATTTGACCAGACTTTGACTTCTGGAAGTTAAATCAGGCCTCCCGACGACGAAACTCCCTGGGACCATGATTTTCAAATCGAAGCTAATAGATCATCTTAAAATGACTCCAATAGGCTCCCTGTCAAATTTCAAGTCAATCGAACATCGGTTGACCATACATCAAAGCGAGGCATCTTCCTCTCGATAAAATCAAGTCTACTGGCGATAGGACCCCACACGGCTTCAAAATTCAAACAAAGGCCCATTATTGGTCTTATTTATTACTCAGGAGGTTTCATCTCAAATTTCAGGTCATTTCGATATCATTTGACCTAATTTTGGGTTCTGACGGTAAATTGGCTACTGTGCGTGGCAAAGTCTTCGGCTTTCTCGGAAAATTAGAAACTTTGCCCTCTGATCTGCACCGCTTTTCGTCAAATTTTCTACAGGGAAATCAGACCAAAACATATATAAAAATGCCAGGAAAAATACCGAAGAATAAAAAATAAAAAAAAATTCGAAAGCGGTAAAAAATGGGCGACCGAAAGGTACAAAAGTCCCCATTAATAATTCATACATACTGACATTCATACCTAACTACATATTATGGCCATTTTTTAACTTAAAAGGCACTGCCTCCCATGGGTCTTGGCTCAGTGTAAGACAACCAAGGAGGGTATCAATCTAGATGTCTATTGAAAATTGGCCAGAACAAATAGTTGAATATAATAGTGTAAATATCAAACTCATCTGACCTACCAATCCACTCGCCTAAGCTAACCAGTATATTCCACGCTTAATTCTGTAGGTATCCTTTGAGCCGCAATTGAAGGCATTGACCTGCCTAAACCCCAAATAACCTAACAAAAGTGAGCCCACGCATTTTCAATATTTAGAGTAATTTGTTGGGTGCCACTCTTATGCGGCAGTAATATGGTTTCTAGACTTTTCAATGTATGGGGGCTCATTCCCAATTGTCCTCGTGGCTGGGAGCGACAAGTAAACATGTCCACCCAAACATCCATCTCTAGATGGAGCTGTCAGAATGGGACACTCTAACCACAGAGGCAGCCCCGTGATTCTTAATGCATCAGCTCACATTAATATAACAAAATAAGTAAAGAAAAACCACTTTAAATGGTAACGTAAATTGGATTGGATTGACATTGCATTGAATGTGAATGTGAGTTTGGTATATCTCTACTAGGTGTACATGGGTCAGGTCAGGCTTGGCTGAGGTAGATTTAGGCTCGTCAGACTTGCAAGAAATGCATATATCCAGACCAAGCCTTCAAATTTGTAAGGATCATCAACCTGAGGTGATGTGATGGTGAGGGTATGGTGACGAGCCAAGTGGGTATTTGGGTCGGATCCATTCGAAAAGTGGTCACCAGACACACTAATATTTTGAGTAGGAACACGGCGCTCGAAATGGGCAGGCCCAGAGAGAGGAAAAGCACGAGAAATTCCGAACGATCTGACCGTTATGGTTGGGACGCAGCATCTTTTTACAGGCACGCCAAACACCTGTCAGCTTGATGTGACTGGTCGTAGATATGGTCCATTAATTACGGGTCCGACCATGATCTTCTCTCTCCTAACCAGTAGTAACGGTCACACTCTCGGGAACCGCGTCCTTTTGTTTTTTTGTTTTAAAATTCCTTCTCCTCCTCTGCTTAAGCTTATGCCCCTCAAAGTTCGGGATTTTTACATATTGGTTACCTTCATCTTTTCTTCTCCTTTCTCTTGTTTTTTCACGGATCCCCCTCAAAGATTGTCGAGCCCAAGACCTGTCAGACATAGATAAAAAGGAAAAAGGCTCCCTTGGTCAAAACAGGAAATCCGTGTTTAAACCGAACAGGGGATGCCACATGAGGAGGAGATGTCAAATCATATAATGTCATCTCTTTTAATGAAAAAAAGAAAAAAAAAATTATCTCCCCATGTGGCATCTCCTAATTGGTCCAAATAGGGGATCTGAATCCGGATCCCCAAAAAAAGAAAAGAAGGCAGCGAAAGGATGGATGTCTTTCGGTTTGGGTTTTGGACAAGGATAGTTATGGGGTACATCATGTCACATTGTTTTGTGATTTGAGTTAGAGAAAACCTTGAGTTTTATTAAAAAGGAATAAAACAAACATGTTGAAAGTTGGAGAAACTCAAAATGAACGGAGGTTTAACCTAGCCTTGAATTAATTTTGTTTGGTCTATTTGGATGGATCAAGGGTGGGTCCCACATCGTGAGCTTACGGGATTTTATCCCAACGTTTAGCTTATAAGAGCCTTACTTATATATATAATTCTAGATTAATAATCTCGACACTAATATCTCAAAAGAAATGAGTGACAGTTCTCATTTGGCTGGCCAGGGTGTGTGTGCGGGCTCTCAACTAGGTCCCAGCCCCCTTGGGTAGATTACCAAGAAAGATATTTCGAAAAAAAAAAAAAAGAAATATAAAATCCTTCTACATTCTAAATTTATTAAAAAGAAAAAAGAACCTTCATAAATTAGATGGCCATGTTGTTAAGACCATAACTGAATATCAAGCTCCACAGTCACCATAAACAAAGGTACACTTCCCCAACTTTAGTCCTAATGAAAATAACATTAAAAATGAGACCGTTTACTATGATTTTATACTACTATGTGTTTAAAATCCCTGTTTTATTTAGAAAGTATCATTGAAAAATATCAAATGTTTATATATATAGTCAAATCTTATCCATGATGAGACTTTTACTTCCATTCATAATATAATAGACGGTGCTTAAAAGTAAGCCCTACAACAAGGCCCACATCTTACCACGATACTGTTGATCACTTTATTAAATATAAACCATGATGTAAGGTTTTTAGGTTGGTTAATTCATTAGGTAATGGACAAAATCGGAATTCTTTAAAACTTGTATTTTGTTTAGGAAAGGACTGCTCAAGAAAATATAAAGAACTTCCGGACTCTATCAACTAACAGAGGTCGCTCGAACGAACTTCCATTCGCTCGAGCGAACCCTTAACCTAATTTCTTCACTTGACCCATCCTACATCTCGCTCGAGCCATCAAGGTTCTGGAATGCAAAGTTGAAGATAGAGAGTAGTTCGCTCGAGCAAACCCCTCACAGAACGATGATCGCTCGACCGCCAGTTTACTTCGCTCAACCCAAGAAGATTATGAGCTGAACGTCTGCAAACAGAGAGCAGTTCGCTCGAGCGAACTCCCTGCTCGCTCGAGCAAACCTAGGCGCAAAATTGGAAACCTGCCCGGAACTATCTTCCAATTGTTTTTAGATTTACTTCTTTGAGTCCCACTTGCTCTACAAGTATTGAGGCACAAATTAAAGCCTATATATTGCCTTTCTCTCTCAACTCTAGTACACAACTCTCTCCCATCCTAAATTCTAGAGATCTATTGATAGATTATTTTCCTCTCCAAAGCTTCAAGTTGTTGTGATGAAGTTCAAGTCTTTGGAGGTTTTTCCTGCTACTTTTCTGTGGTGGATTCATCTTGAAGAGGCATTCAAGGTGGTTGGTTCAAGCGCGTTGAAGGTGCACGACGAGTAGTCGACAAGATCACGCAGTCCTTAGGTTGAGTCAACAACTGGGAAATGATTGTAAGCGTCTTTGTAACTTTCAATTCATATAGTGTTTGGTTGTCTGTTGGCCTAGACGATAAGGCCCGTGGTTTTTCCCGAGTAGGGTTTTCCACGTAAAAATCTTGCGTCCTTCTCTTATTGTGGTTTGATTGCTTTTAATATTGGATTAGGGTTAATTACTAGTTTAATCACGTGTGGATTGATATTCAATAAAGATCAGGATATTGGGACCTCTGCCTGTGTTGAGGTAGAAATATAAGTTTTTCAATTGATATCAGAGCAGGTTACACTAATCTTTGTGTGATCTATTTACTGATCTCTAATGGATATCAATAGAGAATGAACATCTACCAACAAGCCTCCTCTTTTAGATAGAACCAATTATGCTTACTGGAAAGTAAGGATGATTGCTTTTCTTAAGGCTATTGATGACCAAGTCTAGGAAATTGTTGTGGAAGGATTTACTGAACTCACCATAGTTGTTGATGGACAAACGAAGCCAAAACCCAGAGCCCAATGGACCGTTGATGAGAAAAACAAGTGGAATTTCAATAATAAGGCCATTCATGCTATTTATAATGGAATTACTACAACTGAGTTCCATAGGGTTTCTGCTTGCCCTACTGCAAAGGCTGCCTGAGATCATCTTCAAACTGTTCATGAAGGAACATAAATTGTCAAACAAACAAAACTCCAGAACTTGACAACTGCTTTTGAGACGATACGTATGAAAGAATCTGAAACTTTCGATTATTTCAATACAAAATTGTCTAAAATTGAAAGTTCATCTTTTAATCTGGGAGAAACTATACCTCAACACAAAATTGTTAAGAAAATTTTGAGGCATCTCCCAGAACAATTTCGTCCAAAAGTAGTTTCCATCGAGGAGAATAAGGATCTGAATTCATTGTCAGTTGAAGAACTTGTTGGAAATCTACAAACTTTTGAGGCAAATCACTGTCAACAGAAAAAGGGAAAGGACATTGCCCTAGTGTCCTCAAATTCAGTGGATGACCCTGAAATTTGTGATCCTGACAGTGATACAGATGATGAACAATTTGAGGCATATCTTGCAAGGAAACTGAAAAAGATTTGGAAAAATAAAAAGAGTTTTAACAAGAAGGATTTAGCTAATCCCAAGCCACCTTCAAAAGGAAAATTTGTACCCAAAACTGAACAGAATCGATCGAAGGGTACAACAAAGCCAATTAAATGTTTTGAATGTCAAGGAAATGGACACACTACTTCTAAGGGTGCAAATCGCAGAGAAAAGAACAAAGGCAAGGCCTTAAATGTTGCTTGGGATGAGGAATCTGATGAGAATGAGTCTGAACCTGATTCACTGTCGAGTGAGTCTGAAAAATTTGTTGCTTTCATGGCTTTTTCTAACATCTCTTCTGTACAGGAATCTAAGTCTGAAGGTGATTTAAATATTAACCAAATTTCTGATGAAGAACAAGAGGGAGATGAAGATTATCAAAAACTGCTTCATGAATCTCTCAAAATGTCAAAAATTAGTGAGAAAAGAGCCTTGAAATTGAAGGCAATGGAGGAGAAGAACTCATCTTTACAAGATTCATTAACTGACTCTCAGTCAAAGGTAAGACAATTGGAGGATCAACGAGCAATTTTGTGAAACAAATTGATTCTTACAGGTCAAGAGAATGATCGCCTGTAACAAATTTCTTAAAAGGATGAATCTAAATTACTGAATTTGCAAAACGAATTGAACTCATGCAAATCTGAAAAAGAAAATCTAGCTGGAAAACTAAGGATGGCACTTGCTGAATTGGAGTCTGCAAAAGCTTCAATAAACCGAATGAATACTGGATCAGTGAAGCTGAATGAAATACTGGGAAGTCAACTGCCTCCTTCTTCAAAAACTAGACTTGGATATGTCCAAGGTGCTTCCACTTTGAAAGAAAAAGGTAAAACTATGTTTGTTCAAAGACCAACAATGATTGCACAGCCTTCTATCTATCCAAATACTTTATATCCAAAGAATTATTATCCAAGACACGTGTCCAAACCTAAATGTATTCCAATTTGTCACTTTTGTGGAATTACGGGACATATACGACCACACTGCAATAAATTGAGAAATTATAACAGAAACTAGCGTAGAAATCAAAATTCCTCTACTCAACAGATTAGGACCAAACCTATCTGGGTCCGTAAATTTGATCTACGCTGTAATGTGGTCCTTACAGCACTTAGTGCTACTAAATCGGATGTGTGATACTTGGATAGTGATTGTTCTAAACACATGACAGGAAACAAAGCCTTGTTTTCCTCCTTTGAAGATTACAATGGTGGAAGTGTCCGTTTGGTGATGGAGGTAAGGCAAAAGTGATTGGAAAAGAAATTGTGTTTATTCCAAGTATGTCTCCGGTAAAAAATGTTTACTTGGTTGATGGCCTTAGAACAAATCTTTTAAGCATAAGTCAGTTATGCAATAACAAACATGAGGTCCATTTTTCAGCAAAAGAATGCATAATTGAGGACAAAAAGGGAAAAACAGTGTTGCATGGAATAAGAAATCCAGACAACTGCTACGTTGTCTCTTCAGAGAAAGAACTGTCTTGTAATTCTGCAATAATGAGTGACATTAAATTGTGGCATCAACGATTGGGCCATGTGAATTACAAAGATCTGAAAAAGTTGTCAACTCATGAATTTGTTCGTGGGCTACCCAAATTCAAAAGAGCCCCGAGTACTGTATGTGGTCCCTGTCAAGTTGGAAAACAGATTAAAGCACCCCACAAAAAGGTTAATTCTCTTACCATTAAGAGACCTTTAGAACTATTGTACATGGATCTTATGGGACCAACAAAAGTTGAGAGCATTGGTGGTAAGAAATACATATTTCTGATAGTTGATGATTTCTCCAGACTGACATGGGTATGTTTTTTACATGATAAATCAGAAACTTTTCCTGTTTTTAATGACTTGTGATCCTTGCTCATTGCAGATAAAGGACAAGAATTTGGAGGCATCTCAAGGATAAGTTCCGATCATGGAACTGAATTTCAAAATTCTGATTTCTCAACTTTTTGCTCCAAACATGGAATTAAACATGAGTTTTTTGCACCTAAAACACCACAATAGAATGGGGTAGTTGAAAGGAAAAATCGAGTGGTACAAGAAATGGTACGGGTGATGTTACATAGCAAAAACATTCCACAAAGATTTTGGGCTGAAGCTGTAAATATAACTGTTTATGTTATTAACTGTGTCTATCTTCGTCCCGGAACTAAAACCACCCAAAATATTAAATACTTCCGAGCAAGTGTGACATTCTTCGAGATAGAGAACACTTATCAAAATTTGACTCCAGGAGTGATGAAGGAATCTTCCTTGGTTACTCATTGACAAGCAAAGCTTATCGTGTGTTTCACCTTAAAAATTCTATTGTCATGGAGTCCATAAATATGGTTGTGGATGATGCAGGAACATCTGATTATATTTCTGATGATGATGAAGGATTGATATTTCTCCTTCTTCTGAACCGATTGATAAAGAAACTGAAAGCCAAGTTGAACCTGATTCAGAAAAGAAAAAGGAAACAACTTCAACTGCTGAACCTGTCAATCCAAAGAAACCTTCGTTTGAGCCCAATGTACCTGATATTATTCGACAATTTGAAGAGAAGAGTGCCTCTCCTTCAGCTGTCCATCCTTGATCCCAAAGAGGTCAAGTAATCAAAGATCATCCTCTGGACAAAGTTATCGGTAAGATCTCTGCTCCCATGAAAACCCGAAAATAGGTACGTGATGAGGTAAGTCATGTATGTTATGTTTCCACTTTAGAACCCAAAAATGTTAAAGATGCTGTTGTGGATGATTGTTGGATAAATGTTATGCATGATGAACTTGCTGAATTTGAAAGGAATCGAGTCTGGAAGCTTGTTCCTAAACCCACTCATATTAATGTCATTGGAACCAAATGGATCTTCAAAAATAAAACTAATGAGTCAGGTCAAGTGATTAGGAATAAAACTCGTCTAGTAGCTCAGGGGTACACACAGATTGAAGGAATTGATTTTGATGAGACTTTTGCCCCACTTGTTAGACTTGAATCAGTACGTTTGTTGCTTGCTATTGCTTGTTTTCTGAATATTAAATTATTTCAAATGGACATCAAAAGTGCTTTTCTGAATGGTTTCTTGAATAAGGAAGTATATGTTGAACAACCAAAAGGATTTGAAGATCCTCATTTTCCAACTCATGTTTACAAACTTAGAAAGGCACTTTATGGATTGAAGTAAGCACCACTAGCCTAGTATGAGAGGTTGATAGAATTTTTGATTGAACATGGGTTTCAGAGAGGAAGTGTTGACAAGACATTGTTCATCAAAAGAGATAAAGACAACATTGTTATTGCACAAGTCTATATTGATGACATCATTTTTTGATCGACCTATGAATTTATGTCTGAAAAGTTTGCTGAAAGTTTTGAAATGAGTATGGTTGGTGAGCTTTCTTTCTTCATAGGCTTACAAATTAAACAAACTCCATCTGGCGTTTTCATCTTTCAACCAAAATATGTTAGAGAGTTGCTGAAAAAATTTGGAATGCAATCCTCGAAACATGCTAAGACTCCTATAAGCACCACTGTTAAAATCAATCTTGATGTTGATGGATCGAATACTGATGAGAAACTGTACGGAAGCATGATAGGTAGTCTACTTTACCTTACTGCTAGTCGTTATGACATTGCTTATAGTGTCGGAGTTTGTGCGAGATATCAGACGAAACCAAAGTTGTCTCATGTTCATGCTGTGAAAAGACTTCTCAAATACATTGGCGGGACTATTGAGTATGGTACTTGGAAAACAAAAGACGCCAACACAACCATTGTTGGTTATTATGATGTTGATTGGGCTGGATGTGTGGATGATAGTAAAAGTACTTCTGGTGGCTGTTTTTTTGTAGAAAATAATCTTGTTGACTGGCATATATAGTAAAAGGCAGACTTCGACTTCTCTGTCAACTGCTGAAGCTGAATATATCGTTGCGGGAAGTTGTTGCACACAGCTCCTTTAGATGAAACAGATGCTGCAGGATTATGGAATTGAGCAAGAAACAATGGCTGTCTCCTGCGACAATCAGAGTGCTATTGGTATTTTCAAAAATCCAGTCCAACATTCTTGCACTAAACATATAGATATTAGGCATAATTTCATTCGTGATCTTGTGGAGGAGGGAACAATTTCTTTGCATCATATTCCAACTGAATCTCAATTTGCGGATATTTTCACAAAACCTCGAGATGCAACGCGGTTTGAATCTCTACGGAAATCTTTAGGGATTTCTCTTATTCCCTACACTCCATAATTTTTTGTTTATTTATTTAAGTTCACACTCACATTTTTCACATGACCTCTTTTTTTTGTTGTTGCACTGCACGGTGTAACACCCCAATCTCATATACCGAGAAAACAGTCAAGCTACTCGAAGTTGGCGCGCTACTTGCCGAAAAATCCGAGAACTTTTAAGATCGTAGGTCCGCAGTGAGGTCCAATTTAAAAATTTTTTAAACAATATAAGATCAACGGTTAATAATGCAGAAGCATGTGAATATAGCGGAAGCAATAATAGGGTATCATATATCTAAGTCAAATATAGCAGAGCTGAAATCCAGCCTAAAGTATTAAAGTTGTAAAGATCAAAGGTTTATTATAGATTATGACAGCCACCCTGCTCACTACAAGAATCACTCAAAATCCCTGTTAGGAATTTTGTGTATTCCAATTTGATGGATGCATTATCATTTTAGCATCATTCGAATTTCACACTTGCATTGATTTAGAAAAACTTGAAATCTTGATTTTCTCATGCATTGTTTTTATGTCTTTTAGAAATAATGATTTATGCATGTTTTGTTTTTAAAATTGGATGCAAATAGTTTTGAAAAGAATCTTTTTGAAGAAAGCAAACCTTTGGTTTTAAAAACATTCAAATCATCTTAGGCATTTTAGGATTCATGTTTTTAAAACTCTTAGAATGATTTAAAACATGTTTCCATGCTTGATTCAATGGCCCAAAAGTTCCCACAAGAAAATACTTTAAATATACAATTTCTGGGGAAAAGGTCCCAGGCAAGTCGACCTGCCATACTGCAAGTCGACCGGGAAAAGAGTCGTTGGCTGTTTTTTTTCAAACGGTCAGATTTTTGACCGTTGAAGGCCAGGTCGACCGGACACAGGGGTAGGTCGACCGGGGACTAGCCGTTAGGCACTTTTTGGGTATTAAATGAAGCTCATTCCTTTGCCAAAGTGTGCAACATCTAAGCCATCCTTGAGGTGTTTGGAGGTAAGAAAAAGGGGAATGAAGTAAGAGAGACCAAGGGGTCATTAGTAAAGCTAAAGCTTGGATTAATGAAGTTAAGTCTCTAAGTAAGCTTTACTTTTATTGATCATATGTTTCATGCCTTGTTTAAATTATTGGTAAATCTTGTCTAGCATGATAAACTATGATTTGTTGTATCCTTAACATGTTTATGTTTTGATTTGATTTATTGTTTTGGATACAACACTTTGATTCAAACCAAGTAGTACTTTAATTGGTATCAGAGCCTCGTGCTCTATGTTAGGATCAAGTGTTTTTGGAACTCTTGATTAGGTGTAAAATCCTAGAGTCAAAACCCTAGTGTTGTGTTTTCATGAAAATCATTAGAATGGATTCCACTATGTTAGATTGTATAGATTCATGTGTAGATTCTTCTAGACCTCTCCTTCTTCCATCTATTGGAGATTCAAACCTTCAAATTAATGAATCTCAATTTGACTTAAAAGAAAAAGAAAATGATGAAAATGAAGATGACCTTCAACAAGCTTATGATGAATTGTATACATTGTCCTTAAAGCTTGATATGAATAATAAAAGACTTATAGAAGAATCTAAAAGACTAAACAAAGAATTTGTTTCTTCAAAAGATGAACTTAGAGAGAAAGAATAATTAATAAATTGTGTAGAATCTAAGTTCATGATCTCTTTACATAACCTATCTAATGTTCAAGATGAACTAAATGAATTAAAGATAGGATGTGATGAACTAAATAAGGAAAACTTAGAATTAAGAGATCAATTAAAAAGGCAAGACAAAAACATTAACAACTTAGAATCCAAGTTGACTACTTCTAAAGAAAATTTATCTAATGCTCAAAATAAGATAAAAACTTTTGAACTTGGATCTAATGTTATTAATGAACTTAAATTTGATTTAAAACTTGCCCATGAAGAACTAAACAAATTTAAGGGATTTGAAAATGAACTAACAAAAGTTAAAAATGAAAATTCAACCCCAAAAAACCAAGTCACTCAACTTGAAAGCTACAAACAAAAGTATGAGTGCAAATTTACCCAAAGTGAAGAAAAATTTGAAAAGTTATTAAAATTGGGTAAATCACAAAGAGATAGGACGGGTCTTGGTTACAATAGGAATATTTCACATGACCCTAAATTCACCAACACTTTTGTGAAAGGTAAGTCCTCATTCTCTAGCACTCACACTTCCTTGCCCATGACTAAATGTAATTATTGTTGCATTAAAGGGCATTTTAGGTTTGAGTGCAAATTAAGAAGAAGCCATGTGTCTAAACCCATCTTTAAAGCCAAGAAAGTAAAATCAAACTCTATGAAGGGTAAGACACTAAATATCAAAAAAGACTCCAAGAAAATCAAACAAGTTAAATCAATTAAAAAGGAGTCTCCTAAGATAGATTCTAAAAAGGTTAAACAAGTTAAACCAATTATAAAAGAATCTATCAACAAAAAGCTTCTCAACCTATCTCCCTTAAATCAACACATGAAGGAACTTTTGAAGAAAGTAACAAAGTTAAATTTAAAATTCAAAAGTCAATTAAAGGGAGGAAATAAGAAGAATAGAAAAATGAATCAATCCCCTAAGAAACAAACTCACCAACCTCAAAAGACTAATCACCAACCTAAGCTAAATTTACTTAAATCTAAACATAATGGTGATAAGTCTAAATTGAGAATTTATCAAGTCAAATCTCCTTTAGTTGGTGAGACCTTTAAACTAGACCTCAAAGATCAACCCTCTCAAGACCTTAGGTGGATTCCTAAAGTTATATACTTAGTCAAACCTTAAGGCCTTGAACCTCATTGACCAACCTATTCTTTATAGTTAAATCATATTGTTGGTCATGATCATTTGCATTTATGTTCTTTCATTAGTTACATTTCTTTAAATGCAATGTTTATTTGTAATCAATTGATTTTGTTTTTATGTACTTCTCTAGTTACATATCATGGTTTTCAAAATCATTTGATTATATTTTCCTCATGATAGATTTGCTTCTTACTCTCATATAGTTATATCTTGTATTGCATTTCTACATGATCAATTGATTATGATTTCAAAAGCTTTCATAATCAATTGATATTGCAAAATCATTTGTTTGAATGACTTATTTGTTTTGAAAAACAAATGATTTGAAACATTTTCGATTTTCCATGTTTTTCTAAGTTATACTTTCTTATGGAAAATTATTGTTTTATAAAGTCAACTTGCATGTGTTTCAAATAAGTTATATATTATTAAATGCAAGTTGAAAATTGATTATCTTAAAAATCATTCTTTTTATGCTCATTGTTGGATTTTGTTTACTGAAATGATTTGAAGATTGTATGAATGGAAATGCTCTAAATCATTATTAGTTATAATCATCAAAGCATGTTCCATGTTCTCATTTCCTTATGCAATTTGTTATATCAACTTAAATGGAAATGAATGTTGTGATAGACAATTTGCATGTTTGCCCATTTAGTCACACTCTTGATTATATGCAAATGTCTATATAGTTCCTTGTTTGGTTGTGCTTAATTTTAGTTTTATTTGTAGACACCATTGTAGGACTCTTAAATCCATCCTTTGTGCTTTCTAGTTATTATTAAATGGATGGTTATGTTGTTGATTCATGTGTATTTTTCTTATCGGTATCATTCTTTATACATGTCTCAACTTCATAATAGTGTGCTTCATCATATGAACCTCTTTGAAATCCATTACTTGTATTTTATAGTTATATCTTTTGTTTGATGGATATCTTAGATGTTGAATTCATATGATTTGACACTTTTTAAATTTCATGCTTCACCAAGTCATATTCTTTTATGCAATTTAACTTGTTCATCACAATGCTCATTAGTTATATCATTAAAAGTGATGAATATCCATTTATGATGCTTGATGGAATTTTGTGTTTGTCACATCCTTGCCCTTAATCATGTTTTCAAATTCAATTGGTTTCAATTGGTATAATTTTCGATTGTTGTAATATCCAATTGATGTCATATCTTGAGAATGCGATAGACCATGTGCATTGGATTGAACTTTATAGTTATATATTTTCATTCCATGTCACATTCCATTAGCATCATAATTTTTCATGTTTGCCACCTCTCTTGCTCATATAGGTAAATATCATGACCACCATGTTTATGTGATCATAATATTGGTTGGTTAATAGTTGAGGTTGGCTTCATGTTTGAATTTCATTTCATTCATCTTGCATATGATAGTCATAGTTAATGATTGGATGAAATGATTTTAAAATTTTCATAGCATATGATTTTCTTAAATTATATTGATTGATGCTATGATTAGTAAACCCCATAATATCATGGATAGCTCTAATTTGGATTTTTCCTAATAGTTATATTCTTTTTAACTCCATGTTAGAGTGATTGTTTTAATAGTCATATCCTTCAATCTCAATTGGTATATTTATTTTATATATATATTCCAATTTGTATCCATGATCGCTTTTTTCCATGGCCTTGCTCTTTATATTGGCAGTTTGATCATATTGAGCTCTATAGTTATATGTGTCTAATTCTTTCCTTGAAGTTTTTCCTCTATTGGTAAAACCATCTTCTTCTTGCTTCAAATAGTTAAATATTTGTCAAAAGTTTGACAAAAGAAGAGAATGGATTGAGGGGGAGTGTAAACCTTCATAGGAAGTATTAGTTTTGATCAAATTGACCTTTGTATTGGCTTTGAACCCTTAGAGACTTCTAACCATACATGATGACCCGTTATATATTTCATTTTCTTTTTCTTTTGTTAACAGGTGCTACTAAAAGGTGTTTTCCTTATTTCATGTGTGTAGGTACCTTTGCAATTTAATGTCAAAGGGGGAGAGAGAAATCAAGTTGTCTCAAGTGGGAGAGTATGTCCATACATCCTAAGGGGAGATATTGTATGATCTTCTACAGGGGGAGGGAATGCATATCTTGCCAAAAGGAGAGAGTGTATGGTCAAAGGGGGAGAGTGAAAGAAGTGAAAGCTTGGGAGCCAAAGAAGATGCTTGGCTATTGAAAAGAAAGCTTGAAGGATGATCAAGCTCCAAGCATCAAGAAGATTGAAGAAAAAGAACTAGAAACCCAAGCTAAGAGAAGAAGCATCCAAGAAATTTCAAGACTTGTTCAGCTTAGGGGGAGCTGAAGACTCAATGCGTAAATTCGGTGTTGAGTAAGGTTTACCATTAAATTGCAAAGGGGGAGATTGTTAGGAATTTTGTGTATTGCAATTTGATGGATGCATTATCATTTTAGCATCATTCGAATTTTCACACTTGCATTGATTTAGAAAAACTTGAAATCTTGATTTTCTCATGCATTGTTTTATGTCTTTTAGAAATAATGATTTATGCATGTTTTGTTTTTAAACTTGGATGCAAATAGTTTTGAAAAGAATCTTTTTGAATCAAGCAAGCCTTTGGTTTTAAAAACATTCAAATCATCTTAAGCATTTTAGGATTCATGTTTTTAGAACTCTTAGAATGATTTAAAACATGTTTCCATGCTTGATTCAATGGCCCAAAAGTTCCCACAAGAAAATACTTTAAATATACAATTTCTGGGAAAAAGGTCCCAGGCCAGTCGACCCGCAGTGTGGCAGGTCGACCTGGCCCACACTGCAGGTCGACCGGGAAAAGAGCCGTTGGCTGTTTTTTTTCAAGCGGTCAGATTTTTGACCGTTGAAGGCCAGGTCGACCGGACACAGGGGTAGGTCGATCGGGGACTAGCCGTTAGGCACTTTTTGGGTATTAAATGAAGCTCATTCCTTTGCCAAAGTGTGCAACATCTAAGCCATCCTTGAGGTGTTTGGAGGCAAGAAAAAGGGGAATGAAGTAAGAGAGACCAAGGGGTCATTAGTAAAGGTAAAGCTTGGATTAATGAAGTTAAGTCTCTAAGTAAGCTTTACTTTTATTGATCATATGTTTCATGCCTTGTTTAAATTATTGGTAAATTAATTTTAGCATAATAACTATGATGTGTTGAATCCATTCTTCATTTAAACTTTGATCTAAGTAGGATTGAATTCTTCACCTTTGATTTCAAACCAAGTTTGTTTTAAAACTTTATAAAATATGTTTTGTCAAAACCTTTGATTTCCTTTATAACATGTTTCATTTACTTGGTTGAATCATATTGTTGTTTTCATTTGAACCTTAGTTAAACTTTTGTTTTTGAAAACAACATTGCACATGCATCACATGTTTAGACATAATTAAGTTCATACAACTTGTGAGCCTTTGATTTTCATATCATCAACAAGTTAGTATTTTGTACATGTGATTTGCATTTCACTTCAATCAAATCTTTTGTGTGCCTTAAACTTTAAAATGCATTTAGCATACTTTAATTGAGCCTTCATTTTAACTTGATTGAAGTTATCACACACACACATCATGAACATATACATTTGCATTCATATAGTGTTTGTGTGAGTTAGATTTTCAATTTCATATCCGCCTAATTAAGAGGCATTGTAATTGAGCTTAATTGTATTCTTTTAGAGTGTTTTGTGAAGACACTACCTTGAGAGAAAATCTTTATCTTGTTAAGGGTTATTGCTTAGCCTAGAAAAGCATCTTGTATAGGTTGCTGTTTAGCCTAGAAAAACAACATTGTAGAGGTTATTGCTTAGCCTTGGAAAGCATATTGTAGAGGTTATTGCTTAGCCTTTTCAAAAGCATAAATAGTGAAATCTGGTGGGGTGTTGGATCACAAGCCGGTAGTGGATGTAGGCATTGAGGCCGAACCACTATAAATCCTTGTGTAGTGGTGTTTGCTTTGTGGTGATTATTTTGTTTAAGCTTTCGCATATTGTATGATAATCATCACATGTGACTAGTTGATTGTTAAGAAATTAAAATTGGCCATAATTAGTCACTAATTTGTAGATCACCCTATTCACCCCTCCTCTAGGGTAAGGATCACAGACTTTCAATCCCAAAATAACAGAAGAACTCTCACACCCCAGGTGTCGGCTCTCCAACTTCCAGCTCGACCTCTTAGTCGGCTGATCCTCATCCGTAGTCTCCTGCTACGGGTACCTCAACTAGCGTGAGCGCGCCGTCCTCGTAATCGGGGTCGAAACCTAAGCACCAAGAATGGGTCAGATCTAAAGATCTGGCAAGTCATAGTATACAAGTAACATAGAATAACTGTATCAAAAGAGTAAAGACAAGCATATGGTTAAAAAGAATATCAAGATACGGAATCTAGGCAGTTGAGCAGGTTAAGCATTTAGAATCAGGATAAACATAATATTTAATCTAAAATAATATGGCACATTCACACGAGTTGGATGCTGTGGGATATTATGCCGTGGTCCTCCCATACTGAACATAGTCGCGACGGGGAATCTCACCAGCACTGGGGAATGACGAGCCCCGTAATTCACACTCATCACTCGGGGAGATTGGACCCGGTATCACACCATCCATCTAAAACATAGCTCATCATGATAGCTCACTCAACACTCATAAATAGCTCCTACCAGTGATGATTAGTCCAAAGGCTGAGCTTAAAACAACTGAGTGAATGTCTATGCCGACTCAAGGAAACAATGAAGGTCTGTGTCTGTCTAGGCTCTGCCTTGCGTGAACAAGGTCCTAACAAAGTCCCTCAGAGGTCCAAGTATCAATTCAGTCCATGGATCACAATCTAGTTCCAAGCCCACCCGTTGGATTCATACAAAGGCTCATCAAATGCATGGCCTGGTCTAAGACAGTTCAAACGAGGTAATAAGTCCATTTCTAATGATAAATAGTCCATTCTCATCCATAATGAGTTATAAATCCAATATAATTCACCTCTCCAATCTAGGGTATCACACATCCATAAATAGGCCATAAAAGGGCACGCCTAGCCACAAACATGGGTCAGTATTCACCCAATCACATCACCAAGTCACATCTAAGTAGCCTAGGTTCAGGTCATCAATTTTCTATTTAATTAACAGTTATAAGCAATAGTAAGGACATAAGAGTGACAGTAATGCGATAAGTGAAGTAGTATAAGAATCAACGGGAAAATATCAATAATCTAACCTAGGCAATGGACCACATTCAGGTCCAGATCCATCTCAGGTAATTTGATCTCTAAATGGAGTCTCAGATGCCAATGGATACTATGTTTGGTGCTCCAGAAGTTACGGGCATCATTGACAACGTTTAAGGATCGAATCATCGTAGAATATACAACCGAGACCTTACTTGGTGGTCCCCACGAGTCAAGGTTGAGCCACACCATTGACTCGGGCTTGGCACATCAATAGAAGTCCATTTGGATGGTCAATGGGCCTCACAAATGATCACAACTTCAAAATGTGAAAAATGAAAATTCACTGTAAGCAGTGTCCTCGGTCGACCTGGCACAGGGCTTGGTCGACCGAGTACACTGGTCTGTCAGGATGTTGGCTACCAAGTCGACCTCTGCACAATGTGCCCAGTTAACCTCCTGGTCTGATCAGTCGACCGCGCACACTGGGACTATAGATAGTCACCTGGCAGGCACAAACCACTAACTGTAATTCTCTGTGTGCTCGGTCGACCTGTTGGCCAGGTCGGTCGACCGAGTGCACAAGAATCCAGAAGAAAAGAAAGTCCCAGCTCTCAAACATCTCCCAAGAATCCCTGTGTTGTCGGTCAATCAAGCTGAGCTCGGCCAACAATTTGAGTTCGGTCAACAGGTTGAGTTCGGCCAACAAGCTGAGTTTGGTCAAATAGGGTGAATTCAGTCAAACAGGCTGAGTTCGGTCAACAAGTTGAGTTCGGTCAAACAGGCTGAGTTCGGCCAACAGGCTGAGTTCGGTCAAACAGGCTGAGTTCAATCAAACAGGTTGAGTTTGGCCAACAGGCTGAGTTCGACCAACAAGCTAATTTCGGTCAAACAGGCTGAGTTTGGTTCGACCGAGAACACAGACTTGCAACAACTTTCCAGAGACTAGATTTCTTCTTCTTCATTCCATTTTTCCATCAAAACTCATCCAATCCCGTCCAAACATCACAGAAACATAAAGGATAATAAAACAATTCAATCTACAACCATCCATCATCAAACGGACCATTGATCTTCCAAATGAGATGAAACTCATCCATCAATGGCCAAAAACCATGAAAATAGGCTCAAAAGATAGATCTAAGCATTCACACATCAACTGAATTAAAGTTACAGAATCAAGAGAAGGAAAACATGTATTCTATGCTAAATATGCATATTGCACTTGTCTTAATCCAATTGTAAGAAGGTAGAGAGAGAAAAGAGAGATCCAAGCTATAAAATGCAATCCAATGCTCATATGGTCTCCAATCACGCAAACCAGCCCCAAAACATAAATCTAAAGAGATCTCTAACACCTAAACCCACATTCACAAGAGAATTGCTATAAGGAAGGAGATCTAGAGAGAGAAAAGAATAAATCTAAGGAAATAGAACTAGATGATAAAAAGTACATTGATTAGAAGAGGGAAGAGATATAGAAGATGAAAGAGATCCTTAAGATAGATGGTGGCTGTAGCTTGTAGTAAATAGTCTTCTTCTTCTTCTTGTTAGGGTTTTAGATCTAGGGTTTTAGAGAGAGAGAGAGAGAGAGAGAGAGAGAGAGAGAAGAGATGGGAGAATTGGGGAAAATGAGAGAAGAAATGGTAGCCAACGTATGGTATGAGAGAATGTAGTATAAATAGGTTATGTTGGGTGGCTAGGTACGAGAATACCCTTTTGTTAACATGGGATTAAGGTTAGAATCATGGGTAGTTTGGTCTTTAGGTGAGATTCTAGAAGCTTCTCAAGTGGAAACCCCCCTATAGTAAAGACTAATAACTAGCTAGGACCTCTAACCAACTCAAAACTTATAAAAGACACCCTATAAACTCTATAAATTACGCAAATGGTCTAATTAAACTAAAACTTAGGAAAAATACCTATCTACCCTTACTAATCCCTATTAAGTAGTATAATTAAATACTATAGTCTATAAAATAGTATTCAAATTCAAAAGTGATGGTCCACAAGGGGTGGGGCCTTACATCACTCCCTCCTTCAGAACATTTGGTCCCCAAATGTAAAAAACAAAGTAAGAATATACATGCGGTAGGAGGTGCGGGCAATCCTTCATCACCTGATCGCGTAACTCCCATGTAGCCTCTTCCGGAGTGTGATGCTCCCACTGAACTTTCACCCACTGAATGGTTCGGTTCCAGAGCACCTGCTCTTTGGTGTTGATGATAGCAACTGGTCTAGTGACATATGAAGCGTTTGGCTGAATATCGAGCGGCTGGTAATATAGGATATGCGTAGGATCCTCCTCATACTTCTTCAACATAGAGACATGAAAGACATCGTGCACTCCTGATAACTCTGGCGGTAGTTGAAGCTTGTAGGCGACATCTCTGATCATGAACCTGATCTCGAATGGCCCAACATATCTCCGCGCTAGCTTACCTTTTTCGCCAAATCTGAGGGTACCTCTGACTGGAGAAACTTTTAAGAATACCTTGTCTCCCTTCTGGAACTCGAGAGGTCTGCGCCTGTTGCCTGCATAGCTCTTCTGTCGGCTGCGGCTGATCTTTAGGTTCTCTATTATCTATCGGACTTTCTCGCTGGTGTCGCTGACAATAGACGGTCCATGGAAACTCCGGACACCAACTTCTTCCCAACAAACTGGGGTCTTGCATCTCCTGCCGTACAGAGCCTCGAAAGGTGTCATCTTGATGCTCGAATGATAACTGTTGTTGTAGGCAAACTCGCAAAGTGGTAGTGAATCTTCCCAGTTTTCTTTGTAGTCCAAGACGCAAGCCCTCAACATATCCTCTAATGTCTGGTTAATGCGCTCGGTCTATCCATCTGTTTGAGGATGATAAGCGGTGTTGAAACTCAACTTGATGCCCAAAGCTTGCTGTAGACTCTCCCAAAAGTGCGAAGTGAAACGCGGGTCCCTGTCTGAAACAATCGAAGTTGGAACTCCGTGCAAAAAGACAATCATGTCCACATACAACTTAGCAAGAACGTCGAGTCCTGCTCTCATCGAGACTGGCAAGAAATGAGATGACTTAATCAGTCTATCCACGATCACCCCAAATATCATCGCTACGTCTCCTGGTAGCTGGAAGTCCTACGATGAAGTCCATGGTAATGTGTTCCCACTTCCACTGGGGTATGTCGAGTTGGTGAAGTAGTCATGGCGACTTCTGTTGTTCGGCTTTGATCTGATGACATGTCAAGCATCTGGAAATGTAGCCTGCGATTTCTTTCTTCATGTTGTTCCACCAGTAGTAGCTCCTCAGATTTTGGTACATCTTGGTGCTGCTTGGGTGAATCAAATATCTGCTGTGATACGCATCTGATAGGATCTCGTCCTTCCGCTCCTATATGTTTGGCACACACAATCTGTCTTGATAGTAGAGCACTCCACCAACCAATCTGAACTCTGGCCTCTGATCAATTTGCTTGATCGCTCTGACAAGCTGGGCATCGTTGTGCTGACTGTCCTTGACCTTTCTAAGTAACTCCGGTTCCCAAGCAGACATGGTAGCAAGCATCACTTTGTCGCTGAGCGGCTGAAACTGAACGTCCAAACCACTGAAGACTTCGGTCCACACACTCTCTGCTGCTAAAAAGCTGACAAGCGCAGTCTTCTTGCTCAAAGCGTCTGCCACAACGTTCGCCTTGCCCAGATGGTATTTGATAGGGAAGTCATAATCCTTGATGTACTCCAACCATCTCCTTTGCCGGTTGTTGAGATCGCTCTAACTGAACAGGTACTGCAAGCTGCGATGATCTGAGTGGACTTCGAATTGCTCTCCGTAGAGGTAGTATCACCAAATCTTCAAAGCAAAGACAACTGTTGCTAGCTCCAAGTCATGCGCAGCATATTTCTTCTCATGTTCCTTCAGTTGGCGTGACCCATAGGCAAGGACCTTCCTTTCTTGCATCAAGACACAACCAAGACCGGCCCCCGAAGCGTCGGTGAAGACAACGAATCCACCACTCCCAGAAGGTAAAGATAAGATCGGTGCTGTCGTCAGTCTCTCTTTTAATTCCTGAAAGCTGTTCTTGCAAGTATCTGACCACACGAACAGTACATCTTTCCTTGTCAGCTTGGTCAACGGTGCTGAAATCGTTAAGAAGTTCTTGACGAATCTACGGTAGTAGCCTGCTAAGCCGAGGAAACTCTGAATCTCTATGATATTTTTCGGTCTCTCCCAGTTCACTACTGCCTCTATCTTCGCTGGATCTACTGCTAGTCCATCTCTAGAAATGATGTGTCTGAGGAAAACCACTTACTCTAGCTAGAACTCACATTTGTTGAGCTTCGCGTATAATTGGTTGTCGCGTAACAACTGTAGAGACGTCCTCAAGTGCTGCTCGTGCTCTTCTCTGGACTTTGAGTAGACTAACACGTTGTCGATGAACACAACGGTGAAGCTGTCGAGGTAAGGAGCGAAGATTTTGTTCATCAAGGCGCTGGCGCATTCGTCAATCTGAATGGCATCACGAGGAACTCATAATGGCCATAGCGTGTACGAAACGTTGTCTTCTGCACATCTTGATCTCTGACTCGCAGCTGATGATATCCCAATCTCAAATCTATCTTCGAGAAGTACTGAGCACCCTAAAGCTGGTCGAATAACTCATCGATCTGAGGAAGAGGATACTTATTCTTCACGGTTGCATGGTTCAGCTGTCTGTAGTCGATACACATCATCATCGATCCGTCCTTCTTCTTAATGAAAAGCACGGGCGCTCCCCACGATGACATACTCGGTCTGATGTAGCCTTTGTCTAGCAACTCCACCAATTGGGTCTTCAGCTCTCGTTATGCTGGAGCCATGCGATAAGGAGCCATGGAAATTGGTGCTGTGCCTGGTGCAAGCTCAATGGTGAAGTCTATCTCTCTGATTGGTGGTAACCTTGGGATCTCATCAGGAAACACGTCTGGCAACTCGCAAACTACTGGAATCTCCTCCACATTCTTGGACTACTTGTCTTCAGAGATCAATGCAATGGAGCCTTTGCAACCTGATCTCACTAATCTCTCTGCCTTCAGTGCTGATATCAACCTGGTGTTGGGCGATCTCCTCTCACCCACGAACTCGATCGTGTCATCCGAACCGTCGATAGTGAACCTGACTGTCTTCTCGAAGCAATCCATCATTGCTCGATATCTGGCCAACCAATCCATCCCCAAGATAACGTCGAAGTCATGCATGGGTAACACGATCAAATCTACAAATAGAATATACTCCCCGATCTGGACTCGGCTTCTGGGGTGGTAAGTCTGACACACTACCATCTTGCCCACGGGTGTAGATATAACTAGCGTACAAGATAACTCCTCTCCTACCCCACCAAGGACTAAAGCAAAACACGAGGACACATACGAATGTGTCACACCTGGGTCAAGCAATACTCTAGCAAGATGATCACAAATAGAAAGGGTACCTTCGACTACGTTGCATGCAGCCTCAGCCTCCTCATGTGTAAGTGCAAATGCCTGCCCTGCAGCCTGGGGTCTCTGCGGTTGACGCTGTTGTCCATGGGATCTCTGGTGTCATCCCCGCTGGTAGTGCTGACCTTTGGGTTGCTAAGGCGCACGTGCCTGCTGTGGGGCACGATATAGTTGATGTTGTGGTGGCTGGGGTGCTGGTGTGATCCGACGGACTGGCTGAGCAGCTGCAGCTGGAGCTGGAGCTCTGGGAGGTGCCGGAAGCTGAAGCATAGGCGGTTGTCCTCCTCGGAATGGACATGCTCTCAAAAGGTGCCCTGGCTCGCCACAGTCAAAACATACGCCAGGCTGACGATACTACTGTCGTTGATGATGAAACTGCCTCATATGGCCTGCCGGCCTCTGTCTCTGGAACTGCTACTGTGGTAGAATCGTGGGCTGTTGTCTGACCGGAACGGATCGAATCCGTTTCTACTGGTGCATGGCCTCTACTCGCTGGAGAAGCTCCTCGGCCCAATAAGCCTTCCTCACAACCTCCTCATAGGTAGGATAGTCAATGCATGCCATGTGTAGCTGGATGTCGTCTCTCAACCCATCGACGAAACGTCAGATCCTCTCAGACTCTGGAGTAATCAAAGCCTCAGCAAAACGAGAGAGCTGGGTAAAGCGGAGCTCATACTGGTATACGGTCATATCCCCTGGACTAGAGTCTGGAACTCCCTAAGCTTTTGATCCCTGATGTGCGCCGGAATGAACTTTCCAAAAAAAGTCTGTCCTGAAAGCTATCCAGGCGATCTCATCTCCAATCCCCTCATAAGGGCGCTGGATGGTCTTCCACCAGTCCTCTGCCACACCCCTAAACATATAGGCCGCTAATTGGACTCTCTGCTGACTAGTGCACTCGAAGACTTGAAAAATCTTCTCCATCCGCACTATCCAATCGTCAGCCACTAACGGGTCCTCCGTGCCAGAAAACTCCGGTGGTCCCCTCTTGAGGAACCTCTCAAAGATAAAGATGATGTTCGAGTATGCCTCCCGGATAGGTGTCTCCACTGGAGCTGGCTAAGCCACTCGCTCAATGACATCTAGGACCTGCATTTGAAATTGTGCAAAATCCTCCGCCTACTGCTGGTGAGCTGAAGCCTGAGCGTCCTGTGAGACTAGGAAGGCCTAAAGAAACTGCTGGAATCGGCGCTCATAGTCGAGTTTCTCGCCGACTACTGGAACTGCTGGTGGTACCTCACCTCCCGACATCTGCCAAAAGAAGGGAATTATATCAGTTCGAGTCCAACACTTAGGACTACACTGATTCTACCCAATCCATCTTCCTCGCACATATCCCAACGTTGAAATCCTCACTACGTCCTAAAGTTTCTAGTGTGTTTTATTTTCTAGAGACTTTCACGCTCTGATACAATAAAATTGTAAAGCCCCAATTTCGAATACCGAGAAAACCATCAAGATACCTAAAGTTGGTGCGCTACTTCCCGAAAAATTCAAGAACTTCCAAGATCGTAGGTCCGCAGAGAGGTCCAATTTAAAACTTTTTAAACAATATATGATCAACGGTTAATAATGCAGAAGCATGTGAATATAGCGGAAGCAATGATAGGGTATCATATATCAAAGTCAAATATAGCAGAGCTGAAATCCAGCCTAAAGTATTAAAGTTGTAAAGATCAAAGGTTTATTATAGATTATGATAGCCACCCTGCTCACTACAAGAATCACTCAAAATCCCAAAATAACATAAGAACTCTCACACCACAGGTGTCGGCTCTCCAACTTCCAGCTCGACCTCTCGGTCGGTTGGTCCCCATCCGTAGTCTCCTGCTACGGGTACCTCAATTAGTGCGAGCGCGCCATCCTCGTAATCGGAGTTGAAACCTAAGCACCAAGAATGGGTTAGATCTAAGATCTGGCAAGTCACAGTATACAAGTAACATAGGATAAATGTATCAAAAGAGTAAAGACAAGCATATGATTAAAAAGAATATCAAGATACATAATCTAGGCAGTTGAGCAGGATTAGCATTTAGAATGAGGATAAATGTAATAACTAATCTAAAACAATATGGCACATTCACATGAGTTGGATACCGTGGGATATTATGCCACGGCCCTCCCATACTGAACACAGTCGCGAGGGGAATCTCACCAGCGTTGGGGAATGACGAGCCCCGCAAATCACACTCATCACTCGGGGAGACTGAACCCGGTATCACACCGTCCATCTAAAACATAGCTTATCATGATAGCTCACTCAACACTCATAAATAGCTCCTACCAGCGAACCCCCATTCGCTCGAGCGAACATGATTTCTTCGCTCGACCCATCCTACAACTCGCTCAAGCCATCAAGGTTCTAGAATGCAAAGTTGAAAACAGAGAGTAGTTCGCTCGAGCAAACCATATGACCGTTCGATCGAACCCCTCACAGAACGATGATTGCTCGACCGCCAGATCGCCAGTTTACTTCGCTCGACCCAAGAAGGTTTTGCGTTGAACGTCTGCAAACAGAGAGCAGTTCGCTCTAGCGAACTCCCTGCTCGCTCGAGCAAACCTGGGTACAAAATTGGAAACCTGCCCGGAACTGTCTTCCAATTGTTTCAGATATACTTCTTTGGGTCCTACTTGCTCTACAAGTATTGAGGCACAAATTAAAGCCTATGTATTGCCTTTCTCTCTCAACTCTAGTACACAACTCTCTCCCATCCTAAATTTTAGAGATCTATTGAGAGATTATTTTCCTCTCCAAAGCTTCAAGTTGATGTGTTGAAGTTCAAGTCTTTGGAGGTTTTTCCTGCTACTTTTTTGTTGTGGATTCATTTTGAAAAGGCATTCAAGGTGGTTGGTTCAAGCGCGGTGAAGGTGCACGACGAGTAGTTGACAAGATCACGCAGTCCTTAGGTTGAGTCAACAACTTGAAAAGGGTTGTAAGTGTCTTTGTAACTTTCAATTCATATAGTGTTTAGTTGTCTGTTGGCCTAGACGATAAGGCCCGAGGTTTTTCCCGAGCAGGGTTTTCCACGTAAAAATCTTGCGTCCTTCTCTTATTGTGGTTTGATTGCTTTTAATATTGGATTAGGGTTAATTACTAGTTTAATCACGTGTGGATTGATATTCAATAAAGATCAGGATATTGGGACCTCTGCCTATGTTAAGGTAGAAATATAAGTTTTTCACATGACATTGTTCACATTACTAAATATAAACCTCACTAAAATGACTCAACTCTCGTGACAGATAGATCTAAACAAACAAAGCAACTATGTAGATCTACAAAAATAATTTGGTGCGGATCTATACCTAATGCGCTTTGTTATGCTCAAATCGAGACTTTGATCTTTGTTTCTACAAAACTCTTTTGCAGACACGATCTCCCAAGCCTCGCAATCTTCCCCGCTATTACCCAATCGCAGAGATCTTCTCAAAGAGAATAGTGGAATCTCGATTGAGAAGAAAACTCTTAAAGCACTCAAACTAAAGAAACTAGAGGAGAAAATAGAGGGGGAAGAAAGCACCCTAGACGTCCAATGAGAGTATGGTACGTCCAGTCCCTTTTGGACTTAAATAGATCAAGAGCTAGCCCTAGTTCTCTTACAAGTCCTAGTTGTAATCATCTTTCTCTTATGAGTTCTTTTGGATTATAACTCTCTCACTTAGGGTTAGCATGGGGAGCACTAGGGATTCCTTGGATCCGGCTCCAACTGAAGCATCTAGACCTTACATCTCATGTAAGTTTCCGACCCACAGTTAATTACAGATAACTTCACTACATGAATGCAATTGCACTCCAGTCCTAGGAATTTAACAAGAATACCCTAAACTTTTCAATAACTATAAGTAAGCCCCTCCATGAATTGTATCCATGGAACCATTGAAAATAAATTGTCTAACCAATGTGGATCCACTTCTTATTATCCTTGTGACCCAATTAATCACATCAATCATCGATACCATCTGATCAACTCTTTCAAGACGGGTGCGCATTTATCGACGATAAATTCAATCTATTAATCACCATAAGGGGATATTTCTCTTATGATGACAGATTCCATCTAGAGAATATCTACTAAAGATACTAAGGTATTGACCTACAGTTGGCCTCACTAATTGGTAAGTTAAATTAAATGCATAGCAAAAACTTTAGTCAATTACTCTCTCAAGATTAATGACCTATTGCTTGGAAATTATGAGAGCATTCCTTAAATAAAAATAGTATTTTGTATAAGGCGCTTCTCATGGTCCTTCAGTACATCCAATGTACTGGCACAACAATAAAAAATCTTCCACTCTAATAGTCGAGACAAACCATACTATCTCATAATAACTGCAATGATACAACATTTTCAAATGAGATACGTACTCAATCTCATCACTAGTTATGAAATGCTTCAAGTATAAGATTTGTAACCTATGTCTCTTGTATGTGAATCTCATCCACACACGTGGATCACATTTAATATACTTAAGGGCTCCTATTCATCTCATGAACGACTCATTCCATCTCAAGAAACTCTAGGCTCATCTTCATCTCCTTTTTTTCTCTTCCATTCTCCTTCATTAAGAGAGAGGCTAAGAGTGATTCAAGTGATCTTTGAGGAGTGTATCTTCATCTTCATCTTTTTCCTCAAGTCATTCCTCCATTTTTGAAGTATTGAAGCTTGAAAGAGAACTCAAGACCTCTTTGCTTGGAACTACAAGTAAGTAGTTGGTCTTCTCTTAGGGTTTACAAGTTCTATTAGTTGTTTTGTGGTGATTTCTAGCACAAATGGCTCATAGGAGTTCATTTGCATGTTTTCATGGAATTAGGACTTGAAATTTAGGGGTTTTCAATCTCAAACCAAGCTAAGGAAAAAGAGGGCTTTTGTCACTAAACTTCAAGAGAGGCAAGTATATACATTTCTAATGATTTAATGTGTTATTGAAGTGTTTTGAGTTTAAGAAACTCAATTTCCAGATTTTTGCTTCAGAATTCTAAAGCTTTAGAATTCATTCTGGAAGTAATTCGGCTAGCCGCAGGGCTAACCGCCAGAAATCCGCAAAATAGTCAGTCTCTGGAAAGCTGACCGTGAGCTGACCGCTGTATTTCGGTTAGCCAAAATTGAAATTTCGGCTAGCCGCCAGGTAACCGCAATGCTGACCGAAATTGGGTCAGAATTTGCATTAGAAGATAAGCTTTTGGAAAGGGTTAGCCGCCGGCCAAATTTCGGCTAACCGCTAGGTAACCGCTGAGGCAAGCTTACCTGATACTGGTCAAGATATTGATTATGAGTGAAATTTTGGGTTTTGGATTTTGACATGGACTTGGAGTATTACTTGTGGGTATATATGCTCTTTAAATTAGTTTTAAGACTAAGCATCCATGGGTGATAATTACGGGGACTATAATGCACACATTAAATAAATAAATGTGATGACCATCAAGAATAGTACGTGCATTTGGAAACCAATGGTTACACCCAAATGGTTGTTTAGATTTGAGATAGAATTAAGTAGAAACATGAATGATTAGTGAATTATCTCATTGTATCATTATGTTCCAATCCGATGAGATTGGTATTATTGTTATCCCCTTCATTTGTTATGAAAGGAATTATTGAATTGAATTGAATCCAGAATGGATTGCTTACCGAAAAGTATTGACTCTTAAGTCTTGCACTATCTAGCTATTGTATTGGAACTCTAAATAAGTTCAATGAATTAATGAAAGAAACAAATGACTAATCCTACTGTAGTAGATGGATTTGGGGAGTTCCGGAGCTCCATGGTGATGCTAGTTGTCTCTGGCCCGGACACTAGTAAGTCCCACAATTCCGATCGTATCTATTGGTATTGATTGATGCCTTCCAATTGGAAGATGAATCCTTCCTTTGAGGAAAGATGGTAAATAAAATGTATCATTCCTTTGAGGGAAGACGGTAAATAAAATGAATCCTTCCTTTGAGGGAAGATGGTAAATGAAATGATATGAAATACAATGAAATGAATGATATGGTAGTGACCATATTGTACATGTCTATTGATTGACTTCTTGTATTCACCTATTGTCATTATAGGAAGTATCTAGAATTCTCTAGAATTGAAATTGTTATTAAATAAATTGAATGAGATCAGTATATGTATTAACATGTGCTATTACGAGATTTGTTTATACATTGTTGAACCGTCGTGTTCACTAGTGTTATTAATGGCATTACAGGTCCTGTTACCCCTGCCGGTCATGCAGCGCCCCCGGCGGCAACGGAGGAGACCACTCCGGTTCCTCCAGGAGGACTAAATGAATGGAATGGTCGGGATACCATTTGAAATGGGTATCCAAGTGCGATAAAAAGTTGGAACATTTTGATAAGCATTTTGAGAAACTATTTTGTATATTCATTTTGGAACGTAATTAATTGTCATCTACATTGTTTTTTTATTATGCAATGTTTGACAAACAAATGATGGAAATGATACATGTATAAGGACTTAATTTTTGTATACATGTAAATTGTTAATTGTTAATGTCAAATATGAATGTTTCCGCAAAAAAGTTGTATATTTGACAGGTTATTGTGAATGTTATCCCTTGTGGATTCCGTTTTTAACTTCGGTTAATTTGGAGTTTACGGGAGTAAGTATGGGTTCACGGCTCGGGGTTACCGGGTCTCGGGCCTGGGTCGTGACATGAATACTCTTAGACAATGGATCAAATAATTCCTTCTTCAAGCAACCCCTAGGATTGAGAAACTGCACACATAGAGCATGTGTCCAAACTCCAAAGTAATGCAGTAAAATATAAGAGAGGTTGAAAACGTGTTCTTAGTGGGCAATGTGTAATCTTCCAGACTGGGAATTAGAGCAACCCATTACTCCTAAATCCCAAGCAGAGAGGGGGGGAATGTTAAAGTAGAACACTTTTTCCCTCTCTTCCTTTTTCAATAGACAGGAAAAGGCAACATACAGAGTTGACAGCTTCCCATGTGATGTATTTGAAACTGAAAATGGGAAATCTGTATACATATAGAGTTTAAAGTTGAAATATCAACATAGGTGTTCTGCAATTTCATGGCAAGAGAGGTGAAAGCTATATATGTATAAATTTCTATAGAAGATATTAGCAACATGGGAAATCTCAACCATATTAAAAGAGAAATCTGTTTGTTATTGAGTATACAGAATTACAGATTTCTAAAGAATCAAACATGGGAAAAGCACATTGTATACACAACATATGAAATATGTTTCCATATGGCAACGTGGGAAAAGCAAGGTGAAAATGGGAAGTCTGTTTGGACATGGTATTTCTACTTCTTCATATAGACTCAGAGTCAAATATTCATATGATTAATACTAAATGCCATAGGATATTATCAAATAATTCCTTTTTCAAGTAACCCTTAGGACTGAGAAATTGTACAGAAGCTAACATGTGTCCAAAGTAATGCAGTAAAATATGAGACATGCTGAAAAAAGTGTTCTTACCTGGCATTATTTAATCTTCAATACTGGGAATTAGAACAATTAAAAAATTAAAATACGTATACAATAATATAAATTATGAGCAATTGGATAGAAGACTTATATGAAGCAAAAGGTATCAAATCGGAACCATATTTTTAAATGTTAAGCATCACTGATCACTGATAATCTGAATTGCTAGTTCAGTGTTCAATGTGAATAATTATAAGAATTTGAAAAAAAAAAAAAAAAAAAGCCATCTCGTGCAAATTTCAAATAATAGTCAGTCTTGAATCTAGGTTGTTCCTCACTAAAGAATTTCAATGCCAAAGATGTATGCCTCATTTGTGCGTCATCCACTTATTTTCTTCTTCAAGCTTTCTCAAATTAAAAAAGAAAATTAAGCAGATTTCCAATCACTAAGGCATTTTGTCAAACACCATATGCACATAGAGCTGACTAAAAAGGACCAACATAAAAAGAGAAAAAATAGAAGAACACCATGACATTCACTACACATATGGGCATATATCAATATCCGCATTGATCACCCAGTGGGCCTGAACATAGATAGATGATAAATAAAACACCAAAGCCATTGATTAATCCTAGCCATTGGAGCAATGGGCTGACAAAAAAAGACAAAAAAATAGAAAAAAAAAAAAAAAAAAAAAAACCCAGAAGAACACCATAACATTCCCTACAGATATGGCCATATATCAATATCTACATGGATTATCCAGCGCGCCTGAACACAGATAGGTGATAAACAGAACTCCAAAGCCATCAAATAATAGAACAGAGCAAGAACCCATCTAAAAAAACAGAGATTGAAATATAAAGTATTACTCAAATACCTAATATCCGGCCAAAAGTCAAAGCAACTCTTGTTTGAGAGTTAAGACTACTTGAAAGACCTCCAAAAATCCAAGTAACTATTGTGGGGAGGGTTTCAGACGGAAAACATCTAAGAAGGAAAACGATGCACTGATCTTTGGATAGATCAATGGAGAGAGTTGCATCTTATCCATGGTTTGAAACCAATACTCAAATGCAAAGAATGAGGAGGATGAGAGTTATGATAAGGGAATAAAGGGGAGAAGAGTAACGTACCTGTGGAAGAGGAAACGAAGAGAGGAGTTACGGTTCTAGGGTGCATTTGAAAGTGCTCTCCACACATAGAATTAATATTAAATGCACCATTAATCCGTAGGGCTAAATGGGCCATTAGTTAGAAAGGGCTGATTTTGGCAAGAGGTCAAAAATTATAAGATGGTCAAAATCAATCTCAAATTGGCAAGGAATTTGCAATTGGGATTCACTTCGCTTCATATATAGAATTGCCACCCAAGGCATGGACAAGACATAAATGTTAAAATCTCGTTTATTCTAATATTCTACCATGATTTTGTAATTTATAAGCTTAAAGACGAGTTTAAGGAGAAGGATCTAATTAGCCATTGCAAGCAACCATTGTTCACATAATTCTCCATACCTCAAACTAATTCCAAAATAAATAAATAATTCTTCACCATCCATCCTCTCCGTGAGAGTTCAAGAATATGTTAGGGAATAGGTTAGAAATGATAATATTTGGTTTGAATGCTTGGAGTTTTTAAAGTCATCTCTTCTCAATCACCTCTAGTATAAATTGTAGAATTTCTCTAAAATAAACTTATGGTGAATTATGTAGCCATTTGAAAGTTATCATGGTTTCAAAGCCATGGCCTAGTAGTGACCTTATGATGAACCTGGCCATAGTCTCGTCTCTTCCATTTCTACAATGATCTTTCCATCAATTTTACCCTCTTCAATGAAAATTAAGCATTTTCCTTATCTACGCATTTAGCCAAGCCTCACGATCCCGTTCTTTTCATCTTGTTGTACAAATTGAAAGCTTTAGAGAGAGATCATTATAGATATGATTTAGTGGGCCAACAAACTAAAAAAGAGTGGGATGTGACACTAATGGACTCTACAAATAGACTGTGACCACGGATAAAGCAAGATGATCGTTATTGCTAGATATTTGTCATTTATTTTCAAAGATGATGAAATTTGTTCTTTCTTGTTACCAATTCCCTGATCATTCCTATCAAAAGTATCATGCAATTGGTGAAGGCTGTCAAAGAGAGGGTATTACTACTACTACTACTACTACTACACCACTTGGGAGAGGGTGTTTATATTAGGATTATGTCAAAGAATAGATAAGAAAGATAAGATTTAGTTTGAGTGTTTGAAAAATTTTTTCTTCTCAATTATGATCATATAAACTAGAAAAACATGTCCGTGCTGAGCAAAATAATCATAATATTAAAATTTATAAAAAAAAAAAAAAAAAACTTTATGATCTGTTTCTTTAAAATTAAATGCAAAAGGTTTTAGTATGAGAGAGAGGAAAGAAAAAGAAGTCCATAAGAATTCAATACCTAATACCATATAATTTAAAAAAAAAAACACAAGCCCATAAAAATTGAAGATTAATGATAAAAAAAAACTAAAAAAAAAAAGTCAAAACAAACAAACAAACAACATAAACTATGAATAAAATCCAATGAAATTTGAAAGACACATGGAAGTAAAACATAGAAATGAAAATCCATAATCAACTCAATAACATAAGCAACTTAAAATAATCAAACACTCATGAGAAAAAAAAAAAAAACCTCAAAAATGGATCACAAAAGGGAAAAGACAAAAGAACCCACAAATTCATGAAAAACCATCATAAAAAAAAACTAAAAACCCATCACAAGTGAGAAATTATAATAAAAGAAATACAAAATAAAATGAAATAAATTTTATTAAAAAGGCTATAATAAAGATCCATAGACAATACAATGATAAAATAAATTTAGAAGAACCAAACCAACTTATGATAATCTAATATTTAAAAATGAAAATATGAAGCCACAAAAGAAATAAGAAAAATCCATACAAAGATTTCATAAGAGAACTTAAAGAACCCAATGGAAGTACAATAAATAATTAACTCGTAATGATAAGCATTAAAAAAATAAAAAAATACAATAGAAAAATGAGAATTCACAGAAAATCCCATGATAAAAAGTGATTTAAAAGAAAAAAAAACCAAGGAGAACCTAATGCTCAAAAGTTGAAACAAAAAAGGATAAAAGAAAAGAAACTCATAATCTATGAAAACCATACAAATACAAACCATAAAAATATTGTAAATCTATAGAAATTTTAAAATGATGATTCTTTTGAATAAATCATATTAAAATGACATAATTAAAATTTCTCGAATAAAATATGATGAACTCAAAAGTAAATGAATTAAAAAAATGTTTACCTCTCAAATTGAAACGTTTAATAATTGCACCAATTGTCTTAAGATGCTCACATTTTAAAATACGTTGAACACTGATCTAAACTAAGCATGCAAATGAAACTTGAGATGGTACTAAAAAGAGACACAAAGAAACAAAAGAATTATTGAAGTTGTTCTAATAAAATACAATGAACTTAAAAGTAAATGAATGGGAAAAAGGAAAGTTCTCTTATTGACATAGAGAAATAGAATTATATTGGAGAAAGTAGAAAATGATGATAATAAGAATGAGCTTAATTCTTTATTTAGATGGACCAATATTATTGGATATTTTTTTACCATTAATCCTGCATTCTTAACAAAAAGTGTACAATCAAAATCAATAGATAAAAAAGAAACCTGACCACCCAAAACCGAGAGTGGATTAAATAAAAAAGACTAAGGATTAAATAAACCAGACAACCCATAAATCAGCATTTCACATTCTAAAAAAAAAAAAGCAAAAAAAATCATATAATCAGAACAAAAAAAAAAATACTTGAAATTCCTTAAATTAGTAGCACTTAGACATTGAGACCCATTAACACTCAAATGTTATTGCCTTGATAGAAATATGATGATATTGAGAGCTTTTTAATAGACAAAACGCATGATGGAGAGTCCAAATCATAGAAAAAACTTTATTTGAAAAACTCTAGTATTTTGCATTTTTTTATCAGATAATCAATTTGACCGTGGAAATAACCCAGAATGAGGTGAAAATTTGAGGTATCCCATAAATAGCAAGGACGTTTGTCTTAATGATTGTGATTTTTAATATATGGAGTCTATCGTAGTGTTCCACTCCATTTACATCATGATTTATAAAAGTTAAAGCCACAAACACAAAAGAAAAAAAAAATCAAACTCCACCCTTTCTCCCTCGGCAAGCGTGCATGGTAGCTCATCAGTTACATGGAAAGTTTTCCGCCTCCTCTTTAGCTCCATGCTGTTGTCGTGAGTTTTTCTTTTTAAAATAATATTGTCATTTTCTTATTAATAATGAAACTTATTGTTTTTGTTGACTAATTCCATATATTATATATTCATTTGAGTTTAGTTTTATTGTAAAATGGTTGTCATAGAAAATTAATGACCATATAGGAAATCATATAAAATAGTTATTTCAAAAGTTTGATCACCCATGCTTAAAATACAATGCATAAGTATGAAAATAATAACAACAGTATTTATAGGGGTCAATATTCTAAAAATATAGTTACTGTTATAAATACCTCTTAGATAAATTCCAACTCCCGATCAATATTTCAAAGTGAGATTAGGTCCCTTCCTCTTTAACTAATCTTAAGTTTTGTTGATAACTATTAATAGAAAGACGCTCTGTGGTGTAGTGGTAGGGTTGCCCCTTTGAAATGCATATTGTCTTGAGTTCGAGTCTCGGCACATATCATGATTAATTTTTACCACATCATTAAAAATATATTGGTCAGGTTCGGTCCCGAAAAGTGTGCTTTATATCTGGCCCGACCTAATTTACCCCGACCCGACTCTTGCCCCTTTGAAATGCATATTGTCCTAAGTTTGAGTCTCAGCACATACCATGATTAATTTTTACCACGTCATTAAAAATATGCGAGTCCAAAAAGTGTGCTTTATATCTGGCCCAACCTAATTTACCCCGACCGGACCCTTGCCCCTTTGAAATGCATATTGTCCTGAGTTCGAGTCTCGGCACATACCGTGATTAATTTTTACCACGTCATTAAATATATACGGGTCCAAAAAGTGTGCTTTATATCTGGCTCGACCTAATTTACCCCAACCCGTTTGCTAGGGTCAAACTAAATTAAATTGGATGAGTCAAAATTAATTGGAGCGAATTGGGTCTGATTTCAATTTGAAACCACTTCGCTTCATATATATATATATATATATATATATACATAATTGTAGATTTTTTGTGAATAAACTGAGGATGAATTATATAACCATTTAAAAGTTTTCACCCCTAGGTTCTTAGACAAATCTCTTCCACATAGTTTCAAAAACATCCAAAAGATTTTTAAAATACCATGATACTCATCTAAAATGGGATTTTTGTCATAATATTGCAATGATTTAAAATGTCATGAATAATTAAAATATTAAGAGAAAACAGTGATAAACTTTTTTTTTATAACAGAGGATGTCTCTGCCCTTTGGGCCGAGACTAAACCCTACAAGCCCAGGGGGAGCCGGGTAAATCCCCTGTGGCCCCAGTGTGGTAGCACATTTTTGAACCATCAACCTCCAGGAGCAAACCGTGGTCTTAGGCCAACTAAGCTACCCCTCGGGTTTGAAAACGGTTATAATATATTTACAAAAATAGAAGATGTGGAAAATATAATAAAAATATTCTAAAAGTATTTTATAATATTTATTAAAAAATTAATTTATTTTCAGAATATCTTTTTTCAATTACCAAGAAAACTCCGAGTCTAAAAACAATTCTACATCTTATTTTACAAAAAAGGATTTTGTAGAATCCAGATTCTCCGAGGCTTTACCCTAGAGAAATACTGAGTTAAAGGTATGGAACTTTACCTGTTGAAGAGTGGGCTCCAGCCGAAAGGAAAAATTAAAAAGTATTTTCGCTACCTCTACTAACGCCTTGAGGTTTTGGTAGGAATGGCTGACTGAAGAAACTTAAGATGGTATCAGAGCTCCAGGTCACCGGTTCAAGTCACGAGAGAGCCATCTTGAGGGGGGATTGTTGATGTCGAATGCCGTACAGAACATTAAATTGTGCCCCTTCCATCACCAATTGGTTTTGAAAGGAATGGTAGCTCAGTCGAGGACGGCTCTCCTCTAAGGGTGGGGGAATGCAAAGTCCCACATCACTCATATGAGTGTCCGAAGACTGGGCTATCTAGAATAACGCATTCTAGGTACGCCAATGGAGGCCCAAAAACAAAGCCGTATGGGAGAGCCCGAAGCAAATAAGCTTATATTGGATAAGCTAGGTTATGACAAAGCCTATCTATCGAAATCCAAATTGTTTAATATAAATGCCATCTATGGGGCATCATCAAAGTTTATATCAATATGTTAGATTGATTGTTTGATAATAAAAAAATGTGATTAACAAAATCTTATGTATATTCATTATCATGTTTTTCATAAAACGGTCAACTCAACTAAGTGAAAAAAATTCTAATTGAAGTAGACTTCAAGGATACCCCAATGTATCTAGAGCGAGTTTAATTTAACTATTTGCATTTCAATAGATAGGCTTTGTCGAGTTCCACTTCTTTAGTTTTTTATTTTTTTATTTTTTTTTTGCTATCGGAGGGTTGGGATGGACTAATCCCTCCGGGCCTAGAAGGTAGCCCGGTAAAATCTCCTGTAGCCCTAGTGTGGTAGTGCAGTTTCGAACTATAACTTCCAGGTGTAAACTGTGGTCCTAGGCCAACTGAGCTACCCCTTGGTGTTAAAAAAATATGGAATTGTTAGGGTTTGAACCCATAACATGTTCTATACCTACCCAAGTTCTAACCAATGCACCAACCACTCCTTTGTACTTATTTAGTTTTTAGGTTGATTCTGCTTAAGCCTATAATAGTGCCATCTGCCACTCGTACGGTTGGATTGAAAGAAAAAAATCTCCTACCAAAACCAAGCACAATCTCATCTATTCCACTCCAAATGTGATGAAAGAAACACACGCATGCACACCATCACTCAACAGGAGTGACGTGGATGAGAGTCGATTCTCCTTCCAATGACCTAATGACGATGGCTATGCGGGACCCATCATAGAGCAAAAAATCTGCGACTCAGTTCGGATCCCTCAAGAGTGGAATGCATTCAAAATAAACATCTATTTTGTAGGAATGTAAATGAGTCTCCAATTCTTTTATTGCTTTTAAGGCTTTGACTGGTTAATAATCGGATTTAGGTGCTTATTTAGGTTCTAATAAGTAAACAAGTTTGGGTTTGGGTCATTATTTTTAGCCATGATCTAAACGGGTCCGGGTCGGTTCCACCTTGGTTTCGGCCGTAGACCTAGGACTCGACATATTACCTCAATTCTTTGAGAATTCCTCTTAAAAGTTAGTGTTTTTTTTTTTTTTTTTTTTTTTTTTTTTTCCAAATCATTTTTTATCTAGACTTGGACCCAAGCCTGTCTCATATAAGGAACTGGTTTTGTAGGGATGTAAATGGGTCCCCGATTATCCGATTATCAGGAAATTCCAACCTATTAAAAACCAGGTCTGGGCCCTTACTTAGGCTCCGATAAGTAAATGGATTCAGATCCAAGTCTTTATTTTCCCATGACATAAATGGGTCCGGGTCCGATTCCAACTTGGTTCCTACCCGTGGACATGGACCTGACATATTACCTCATTTCTCGAGAATCCCTCTTAAAAATTATTATTTTTTATTATATCCTTCTCTGCCTAGACCTGGACCTAAACCAGTCCCATATACAGAACCGATTCTGGTTCCAATTTCATCTTCTCATTAACATTTCCAGTTTTGGGAACCGGCTCCGGTTTCAATTCCTTCTTCTCATTAATGGTTTCAGCCTAGGTCCAAAACCGAAACCAATTTGTTTACATCCCTACAGTTTTGATTTTCCATCTTCTCATTATTGGTTTTGGTTCCGAGTCCACATGGACCCGGTTCGGAACCAAGCCTTTTACGTCCTTATTTATTACTTATTAGAAATCATTTTCAAATTTTACTCCAATAAGAATTTGTTATATTGTAAAATTGCTGAGCGTATAATTATTAACATGATTATCCAATAATTAATAATGTTTATAAGATTATGTTAATGATGTTGTTAGTTGTAAGCTCAATAGTATGGTGCGATTAGCCCTATGAGAGAAAAATTAGGAGAGGTCTCCTTGATGAATGGGACATTTATTTAACGGCTGGGATTTTCGGCAGGTGGGCCTCACAGGAGGGTTGGACTCTTCCACTCGTGGAGTGATGGAGAGATTCCGAGCATCACCCAACAGTGGGCTGCGTCATAACCATCAAGAAAAGAAAAGGATTGGGTGGAATTAGCAGCAGTAGGCACCACATCCCATCACCTTTCACGGATTTGGACATGAATGTTCAAAAAATCACCATTTCCTCAAAAGTCAGTGCCTTGTGTGCCCCTTTATGCACCCTACAATTACGTCCCCCTAAATTGGGGCTATAGGACACACTAGAGGGTAGTTTTGTCACTTCACTCTGTTTTCCTCAAATGTCACTAACCTGATTGTTTGCAAGAGAATTCAACATTGTTGGAGTTTTTATGAATTCGTTGAATGCTCCCTTATCTAATTTCACAAATGATCTACAAAAATGTAACATTATGAAAACTAAGAATACCATGGGTCAAAATTGACATTTGTAAGGTTGGTTCCATAAGTTTCCACAACTAAACAAATGAGCCCTATGTCTGAATATTGTATGAAAACATCTTCTACAATATCATGGTAAGAATAGTTTTAGACCTAACCGAAACCCAACCAGGTAATTTTGGGTTTGGTTTACTATGATAATTTAGAGTTTGATCAAAGTTGATATTTCTGATCAAATAGAGAAACATGTTTATGTTTATTTTTATTTTTATTTTTATTGGTGCTATCGGAGGGTTCCCAACCCTTTGAACTAGACTAATCCCTCCGGGCCCAGAGGGAAGCCGGATAAACTCCCCTGTAGTCCCAGTGTGGTAATACAGTTTCGAACCTACAACCTCCGAATGCAAATCGTGATCGTAGGCCAACTGAGCTATCCTTTGTGGTTTAATAGAGAAACAGGTTGGACTCTAGTCGAGTCCATTCTTGCTATTTAACTTGTGGACCTAAGTTAAACAAGATCAACCCAACTAAATGTGCTATGATTTGCAAAACCAACTTCAACCTTATTATGTAAGGGTTTGGGGTTAGTCCTTCCAACTTCATAGTTGGATTTGGTTCGACATCTTCGACCTAATTAATAACTGGTTTGGGTTTGGACTGAACCGTTACTTGTTACCCATTTGCTCAATCTGATCCTTTCATGACCCTACTTCACTATAGGATGATCATTTCGGGCACAGTACTCATATTATACATCTACTTATGAGAATTCCGCCGATATCGCGTGCTTCATCTTTTCAAAGATAAATATTAATACTCAAATTTTTCAATGAAATGATACTGTACAAGAATTACACATGTATATGAATAAATTGTGTATTATACCGCTATTTTGGCACAATCTTTTTACAGAACTTCAAGAAGAAATTTCACATAAGATCATATTTAGCATAATAATTAAAACATTATTAGATATTTCTCATAAAAATTAACTTTAAGACGGAAGTAACCCGACATCTAAATTATCTTAAATATGTTAATTATGAAATATCATATTTAAGAAGAAATATAAATGCTAGATTAACTTCAAGATATAAACTCAAATGCACATATAAACATAGGTTTTAGAGAGCGCCCGATGCACATGATGTGCATGAAAGCTTCTATACGCACGTAACTATGGGGCCGAAATGGGATATTGGAAAATCTCTTTATTTGGTTGGGACCTACCTACAAACTATGAGTCTCATCTGATCATCTTAATTTCTTCGTCAATGGCCAACAAATTCCGCTCTTTAAAAAATTGATCCATCAATTCAACGGTGCAATCCATTCGAATGAATAAAAAAAAAAAAGCGGTGCAATACCTATTTTTTATACGTGTGATCCATCTAGATGGACCATTATATGGGCCTAACATGAGGTGTGCCAGCGTGCATCGAATAATTTCTATAGTCTTCTAAATCTCTACCTCAAAAGTTGGAAAGTAACTGTTCACCTGCAGTTTCACCGTGGGCGACTAAAAACCAAATAGGAGGTCAATTTAGTCATTTCCTCGCTTTCCACTCAAAATATTCAAAAAGAAGATCCCTCCAACTCTCCAAGGCTCCAACTGTCCAACTCCAACTCATTTTCACAATATTAAATGAAAAAAAAAGAAAGAAAAAAAAAGCGAGGGCATTTCCGTCATTTCAAGAAAGCTGCCTGCTATGCTACATAACAGTTGCAATTAATTACGCTAATAAATCCAGATTATCGTCAAAACCATAGTTAATTAACCGATGAAAACGAAGCCCTTTTTTGAAAATCTTAATAGGACTCAAAACTTAAATCAAACCTTCCATAAAACGCGTCTGTCTCCTCCTGCTTCTCTCTGGTCTGAAATCTGAAACACCTGAAAACCGAAAAACCGATATGTCGGACCCGTTACGATCCGTTCTCCTTCCATAGACACCCCAACCGACACCAATACAGCGGAAACCCTCGGAACTCTACGTATCATGACCGTTTCCTCTTCGAAAACCCACACGACCTTCTTCTTCTTCGTCTTCTTCTAGAGTTTTTTTTTTTTTTATCGCTCTCGTATTGGGAAAGGAAGGATCTGCAGGCGTCGATCTGAGAGAGTCCGTCGTCCGGACGTTTCGAGCGATCTGGTTTTCCGGCGGCGAGCGGCGGAGTCCCGGCCATGGCCGCCGGAAAGGGGAATCTAGAGCGGATCCGACGGGGGATCCGAACGGTGTTCTTCATGTTGACGATGGTGGCGTCGCTTCTCGTTCTGTCGTTGCCCATCCTCGTGGCGGTCGGAGATGTGTTGGTGTCGTTTGCTTTGATCTCGAGCTTTTCGTGTCTGAGATGTTACGGATTCCGGGATCATTTGCAGCGGTACGGGTTCAGGAGCTCTTTGATCGATATTCCATTCGTTTCCGTCATCAGATCGGTCGTCATCACGTGTAAGATCGGCGGTTAGCCTCTTTTTCTGTTTTTTAAACTCTTTCGATTGTTTTCATTTCATTTCTTTCCGGTAATGTTTGTGTTCGTAGAGGGAATCGTAATGGTTTGATTCCGGTTTAATTCGGTGATGATTTTGGGGAGTTTTCTTGTTTTTTCAGACAGGAAGGATTCCTGTGATTCTTTTGAAGTTTCTTGTATCTAGGGTTTCTAGAACAGAAATTACAACTTGTTTTCTCAATTATTCGGAATTTGTTGAAGGTAGGCCTTTTTTTCCCCCTTTTTTCTTCTCTTGTTCTTCTGTGGCATATGTCTGATTTTATCATCTTCTTTTTCCTCTTTTTATCAAGGTTTTGAAATTTAAAAGTAGAAGTATATGCCTTTGAATCCATGGAGAATTTGGAAAAATTCAATTTGTTTTTCCTTTCCCTAATTTCTGTTTGGAGTATTGTGGGTGGGAAAAGGTTTTCCCAAGGTGTTTATGAGCTTTTGATGGAAAGTTTGGAAATGTACTTTTTCCCCCTTAACCCATGAAAAATTGTAGTAATGGGTATTGTTCTTTTGTGTGTTTGATGTTTCATGGAAAAAAAAAAAAATACAATCTTAGTGACAGGGGCTTTCTTTCTTTCTTCAAAGCCCTGGCAAGAAAAGAGTAAATCATGAAATGCTTTTGCTTCCTTTTTCTTCCTTTATTCATGATGCTTTTGAAACATTTGGAAAATATTCCGTGTTTTATTGTTTTGACATATGCTCTCTCTATCTCTTGCTTACTTTTGCTGTTGATGCCCTCATTGTACTTTTGGCAAAGGGGGACTTATTAGCCTTGTTTCTTGCACATGAAAGCTTTTTAATAGAATCAGAATCAGTTATTGGTCCCAATGAGGGTTTTTTTTTTTTTGGTACATGCCAACACAAATTGTTTCATGAATTAGTAGGACTATTTTGATTTTTCCTCCTCTTTGTTATTGAATGGTGTTTCGGGAAATCACTATGAGAGGTTTCACGAAATCTATATGGGTCTTGCAAAAATCCCAAGTGAGGAAACAAGAAAGAAGAAAAATCATCACTTCAATCAAAGTGGTTTTAAACCTTCTGCATCTGTGGCTGCATTCAAATGTTATTTAAAATGCATTTTTTGGGCCCTCTTTTGACTGGAGCCTCCCTCCTTGATTGGGGGAGGCTATATAGATCACTAAAATTAAAGTGATGCTTACCGTCACATCGAGTTATGCTAGGAGGCTTGCTTAGTGAATATTTGGTATCCATTCATCATCACTGTTGGAGGTTGAGATCCAATGATTTGTTGCTGTAAGAGGTGGATCTCACTGTCCAAATTTCAAAAGATGTATGGGATACATGTTCCCCATCATAGTTGCGTCAAGGCTTTGATGATATATGGGGCACATGTTGTAGCTTGTAACATGTATGGTAAAACATCACTTGCTCTCTCTCTCTACACGCCACATCAAGATAATCCGCATTCTCTTCCCATTTTCTCATTGCAAATTTTTGTGTTGTACTTGCAGGTGTATATTCTTTGTGTGATGGGCCCGGGCTATCTCATGGGCCTTATCTGGGAACAGCAACATTGTGTTCTTTCATTTCAATTCTCATCCTATCAGTGAAGGCATGTGTTTTCAGTGCCAGTTTGGAACTTGAGCCTGAAACTTCACCTTCATTGGCAAGGCAAAAGCTCCATTTGAAGAAGTCATGGGGGATGCCTGTTCTTTTCCTTTCTTCACTGGTGTTTGCCCTTGGCCATGTTGTCGTAGCTTATCGAACAAGTTGCAGAGCACGGAGGAAATTACTGTTTCACAGAGTTGATCCAGAAGCAGTAAGTTGTATTGTGAGTTAACAGGTGCTGTTTGAGTTAACCATTGTTTTTTGCTTCTGAATTTTATCATCTCTATTGTTCATTATTCAAGCTTCACAAATATCATTTTGGGTTCTTAAGTCAAAACTTAAGTTCTATATGCCTGCAATTATAAAGTAATATGGCATCTTGGTCAAGTGTACTAAATCAGAAGTTGCCATTATTACCTGCTATTATATTATCCAGAAAATGTTCTACTATCATATTGCATATGCAGTCCAGCTCTGTAGGGCCTACTTGGACCCACCTTTGATCAGTACAGCCTGTCACACTGTTTTCATCCCATGATCTAGAGCGTGGCCCATTCACTAATCTAACCATCACTCGCTGTTGGATTGAATCTAAAAAAAATCTATGGTTAAAATGCCATTAAAATTTAAATATGTTAAATCAAGGGCTAGGATAACCTATTGAGGCTGCTTTTATTGGCTGACCCTTAGGCCCATAAGGAGACCTTTCCATCTGCCCTCATCCCACTGATAGACATGCATCTAAGTAGGGGCCACATGAGGTAGACTGCATATGAGCAGAACGCAGTCTGCTCGTAGAAAAACATTTTCCTATATTATCTATTTCATAAGTGTTGAATTTATAACGAATATTTTTTTTACCCAGCCTTGAAAATGTCTATACTAGTTTAAGTATTATAATCATATCTTAGGTTTTGTCAAACCATTGAAGTTTCTATTCACACTCCACATTATTTTGTGAAGTGTCCAAATGTTCCAGGTTGGTGTTTTTTGTTTTTTTTTTTTCATTTCTATTTTAACATAGAAACTATTTTATTTGTTTTCCTTTGCCACACAGGTTCTAGCCTGCAAAAATGTGTTCTCTGGGAGCTTCCAGAAGGTCCCTCGGTCTCCCACACCATGTTCAGGAAAATCCTCAAAGAGCGACAGTGAAACAAAAAGAAAACCTCGTGATGAAGGGGAACTTCCAATCAGATTACTTGCTGACATCGACAGCTTGTTTATTGCTTGCCAAGGTCTTACACTCCACTATAAGATCAGCTTCCCTGAATCAGCTCTTTCACGGTCCTTAACCTCTACAACCTTCCTGGAATCCAGTCCCAGTGGCAGCCCACGTAGCACACCAGCAAGACTTAAGCTTGACAGGCAGCCCTTAGGAGTTCCTTCCAAAGCCTATAATCTTCATAGGAGCGTTAGTAACCATTTCCAAAGTAACCCTCTATATGCTCCGCTATTGGCTGGTCCAGGAGCATCTTTTTTCTCTGATGAAGTCCCTGCTTTGAATCTAGATGATTGCAATGGAGAAGTGGGTTTGTCAAATTCTGTGGCTTTAGAAGAAGGGGCAGAGGGAGTTGGGAAGTTTGGTATTGTGTTAGTGCATGGGTTTGGTGGAGGGGTATTCTCATGGAGGCATGTAATGGGGATACTGGCTTGGCAGATTGGATGTGCAGTTGCTGCTTTTGATCGGCCAGGGTGGGGATTAACATCTCGACCTCGCAGGAAGGACTGGGAGGAGAAGCAACTGCCAAATCCATACAAGCTTGAGTCTCAGGTGCTTTAACTATTTAATTGTTGAAATAAATGCTTTACCTAAGGTGTGGTGCTCAATGCTAAGAATAAAGGTTTTACCTAAGGTGTGATCCTCAATGCCAATCCTTGGTATTTCATGCGTGTCTCCTGCCCTAGATTATTTAAACAAAATTCTTTTATTTTGAATCAATCATGAATGGTAGAATAATTCTTTGGAAAGATAATGCGAGTCATGACATTGATCCCCGTCGGTTGGGGTAAAAAATGCAATTCATATTGGGAAGTAAAGTTAGTGCCATTGGTCATCTAGGGATATTATGGAAATTTTGATCTTACAAGCTGAGCTGGATTCTTGTCCATTTTGATGAAGTACTATGGTCACCTTTCACAATGATTGTTGATTGAGCATTTTATTTGGACAACGGACATAGATTTGTTGCTGTTCACAAAATGCAGAGAGAGAGAGAGAGAGAGAGAGAGAGAGAGAGAGAGAGAGATGTACATATCTGAAGGAATAGTACCCGTAGCCAGTGGGAATGACTATTCCCTTATGATGTGGTTCATCTTGGCGGCAAGGATGCCTCTTGCTAAACCTTAGGAACTCTAACTCAAAGTTCATTCACGCTGCTGTTAGAACTAAACAGGCCAGGAATTCTATCTGATATATTTTTTATTCAAATGGCGCTTATTGAAACTCACAAGAAAATTGTAGACTGCTTTTGCACTTATAATTGGATGTGTAGGGTTGATAAAACAATCCCAAAAGCTCTTATAAACTTCCTTTATACAGATTGTGGTATCCAACTTATGATGATCTGCTGAAGTCGACTGGTTAAATGTTTTATAATTTTAAACCTCTAGGGGCCTTTTGGTTTCCTCACTTGTCTTTGGGGCTGTCCATTAGAGATCTGTGTTTCATCTCTTTGTCTCCCACTTTTATAGGATATAATTTTAACTTTTTTGAATGATTTCCCATTTTGATGGAGTATTTGTCACCTTCCATGTAGTAGTAATTGTTGATCATAGCTGTTGATCTTGGTTCAGTCTCACCGAACAGGCTGAAACTTTTCGGTCCAGATTTTGGACCTGTTTGGCCATCTTGGTCCAATTTTTGCCTAGAATTCAAATGAACAGGAACAAATATGCAATTTTTTTCCAAGTTTTTTTAACAAACAAATTCCTTAAGTATTATAGTAGAAACTAGAGGCATAATTTCCTTTATGCCCCCACAAAATGGTGGGAAGGTGAGTTGAATATGTATAATATGTATGTTGATCACATTTTTCCATTTTTAATTTTTTTTCTAATTATGTATAATACAATTTTTAGAATTTTATCAAAAATGGGACTTTGAAACAAAACAACAAAACATTGAGCAGCTGAAATCTTTCAAGTCTAGACTAGAGTCAAACTAAAACAAGGTCTAAAACAAAATTTACAACTACATTGTAGATGAAGTTGCATTATATTGGGAATATGGCTGCGCATTAGTTGTTTTATTGTATTCGTGGGGTTGATGCAGTACATAAAGCATCTACAAACTTCTGCGATAAGGTTTGTGCTATCCAACTCAAATGCAATTGTTGAAGTGAAAAGTTTGTGTTCTACAATTTTGAACTTCCATGGGCCCTTTGATTTTCATCACTTGGATTCCTGTGCTTATGTTTGTGAGTACATCAAACTCCATCCAAATTATGAACCATCTATAAAGTTGCCTCTGAAGTTTAAGGCTTTCCCTTTCTCATTATAAATTGTTCAAGGTTATAGCACCATTCAAGGGACTATGGTTTTTTTGGCATCCAAAAACGTTCTTCCTGTAGCTTCTAAACACATCTTGAACTATGATATTCGTTTATGGAGATAGTCATGTCTGCCTAATTTGGATATGGTTTTCTGTGCTTGTAAAAAATATACTGTTTTTTTTCAAATGGTAATATCACTCAAGCTTGCAATTTTTTTATTATTAGTATTATTGTTCAGTTCTGCCTAACTCTTATTTTATTGTTTGTTTTCTCATATCTCTACGACCTTGAAGTTATCCATTACGCACGATCATAAAGTCCTAATTCTTTATTGCTTCCCTGTTATGAGTTTCATATCCTTGGGGACTTAGTTTGTTGTTACGCATCTTTGTCACATCACGAGGCCTTACCCTCCAAAAGATGTCTTGCAGAGGAGGTAATCCCATGGGTACATATAAGCCCAGGCCTTGGACTTTGATGTTTCTGATGTGGGACTCGTGCAGTCCCATGTATCCTGGGCGTTCTCTGGCGGGTGATGGGTACAACAGATTTCAATCGGATCTGCCACCTTAGCCTATGCCCGCCGGATCTTACACTCTCCCCCATCGGAAAGATGGCTCTAATACCTCATGTCACACCGTGAGGCCTTACCCTCCAAAAGACGCCTTGCGGAGGAGGTAACCCATGGGTACCTATAGGCCCATGTTTTGAACTTGGATGCTTCTGATGTGGGACTTGTGCAGTCCCTTATATCCTGGGTGTTTTTTGGTGGGTGATGGTCACACCAAATTTCAACCAAGTTTGCCACCTTGGCCCAGGCCCTCCGAATCTTACAATCTTTTCCTCCTTTTGGGAACTGCATTATACTCCCACCATCAATCCTATCTTCTCACACCCACGACCTCCCCTCAATTGGCTCCCACCCCAATGATACTCATTAAAATATTGCTCACCCTTGGATTGATAAACAGGGAGTCATGTAACGGCTGAAAATGGTCCTTCAACTGAGAGCTAAAATGATCAGGTGGTCCTTTTTTTCTCTTTTCCCTTCCACATTTCTGGATCATGATTGGACCTTTCCATCCACCCTTTTAGTGACCAGCATGCATCCAGGTGGGACCCACAGGCCCATCGCGACTTGGTTGTTGATAGTCTGACATTTCTTCAAATTATTATTGCTTTTGGCGTTGCATGTCACAAAGAAATCAAGTATCACTGTCATTGTTGATTGCAAAATGTGGCATTTGGTCACCTTTAAAAGATTTCTTTATTTAATAATTCTATAGTACCTTTCCCTCCTTTTCTTGACTTGTTAAAAGTGCTTGTGCTACTGCTGCAATCTTGAGATATCTTTGACACTTTGATTTGAAGTTTAAAGAATTTCACTTTTGTGATGTTCCCAGGTTGACCTGCTCCTTTCTTTTTGTTCGGAGATGGGTTTTACTTCTGTCGTGCTTGTTGGTCATGATGATGGAGGGCTACTTGTTTTGAAGGCTGCAGAGAGAGTTCGGGCATCTACTTGTTCTGCCCGGGTAAGCCCAACTATGTCATACTTTTGTTCTGTGGACTATTATTATGGAATCTTATTTTTTTTAATGAATTGCTTACAACGTAGATATCCTTTTTCTCTTGTTAAACTCTTCTACATATATTCAAGTTGAAACACTTTACTTAATTGCCCAATAATAACAATTGCTCTAGTTTGAGACCTTATATTCAAGTTGAAACACTTTACTTAATTGCCCAATAATAAAAATTTCTCTAGTTTGAGACCTGAGTTGAATATAATTTTAGCTCTGGTGGAATATTTTGTTAGATTGACCTTTAACTAGTAGCCATTTGTCGTACTAGCACTAAAGGGGCTCAAAACCTTTTGATATTGTACATATTTCTCTGAAACGAGGGTCGAACAACCTCCTGACCCATTAAAATATTCTATAACCAATCCAGACTAATTATCAGTAACAACTGCGTAAAGCAAAGGGAACAATCCACATTGTGAACATCTCCTGAACTGCCATGTGTCTTAATGAATTTGGATGCCAGAACACTCTTTAACACAATCTAATACAAGCCATGAACTCCTCTCTGACAGCTAGATCCACTTTCCGAAGCCCCAAAGCACAACTAGGAGCTTATTATTGTTCCTCTTTGTTTCTTTTTGAACAGGAAGACCTTTATATTATCCAACAACATCAAGAAGTTCCCTGTATTAGTTATTTGTACTAAAACCTCCTTTACTACCTGTTATAAAATATATATATATAAAAAAAAAAAAAAAAAAAAAAACCTCCTTGACTGCCCTTCACAAACAGTCAAATGACAGGCTTTTTTATCTCTTAGCTTCTAGGACCAAAATGCCTTAATCTTTTCTACTGTCTCAGGCCATAACTCAGCCAGTTAAGGGCACCAAACATCTCCTTTAGGGGACAGGAGTTTATTATTTTGAATCCTTCCAATCCAATAAGGAAAAGGAGAAAAAGAAGCCATTTTCAGTCAAATGTCAGGAGACTCAGGGTGTGTTTGGTTGCACATTTTGGAAGTGCTTTCTGGTCTTTTGAAACGTCAAAAGCTAAAATAAGTTAGTTTGATAATTCATTTTTAAAGTACTTTTCAAAACATAAAAGTGGAAAAGTCGACATTTTCGTAATCTATCAGCTAAAAACTGCAATGTTTGTAGTGCTGTTCACGAAGTCAGTGCCAAAATTCAGCTGACCAAATATCATTTTCCACTAAAGATTTGAATAAAACTTTAGAAAAACACATTTGACTTTTAAGAAGCCCAAACAAACACACCCTTAAGCAGCTGCAATGTGGATATAGAAATTTAAAAGTTGAGTACACATGAAGGGAGTTGGTTAGGGACACGAAAAGCCTCATTCGGGAGTTCCTGTCCTCTCAAGCAAAAAATAAATAAATAGAGCCTTTTTCAATCAAATGTTGGAAGACTTGAACAGCCGGAATGTGAATGTGGTAATTTAATAACCAAGTACATGTGAAGGGAGTCTAGATCCTATGATTCCAAAACCATGAGAAATTCGGTGATGCTCCTTGGGGAGCCCACCTATTAAAATCTGAACAGCTTAAAATAATTGCCCTACTTTGGATGGTGGGGCCAACTTTTGTTGGAGGGAAGTTTGTCAAGAGCCAATTGTGGGGGTGGGTGAATTTATTTTGAGAAGTCCAGATTAGTGGGCCCCACCGAGGAGAATCACCAAATTTCTCATGATTCCTAGAGGTGGAGTATTTGAATTTCGAACACATTTAAAGGGGGTTTGGCTGGCTTTATAGAAGTGAATACTAGGCACACTGATACAGTGATACAACACTGTCTTTGACGAGCTACTCATCAAAATCATATTTCATATTCATTGGACATGGCTAGGCATTTAACCTCAGGCTTAAATGAACGTTCAAAATTGGAACCTTTTATCAATTGATAGATTAAATAATAAAAAGCATTTAGTGCATTTGATTTTTCTTTGCACCTATTGGGGCAAGTGGATTCACAAGCATGCTACAGTTCCATATATGAAAAAGCTATGAAGTATGAAGGCCTGTGGAGGATGTGGAACTTGGGCAAGAATGGATCTAGTATTCATGCGGGGAGGAGCTAGGCAATAAGACTCAAAAGTCTGATCTCAACCTTTCACTCATTAATGGGCCATGGAACCAACATGGGATGATTTATGAGTCCTAATCCATTGATGTATCATGTAACTATGGTTTAAAAGTCTCTGAGTTGACTTCGATGAGTCGATTCAACCCTTCGAGTCTCTTTCTATTTTCTAATTGATTCATATAGAAAAGGCCGTATTTATCATATGCCTCCTATAGTCTTGGTGGAACAAGTTATGGAGAATTTTAGAGATGATGTGTACTGATTTCAGAAGAATAAAACCACATTTTGTGGAAGATATAAGAATTCAAAGATTAGAAGCACTATGTTTTCGATTGAGTGAACAAATCCCACTTATACTCGAATTCATGGATAACTAAAAAATGATAAATCTTGAAATTCTATACCTTTGATGTAACCTCTCTGTGCAATGCTAACTGTTCAATGATATATTAGCTGCTTGAATGCATAAAGGCAAGTTCTTAAAAAGGTCTTTTAATATCATGATTTGTAACAGAGAGAGCCCAAGTCAGGTATCATCTATTCAGGCATGGACTTTTTTTTTTTTTTTTGGAATGATTTGAACCTCCATTGCATTTAATTAGCTCTGGTCAAATATTTGGACACAAGGCTGAAAGTTGACATTTGATCGAAAGCATACTTTCCTGATGAAAAAGATTCTGATTTATTTGGCTTATCTTCCTATCTCAAGGGTCTTTTTATGGGCATTTATATTAACTTCAAAATTGTGGATTCAACTTTGTGAAATCCTGGAGACCACTTCTACCTTTTATTTTCCTCATTCGTTAATTCTTGTCTTGTAATTTTTAGGTGGAGATTAAGGGAGTTGTACTGCTCAGCGTTAGCTTGTCAAGAGAAGTTGTACCTGCCTTTGCCCGGATACTCCTACATACTACCTTGGGAAAGAAGCACATGGTCCGTCCTCTACTACGCACAGAGATTACTCAAGTGATTAATCGTCGTGCATGGTACAATGCTACGAAGTTGACCCCTGAGGTTTTGAACCTCTACAAGGTAATGTGTTGCCTCCCAGACAAGAAATAGAAAGAAAGAATAGATTTTTTTTTCTCTTTTGAAAGTTTTGAGTTTTTCTAACCAAATTACTACTTTCTGTTGCCATTCCGGGAAAGGGAAGAAAAAGAAGAAAAAAAGTAAAATAAAAGAAAAGGAACCATATTCTTCTGGCATTGATTTAAGGAGACTAAGCTCTCTCGTGTTAAATGTAACAGCACCTGATTCTTCTATCTTTTGCTTATCCTTTGTCCTGCCTCCTCTATCCCTCCTGCTTTGTACATGTATAGAAAATCAAACTAAACTATCAAATTTTCATTCTAAATTGGGAAATACAAAATACAGAGTAGGTTTGAGTCATGCCACCCTTGACAGAAAACAAGAATAAAAAAAGGGAAAAAAGGAGCAAATCTTTAGTTTTTTTAGACCGGCATTTCATAGAGGAACTCATCTTGCAGATGTACAGATCCTCATCTAGTGAGACCTGTAAATGGGCGATACTATGCTCGCCTGACAAAGATTGTTTACCAGAGAACTTTTCCTTATGCATCCTTTTCTATTAGCGTTTTCATTGTCTATCCACGTGTAGGTCCTACCAAATTCATAACTGATGGGCCCCACAATTTTGGAATGCTTGCCTGAAAAAGTCAAGATTAACTCAGGACGTGAATTATATAATACACTGTAAAAATGCAAGTCATGCTAAGTTTAAAATTACGTTAAAATTCTACTGTCCGCTTTCATGTGTCCTTAACCCAGTCATGCTATGTTCATATCAGGCACCGTTATGCGTTGAAGGTTGGGATGAAGCACTTCATGAGATAGGTAGGCTGTCATTTGCAACAGTCCTCTCATCACAAAATGCTACAGCATTGCTGAAATCAGTGGAAGACCTGCCAGTTTTGGTAGTTGCAGGTGCTGAGGATGCGCTTGTCTCACTAAAATCTGCACAAGCAATGGCTTCAAAAGTACTAAATTCTGTAAGTATTCCTGCAGCTTAATCAATTAATTTTCTACAATAATGATTGGAGCTACAAAAGCATGAACTTTTAGCCACACATTTCCCATGATGTTCTGGCGTACCTTTGCTGTGTTATGACACTCTGGTACATGTTGGGTCAGGCATTTTTACCAAACAGAACATATTTTATTTACTTATGATAAAGTTCATAGTAAATAGGCACATTCAGAAAATGGCATGTGGCAAGCTGAATGTAGCATTCCTGTGGCCCCATTTGGATCCATGTACTCAAGTTACATGCAACTAATAATATCCAGTAGCTCTGGTTGCCCGTAATCTGTTCTTCGCAAGAACCGAAATAACTGTAGATTTTACTTGTAACTCAAGTAATCCAAACGCAAGAACTTTTGGTCGACATTCAAGTCAGGTTACAGAGATTTAAATGGGCCCTATCATCTGTGGTATCCATAGGCCTTGCCTTACAAATATTGTGCCCATGGTTGATGTATACTGAAACCTTATCCTCACTTTGTCAGAATCCTTTGGCAAAATAAACAATCCTAAAGAGTACATGGTTCCAATTGAGGAAGGAGGCCTCAAGTTATCAAAGAAGCAAAGAAACAAAATCAAGTACCTCTAAGAATAAAAACTGGTTGAATAGAAGACGGAAAGAGAACCTTAAACAATCTTAACTAAAAAACTAGGAAATCTTCTTTTTTTTTTTTTTTTTTTAAATCAACGTTAACAAATTGAAGCAGCACGGGGAAGGAGGAGGATAGCCAACGGGCTATACTCCAAGCCAGAAGGCTTAGGGTAGAATGTCTAAGTCTCACACTAAAGACAGAGAGAAATCACACAATGAGCAAACTCAAATTTTCATTAATTTATGTATATCCCAAGAGAGGGGATTACACCCTTTATATAATAGAGTCTAAGCACTAATTTAGTAATCAAGCCATTAAAATTAGAAACTACCTAAATCTAGAAAACTTAGAAACTGCCTAATCACAATAATCACTCAACTCTAAGAAATCTACTAATTCTAGAAAGCCTATTAGAATAGGAAACTGCCGATAGAAAAATCTTGGAAAATTTCTTTATTGTTGGGACTTATGGGCTTTGGGCCTTCTGGAATAAACTTTCAAACGGGGCCCATTGGTTTGGCTTGCATCAGCTCTCTCCAGCTTGGAGAAACTCGACTCCGACGAATCCGGATTGAGTCGCTGAAAATCTATGGCAGTGATCCATGTAGCTTCAGAAAATGGTTTACCTTTCCACTTGACCAAAAACTTGTGATATCCGCCAGTCTTTGTTGACACTAGCTGGTCATCATAGACATCTTCAATTTCTTCTCGAGGAGCTGGAACTATGGGAAGCCGGATATCTTGCTCTTCAAACAATTCATCTTGATAATGCCCATGATAAATTATGAGATCTTCAACATTGAATGTAGAACTGATATCCATGTCTGGCAGAAGATCGAGCACATAGGCATTTGAGCTGATTTTCTTCATAATCTTGAACGAACCTGCACTTCTGGGATGGAGCTTCTTGTAAGTACCTGTGGGGAACCGTTTTGGCTTAATTTGCACCATGACCATGTCTCCTTCATTAAATTCAACATGGCGCCTTCGAGTGTCCACATGTTGCTTGTAAGCCTCATTACTTTTGGCAATCTGTTGACGGACCTCATCATGAACGTCCTTCATGTGTCGGGCAACTTGTTCAGCTTCTTGGCTAGGCCTGGCTTCAACTGGTAAAGGACTCAGGTAAATCGGAAGATGCGGCTGAAGTCCTGTGACAACTTCAAATGGTGATCTTCCAGTTGATCTGTTTACGGAGTTGTTATAGGCAAACTCAGCCATAGGTAAAATAAGATCCCATGAAGCAAAGTGTTCTCCGACGAGACATCAAAGAAGATTACCTAATCTGCGATTAACGACCTCAGTCTGGCCATCAGACTGAGGATGGTAGCAATGGAGTACTGGAGCTTTGTCTTCATCATATGCCATAAAGTTTTCCAGAAGAAGCTCATGAACTTAGTTTCTCTGTCCGACACTATAGTCTTGGGTAGACCATGAAGACGAACCTCTTTGAAGAAAAGGGTGGCAACCTTTCTTGTATATGCTGTATTTGCACAAGGGATAAAGTGTGCCATTTTGGAAAACCTGTCCACCACAACAAAAATAGAATTTATCCTTCTTGCAGTCTTTGGTAAGCCTAAGACAAAACCCATGCTTTGATCTTGCCAAGGCTCATGTGGAATAGGAAGGGGCTGTTACAATCCTGTGTGCTTCTTTTGTCCCTTTGCAAGTGGCATACCTTGCATAGTTCACAAATATGGGCTACATCTGTCTTCAGGCAGGGCCAAAAGAAGCGGTCTTCCACAAGTGCCAACGTCTTATCTCGCCCTAGATGCCCACTGCATCCACCTCCATGCAACTCGCGGATAGAAGTAGCTGACAATCACAATTGATTTTCACAAAACAAGTAACCATCATGTATAGAAACTTTGGGATGGTCAGAAAACTCACCGTTAAGAAGATCTCTGTAGATGTGGACAAAGTCATGATCATCAGGATATTCTCTGCGAATCTCTTCAAAGCCTGGAACTGTGACTGAAATTGCTGTGAGCAGGTGAGAACGACGACTTAATGCATCTGCTACCTTGTTTTCCGTTCCTGATTTATGACGCAACACAAATCTAAATTCCTACAGATATGCGCTCCATTTGACACGGATGGCGCTCATCTTCTTCTGAGTTCAAATGCTGTAAAGCTTCATGGTCGAAGTACATCACAAATTCTTTCCCGATCAAATAATGTCGCCAATGATGAAGAGCTTGTACAACTGCATAATATTCCAAGTCGTACGGCGAATACTTCTTGCAAGAGTCATTCAATTTCTCACTAAAGTAAGCGACTGGGTGACCATCTTGACTTAAGACTCCGCCTTGACCAACTTCTGAAGCATCACAACTGACTTCAAAAACCTCGTCAAAATCTGGAAGTTTCAAAACAGGTGCCTCGGTCATTTTCTGCTTGATGTATTCAAAAGCACGAGTGGCTGCCTTAGTCCAATTGAAGTCACCTTTCTTCGTGCAATCAGTTATAGGAGTCATAATGGTGTTGAAATTGCGAATAAATCTCCTATAAAAAAGTGGCCAATCCATGGAAACTTCGTACTTCATTGCTAGTTTTGGGAATGGGCCAATCAATGATTGCATTGATCTTCTCTGGATCAGCTTCTACTCCTTAGGCTGATACAACAAATCCCAAGAATGTTACTTTGGACCTTAAGAATGTACACTTCTTCAAATTAATGTTGACCTTCTCTTTGCGAAGTGCACGCATCACATTCCTGAGGTGATCAAGATGTGCATCTTTGGACTTGCTGAAGATCAAGATGTCGTCAAAATACACAACGATGAATTTACCGAGGAAATGTCGTTGTAGTTGTGTCATAACTCTCATGAAAGTGTTGGGAGCATTGTATAAGCTGAACAGCATGACTAACCATTCGTATAATCCATCTTTAGTTTTGAAAGCCGTCTTCCATTCATCTCTCGTGCGAATGTGGATTTGATGATATCCGCTTCTAAGATCAATTTTGGAGAAGACGGAAGATCCAGACATCATATCAAGCATGCCTTCTAACCAAGGTATCGGAAACCTGTACTTAATGGTGATCTTGTTGATTGCTCGGCTGTCGCCACACATTCTCCAAAAACCATCTTTCTTGGGTGTCAAGAGGGCTGGTACCGCACATGGACTCATGCTTTCGCGAATGTAACCTTTCTGGAGGAGCTCTTCAACTTGCTTTTTCAATTCTGTATGTTCTGTAGGGCTCATGCGATAAGCAGGTAAATTTGGAAGCGATGACCCGAGGACCAGGTCAATAACATGCTGGATGTTCCTCATAGGGCGGTCGCTTTTTTGGACGAGCTACTGCCAATCCATGGAAATTTCGTACTTCATTGATAGTTTTGGGAATGAGCCCATCAATGATTGCATTGATCTTCTCTGGATCAGCTTCTACTCCTTGGGCCGATACAACAAATCCCTAGAATATAACTTTGGAACTTAAGAATGTACACTTCTTCAGATTAATGTTAAACTTCTCTTTGTGAAGTGCACGCATCACATACCTGAGGTGATCAAGATGTGCATCTCTGGACTTGCTGAAGATCAAGATGTTGTCAAAATACACAACGACGAATTTACCGAGGAAATGTCGTTGTAGCTGTGTCATAACTCATGAAAGTGTTGGGAGCATTGTATAAGCTGAACAGCATGACTAACCATTCGTATAATCCATCTTTAGTTTTGAAAGCCGTCTTCCATTCATCTCTCGTGCGAATGTGGATTTGAAGATATCCGCTTCTAAGATCAATTTTGGAGAAGACGGAAGATCCGGACATCATATCAAGCATGTCTTCTAACCGAGGTATCGGAAACCTGTACTTAAGGGTGATCTTGTTGATTACTCGGCTGTCGACACTCATTCTCCAAAAACCATCTTTCTTGGGTGTCAAGAGGGCTGGTACCGCACATGGACTCATGCTTTCGCGAATGTAACCTTTCTGGAGGAGCTCTTCAACTTGCTTTATCAATTCTGTGTGTTCTGTAGGGCTCATGCGATAAGCAGGTAAATTTGGAAGCGATGACTCGGGGACCAGGTCAATAACATGCTGGATGTTCCTCATAGGCGGTAGCTCTTTTGGAAGATGTACTGGAATCAAGTCTTTAAAATCATGCAACAAGGACTTGATTTCTGGTGGTGTAGAAACTATTTTCACATCTTTTGCCTCTTTGAATTCTTGTGGGACAAGGGTTTAAACAACTCCTTGTTCTTTACTTTCTTCTTCAAATTTCCGCATTGAAAGGATGCGAGAACTGGGCTGTGATGCAGTTTGTTTTGCCGGAACTGACGGTGATTGCTTTGCCGGGGCAGTAGGAGGCTTAAGTGGAAGAAGAGTAACTTTGCAACCTTTTTACTTCAAAGTATGGGTGTTTGCTTCTCCATCGCTTTGGACTTTGTTATCAAAAGGCCAAGGTCTTCCCAATAGAATATGAGTAACATTCATAGGGATAATATCACACCAAATAGAATCTTCATAACCACCAATTCAAAATGTTACCTGGCACTGCTTGGTCACTGGAATTGCTGAATCATTCACCCAAGAGACATTGTAAGGCTTAGGGTGCTTTTCTGTTGGAAGCTTCAACTTGTTAATTACTTCTTGGGAGATCACATTCATCTCGCTTCCTCCATCTATGACGAGATTGCACAATCTGTCCCGACATTTTGCCATAGAGCAAAATATGGTGGTCCGCCTCCAATCTTCAGCCTCCTCTTCGGTAGTAATGAAGAGACAACGAATGAATAATGTCCGTCCTTCTGTTTCAGCTTGATAAAAGGAATGATCATCTTGTTTGGGCGGAGGTGCTTGCTCTTCATATGGTGTTTCAGCTTCAATTTCTTCATCAACAAGCTCCATATTATAGGCATCCTCTTCATTATGTGCATAGTGAAGATTCTTTGAACTTGGGCATTTAGAAGCATAGTGTCCTTTGCCTTTGCATCAAAAGCAATCGATGTCCTGCTTTGGTCGTGAAGAATTGACGACATTCTTCCCTCTGTTTGTAAAATTTGTAGGTCTTGCTTGATTCTGAGGAGGTGCCTCTTCAGTAGTAATGAAGAGACAGCGAATGAATAATGTTCGTCTTTCTGTTTCAGCTTGATAGAAGGAATGATCGTCTTGTTCTGGCGGAGATGCTTGCTCTTCATATGGTGTTTCAGCTTCAATTTCTTCATCAATGAGCTCCATATCATAGGCATCCTCTTCATTATGTGCATAGTGAAGATTCTTTGAACTTGGGCATTCAGAAGCATAGTGTCCTTTGCCTTTGCATCAAAAGCAATCGATGTCCTGCTTTGGTCGTGAAGAATTGACAACATTCTGAAGAGGTGCTTGCCTGTTGGGATTTTGTGGAGGAGGTTGTCGGGTTGAGTTTTGTGCTGGAGCAACCTGCTGATAAGTCGTATCAGAGGTACTCTTTCGGAGAGGTTCACCAAAACGACTTGAATATGGATATCGCAACTAATCTTCGACCCGTAGTGCTAAGTGATGAATTTCTTCAATGTTGTAAAAGGTATGAGTAGTCAACTCCCTTTGGATCTCTTAACACAGTCCTTTCTTGTATCTGGTGACAGCCTGTCGATCAGTTTCAGACACTTTGCATCGCACCATGAGATCATGAAACATTTCTGTGAAATCATCTACAGTGGAGGTCCCTTGTCTATAGTCAACTAGTTGATCATAGAGGGAATCAATATAGTCAACCGGTAGATATTTATCATCAAGTTTCTGTTTCATCTTCGCCCATGTGTTGATAGGATGTCTCCCACAATTAGCATTCCAGTCATCAACGCCACCAAACACTTGTTGCACCCTTCATCTTCATCTTGACAAAGGAAACGCGTTTGTCTTCTTCCATATTGTACCATTCAAAATAATCTTCAAGGGTTGTAATCCAGTTGGTGAAGACTTTCACTTCCATGCGTCCAAAGAAATCAGGAACATCAACACGTACCTTCTTGGTGATGTCATCTCGTCGGCCATGATGGTCTTCATAATCAGTTTCATCCATAATGCGCTCCATAAATTGCCGACAAGTTTCCTGCGGTTCACCATTGACAGAATTTTCCACATCTGCCTGACGGTTGTTTCCCCCTTGTGCCTTACTGCCGTCTTTGTTGGTGGAAGGTCCAGGGTTGTCATTGTTCCGGTTGCCCGGATGAGGCGTGCTTCGAAGACGTTCTTATACCCTATCCATTCTATCCATTAATTCCATGATGTAGCTATCACGCTAGCGGTCCCTGAATTTACCTCTGAATGTGGCTTCGGTGCGGGTAGTCGTGATCAGGGTAGACACGCTGACTTACTGTTTTTTTTTTTTTTTTTTTCTCTTGGGCCGGGCTCGACCCAAACTAAGGCCCAAAATATTGACCCTATGTCACGTGGGGTGGGACATGTGGGCCAGGCTGAATGGGCTTAAAAGCCAGTGAACAAAAACAAAAGGGTTTTGATCCCCTTTATTTTTTTTGCTGCCCTTCTATGAGGAAGGGAGAATACTGGGATGGAGGTGCAGGCGACTTGGATGAAGCCAAAGTGGAGAAGAGCCATCAATGATGCTCGTGCTGCCAAGGCTCGTCAGTGCAAGGTATGCCCTCTGTACTTAGTTTCCTTGTATGTTCTCTCGCTCTTTCTTCTTCTTCTTCTTCTTCTTTTTATAGGGTTGGGCGAATGGGAGGCAAAAGGAGTGTGGTGGTTTCGGTTGGAGTTGGGTAGGGCAGGGAGCAACAGGGTTGGATCTGGTTTAGGGTGTCTGGGTTTGGTCTGATTTTGGGTGTTTGGGTGCTCAGACGGGGACTTGGGGTTGCTAGGGTTCAGGGACTTGGGGATTTGGGTTTGATTGGCTTGGGGAGGTCCTGATTTTGGGGGTTTTGTGGATTGGTGATGATTTGGGGCTTTTAGGGTTTTGGGATAAATTGATTTAGGACTGGGATTGATTCGGGAGTGGTTGTCGTAGGGTGTTGGGGTAGGTAGTCGTAGGGTGTTGGGGTAGGTAGGGTTTCTGGGAGAGGGATGTGGATGGATGTAATGAGTCAGTGATGGTGACTGACGGTGGATCTAGGAATGGAGGGTATGGTTCTGTGACAAGGGGTGGTGGGGATGATGATGATAATGGACGATGAAGATGATAGTGGATTGAGAAATGAGCAAATTACCTCGGGTCGGCGATTGGATTGGCAATCTGAGACGGATTTCTGCTCTGATACCAATTGAAGCAACGCAGAGAAGAAGGATGATAGCCAACGGGCTATACTTCAAGCCAGAAGGCTTATGGTAGAATGTCTAGGTCTCACACCAGAGACAGAGAAATTCACACAATGAGCAAACTCATTTTTTTATTAATTTCTATATATAGCAAGAGAGAGTATTACACCTTATATATAATAGAGTCTAAGCACTAATTTAGTAATCAAGCCATTAAAATTAGAAACTCCCTAAATCTAGAAAAATTAGAAATTGCCTAATCACAATAATCACTCAACTCTAAGAAATCTACTAATTCTAGAAAGCCTATTAGAAAAGGAAACTGCCGATAGAGAAATCTTGAAAAATTTCTTTATTGTTGGGACCTATGGGCTTTGGGCCTACTGGAATAAACTTTTAAACGGGGCCCATTGGTCTGTCCTTTGGGCTTTGGGCTTTGGGCTGGGCCTGCATCACAAATGAAGAAGAGAACCTCAAGCTTTATTTATAAAGTAATCTCCAAAGCTAATCCAACCCTATGCATGCCCAATCCCTTTTATATATACCCTGTAAAGCATTCAAATCCCTATCTAAATAAGAGAAAATGAAAAAAAAAAAAAACCTTTGTAAGGTTAGCAGCCCTAAGTAATGGCAAAAATAACAAAAAGATAAATAAAACTCTTGGCTTGCTTGGGCTCAAGAAGCTTAGCGAGCAGCCTTTCTGACCCAGGTGGTCCCAGTTGGGCCAGCTGGTCCAGGTTAGGCTAGGTGTCTCTCTTGGATACCCTCATTGTTTGATGCCCATCATCAGTACATAGGCTGTTAATCTGATTTGATTCACTGCCATGCCTAAATTCCCTAGAATAATTTCCATGCTCTTCAATATTTTCCTTTTTTGTTCCATAGAAAAGATACTGTGCTATGTATCTGTCTCTCCTGTCTATTGAAAAATTGTTGATCCAATATTTTCTCAAAGAATTTTGATTTTGATCCATGCATCCATGTGCCCATTTGAAAGCTGTTAATGGAACTACCATGATGGATGCTGTTGATCGAATGGCTGTGATTGACTAAGTTTTGGTGCATTTTGTCATGGTCAATCCTCTTGGGCCTATATCACTGAAAGAAGGTTACCAATACATGGAGGGATCAAACTCTAAAGGCATTCCACAAGCCATATATCCATGCATTCCTATGAGTTTGCATCGCACAAGCTCATGGCTAAAGCACTGTGAGCTCTGATGCCTAATGCAAACAATGCATGGATATCCACTCAAAAGATTATGAAATCTAAAGAGCTCTTTAGTGAAACCAGACCCTTTGGATTTATCTTGACCAATACTTTTCATTGTATTTATTGCAGCGGCTAGTGGCAATATCTGGATGTGGGCATCTTCCTCATGAGGAATGCCCGAAGGCCCTACTTGCAGCCCTCTCTCCCTTCATTGGCAGATTGCTGTCATCATTAGATCACCAAGATTGCTTGCAAAGACATTAGTATAACATTAGTATTATTAGTATATATATAAATCGTTTACGTGATTTTTTTTCCACTTAGGATTTCTATAATAGGAAGTTCACTACCTCACCTGCTGGCCAGCCTAACTAACCTCTTGTCTTCATTGGCCTTTGAGAAAGGATGGGGGGAGAGGGGAGTGATCAAAGGGAAGGTCAGTTCTTGGAGCCAGGTCCTATTTCTTTTGGTTTTAGAGCTCTGATATGTATTTTTTCTGTTATTGTTGGTCGTCTTCTTTTTCCTTTAGTGTTTGCTTTGAATGGTAATATGCTTTCATTTTCCACAAAGCAAGTGGAAAATATCACATGTCTGTACATTTTAACAGTGGTGATTGCATTTACCAGAAAGGGTAATGCATGCATTTCAAAAACAAGAATTTGTAGAGAAAGAATAGAAAAATCTTCTTTCCGTAACTGCTGTGTTTGTCTTGTCTCTTAACTGTGACTCCTATTTCGTTAGTGCTTGTGGCGTGGTGTTATTTGCATGTATGAGATCTCTGAGGAAAAATCCCTCAGCTCAGCAAAGCTATGCTTTAGTAGGTCTGCTATACAATCATTGGGAGGAGTTTCTGATTAGAGAGAGAGAGAGAGAGAGAGAGAGAGTAGATGAATGATTTATTGGAGAGAGAAACAAAAGTAAAATGGATTGTTTAAAAGAAATCCAGAGACCAGTAACAACAAAGCACTCGAGAAAGCTTGAGCACCTTGAATGAAACGGATCACCAGAATTTATCATTTAATGAGGGATTTGGTTTTTTTTTTTTTTTTTTTTTTTTAGGGGGCACTCTCTTAATTTCAGCTTTAAAGGATTCTCCAAATAATAGCAGCAATAACTGAGTTTTTTTTTTTTTTTTATAGATTTTGGTATCTACATTGGATAAATGCAATGGAGTGTGATCTTGTCACATAAAAAGGACCATAGCGAAATGTCTGCTAAGTTTTTTTCTCTTTCTTCTCCGTGGGGGAAGGCTCGATCTCCATTAAAAGGTTCCAACCGTACAGATGGATTTTAAGCTGAGGAAAATTGATGACTATAAACAAACGTTGTCCATATATAAATCTTTCTAGCCATCCATTTGCTGCAATGCAAAACCAATTGTGGATGATTGTACAGTTTTAGAGGGAGCACCTTCATTAACCCATCCTACAGCGGAATCAGCAAAACCAATTGCTGCAGAACCAGTGAATGATCTGAGTCTATGAATACAGTAGCCGTGTCCAGAGGTCTATGGGCTCCTGTGTGTTTCACCCAGGTTTTACAGAGATCATAGCTTGTTTCTCTTTCAGAAATAAGGTGCTGATGTTAGTGGCCCAGTGTATAACGTATAGTAATGCAAGAACGTGAGCTCATCTCATGTCCCTCTTTGGATCCTGATTTCAATTCACCTTGAATTAGTATGGAAATGATTAATAATAATTGGTGAGAGCAAAACATAAAATGTTGCAGGTAACTCAGGTTCATACAGACGCACGAACCCCTGGTTTATCAATAAGCCAAATGGGTCCCAAGGAACACTCTCGGTGGGTGGGTGGGTGGGTCCTACTGATAATTGACTCTTAGGCCCTTTAGACTACCTCAGATGCAACTCTATAAATTCTTTCTGCAAGCAATTACAGGTAATCATAGTAATAAGCTCACGGTCCCTCGACAAAAAGAAGACACAAGGCAGAGTCTGCAGGTGCCCCCTCAAGTCTTAGGCCTCTAGACAAATCATCTGTAGGAGATCGTCTTCCGACTTGGAGACAGTATATTTCATGCTGGATCCAATCAGGACTTGGGTTTGTAAATTCTGATTGGAGTTGAAATTCCAACAAAACAGCCGAACCAATTCAAACTTGGCCACTACTGCAACCACCCTGCCACCATATATCATACAAGCAAGAAACTTTACTGTTCAGTATTATATATACAGGGAAAAAAGTTGAAACATATCTTTTAAGGTCAATATCATGCAAACAAGAAGGTTCTGATCCTGTAGCAGCAGCTTAGAATCCCCAGCTGCTTACATTTATCATTGGACTCTGAAGCAACATCAGCAGAGATTCCATGCAGCAACTATTCTTACATGTACAACTCTCTAACTGTGACTGAAACTCTCTTATAATAAACAGCCAGTGTGGGTGTTTGAAAGAGGCACTCACATTACTCAGTTTGGTGACTCTGATCGTGCTCAATGAAATCGAGAGCTTCTTCCTTAGAAACCACATCAACACGGCTAACTCTGTTCCTGTGTGTAACTCCATAAATCTTGTCTGCAACTTTCACAAGCTCTGGACGGAATGTGGTGGTTATAAACTGAGTGTTAGCCATGTCAGCAAGGCGGCGGATCATATCTTTGAAAAAGAGTTAAGGTCCCCAACACACCAAACCAATTGAACAATCAGGGAATAGAGACAAAATGACATGAAAATACCATCATGCAATATTTGCAAAACTATTTTGTAGGTCTTGCTATGAAAAACAGGCATCCACGATCACCTCCTCGAATAGCATTCCATGGTTGTTATGCACGCTAGTGGGCCCCACCGGGAAGGGCTTTTTTTGTAAAAATAATATTAAAAAAAACTCCCAGCGAGTTTTTTTAGCGCTCCTCTATATATATAGTCAGTATCCTATGTGCAAGGCACACATGGACCATCCCATGTGTGCCTCGCCGTGGGTTTGAAAGATCTAGTTGGGGCCCTCCTATGTCCAAAAAATAAACCCCATCCGATCATCCTAATTCTTTCATCCATAGCCCACAAATTTTCACCACCAAAAATCAGTGCACAATCGATCAAACTATCCAATCCATTCGAATGGGTGCAAACCCATGGGTCTGGTGACTATTTGGGGCCCCACTATGAGGTGTGCTTTCTGATAGAGGAATCTTCATGCATCCACCACATAGTGGGGCCGACTTTATGGTCCATCTGAACCATCCACACATACGGGACCCCCTGAATTACACTAGATGCATCGAGTTTTCACTGATCTGAATGGATTGGACCGTTGGATTGAGGGACGACTTTTCCTTCAATATAAAGTCATTAAACTTGTGGGCCACGGATGAAAGGGGTTAGAGGCATGTGATTAACCCCAAACTTGAAATCTGAGCCCATCCAAAATGTCTCTTTCCATCACCCCAGTCCCATGATAGGTGGGGCCCCATGATGCGTATGAACATTCCTCACATATATATATATATATATATATATAAAGTTACCAGTGCACAAGGTCTTCAATGCACACCTCGATGTGGGGCCCACCTGGAACCCCACTTGGGGATGGGACAGGTGGGGATCTCTTTATCTGGTTGGCCTACCTGTGTATAACCCTTCAACAGCCAATAAGTTTCAGCCCTTCAAAATTGACCCATCGAACTATTCAGATAGGTGTAAAAAATGAGGCGGGCGTAATTCCAGGGTGTCACGTGTGTGGTCCATTCAGACAGATCAGATGGGCCCCACTATGAGGTGTACGAGTGTGTAACCTTTCCCTCGGAAATGGGTTTAGGCATTTAGAACCAATAACCCTCTATCCATACTCCCCTACATGAATCATGTGGATGTGGGAACCCAAAAGAAAACTGCATGTAGGTTAATGGTACAAATGGATACTTCCAACGGCAGTACGATATTGGGGATCTAGTGCTGCATCAATCTCATCAAATAGATAGAATGGAGCAGGATCACACCGTTGTATGGCAAATATAAGTGTCAAGGCCACAACAGTCTTCTGACCACCAGATAGTTGCTTCATTGACTGGGTCTCCCCTTGACCGGTGAAAGAAACCTATAACAACCACAAGTCAATTGTAAGGTTAAATTGAATATCTTTAACTAATCAGAAGCTACACAAGGAACAAGCATCACAATTTTCCTAGAGGGCAGCAATTGTATTTACAATTCAATGGAAGAGGACTTATATAGTCATAAACTGAATGTCCATAATTGTCCTCAGGCCTTGAGTTTATACATGTGGGCCCCGGTGCTTGGTGAACAATCATCAATCTGATGGGCTCACCATAGATAATTTGAAGATTTCCATTCCATCCACCCAATTTGAGTGTTGAGAGAAGGTGCTCATTGTCGGAACCACGTGGTTGCAGGTTCAAATCTTATTACCAACATAAAAGCACGGGGTTCTTTTTTCCTTTTTTTTTTTTTTTTTTTTCCTTTTTTTTTTTTTTGGGGTGTGGGGGGACACAAGTTGATACTTGCCTTCACTTTTACACCAATATATTTTTCAACTCTTCCCTCTGGATCCGCATCACGAGGTCCATCCTCATCATGATCATCGTCATCAACTTGACCATCCTAGGAGGGAAAAAAATCCAACATTTAATCAGAACTTACAAGGTAAAGGACCAAGAAGAAAGCAGATTACATAATAATTACCCATTGTGAAAAAGATTATCCTGTACAGCAGACAGGACTGCACTTAATTACGCAGTAGAATCAGCTCATTTTAATAATATTCATCAACCGAGCTATGAATTACAAAAAAAGCAACTGTAACAAGAAAAGAAATGTCTATTCAATCAGAAAAGCTAAAAGAAAAAATGATGTGTTGCCAGGTTTTTCGCAATTAGCTCGTGGAAGAAAGTTGAATATAATCTATCCAAGTCTGTAAGATAAGAGAACTGTTTTGGCATTGCGGAGCACTGATGCTACGTAACTTGGAAAAAGACACTAGTTTTGGTTCTAGACACGAGGTTGTTGGTTAAGTTACATATAATAGAACTTGGAATATTGGGTGTCTTGTTACATATAAAGGTACTTGGTATGGTGAATTGAAGTATAATAAGGTGAAGCATCAAATCAAGAGAGAATAAAATATAGCGGGTTGATGCAGCCCGACAGAAGACTAGGGCCCGCAAGCCCTCCTGATGGACCCACTTGATGGGATCCACATGATCTCTAAATTGGCAGAGATCCCTATCCTAGCTAAATTAGTAATCTTAAGTAGTTGCTAATAGGATTAGCTTTCTAAAATTCTATTTTGAGTAGGATTAGTATTTTATTATTCTCAATGTTCTGATTAATTTAGAAGTAGTATCTTCTATATATATAGAAGAACCCTCCTCTTGTTATTAGACATGCATTATTCAAACAAATTAATCAATGTGAGTTTTTCCTCTTCGAGTGTTATGGCTGGTTTTGTGCCCTAGGGCTGGAATCCTTTGGATTCGATCAATCTCATCACTGAGATTGGTCTACACTTCTCGATCGAGGTTGTCTGGCTGCGCCAAATTGGTATCAGAGCCCAGATCTGGTCGCCGGGGAAACAATCGTCTTCCTCGGATTCCATCCACCACCCATATCCCACTGCCGAAAACCAAAATCCACTCCACAGATGCGAACCGAACCATCTCGACAAACCACTTACCTTCTACCCAACATCGAACGCATTCCACCTACCCAAAACCCTTCCGGACACTCCATCCAGCCGTTCATCACCCAACACAGAACCATCCCCCCACCTCCCTTCTCCCATCTCAGACCCTAAAACCAAACAGCCCCCTGCCTTCGCTCCTCAACTTCGTCGATTCCCATCTCACAGTAACCTATCATCTGCCAAAACCCACATCCCATCTCACAACAACCTACCATCTGCCAAAACCCAATTCCCTAATTCACCTATCGAACCCTACACCACTGCCTGACGCCCTAATCCACCGTCCACCCCTACCGAAAACCAACCCCACCCAACAGTCCCCCAAACCGAAGCCCAAACCACCCAGCCGAAACCGGAACCCTTCACCAGCGCCACCCAGCCGTCCCCTTTCACTCCCAAAAAGCCGCAGTCACCCCTTCGTCGAAAACCCCATCCCAGCGAACCAAACAAAAAAAGAAACAGAAAGCAGCAGCAGCAGAAAACAGAGAACAGAAATCGAAAAAAAAAAAAAAAGAGGCGTACCTGGCACCGACGAGAACTCCAGCACCGTCGTCGTCTCCAGCAGCAGCCGTCCCCCAGCCTCGTCTCCACCAGCTCCATAGCTCCACCAGCCGTCCCCTTCTTCGTTTCATCGATACAGTAAGCCCTCTCTTTTTTTTTTTTTTCCTGCGCACGGAGCCCGAGGAGAAGCTATTTTCTTCACGCATGTGTTCTGTGTGAAACTGAACTGGGCCTAAGTTTTGGGCCTGACCTTTAGTCTGGGCCCAATTTGAGTCCAGACCCGACCTAGCCCACTAAAAAAAAAAATTTTTTTTTTTAAATTCCAGTCATGCCTAGAAGAGGTGACAATCTCAGTCATTGGCTCACGGACAAGGAACGTGATGAACAATTATTCAAACTGGGCCAAGATATGGACGAAGTAATGGATCGTCTACGCACAGTAGAGACTGCACTTATTGAATTGCAAAATACGCAGTCAGTTGCAAAGGAAGGGTCGTCCACTTCTGCACAAATAGTCACACCCATCCAAGCAGAAAGGATTGAGCCGCGTGAGTCCATGCGTGACTTTGTACAGCGTCTCATTGCTGAACGAGACACCCAGGGTCCCATGGTTGCACAACGCACTGATGATATCACGAAGAAAGTCAGAATTGATGTTGCTGATTTCTCTGGAGATGTCAGTCCAAAAGTTTTTGTTGATTGGCTTAATTCCCTGGAAGATTACTTTACTTGGTATAACATGAATGATGAGCAGCGGATAGCCTTTACGAAGGTTAAACTTAAGGGTCCTGCTAGAATCTGGTGGTATGGTGTTGAAAATAATGAACTTGCTTTGGGACAGCCCATTATTAGATGGGTCAACATGAAAGAAAGGCTCAAGAACAATTTCCTTCCTTCTGATTACATTGACACACTGCACCAAGAATATCTTACTCTCCAGCAAGGCAATCTATCTGTGGAAGAATATACAAACAAATTTCGAGAATATATTGTTCGTTGTAATTTGAAAACAGATGATCGCCTCACTATCACTCGATATAGAGATGGATTGCGCAATGATGTCAGACGGGAAGTTGCTATGTTTGATTACACCAGAGTTGATGAGGTATTTTGTAAAGCCAGGAAAGCTCAGCATGAACTCCAGTTGCGGAGACGCAACACTTTTCAAGTCGGGGAGTCTTCCACTAGAAGAGGACCTGAACCTACTTTTAACCGTACTCAGACGCAAGGTTTTCGTCCTCCTCCTCCTCCTCCTCCTAGACCATTCCAGCAAGCATCACCGAGGCCCATGGTTTAAAATCTCGGTCTCGGTCGCGGTATCGGCCGGGCCGAAAAACTGATATGATATCGGTATCGGTCGCGGATATCGGTCCGTCGCGGTCATCGCGGTGCGAATTTGTTTTTTAATCCAAAAAAATTCGCAAAAATATCCAAAAAATCCAGAATATTAGAAAATGCTGGAAAACAATATTTTTTTCCATTGATAATAGCAATAAATCACAATCTCGGTCACCTTAAGTTATAAGTCCTGTCTGTGTCGCAGTTCGCTGTCTTTTCCAGTATTTCATATAATGCAGCCATTATTGATGATCATGATCAATTTAAATATTAAAAAATCCGAAAATAAAATAATTAAAATAAAAATTTAAATCATGTTTATGACTATGAGTAGATGTAGATCTATCATCTACACACTATTAATAAGCCATTAAGCCTTTGGAATCACAAATATGCTAACAAAGTAACAAGTAACAACTAACAACAATTATTTTTAGATTTTTTTTTTTTAATAAAATCATTTTCAAAATCCTAAATCTATAGATCTAACATGAAAGTATGTAGATCAATCATTTACACATCATATAATGACCATGAATCATTAAAAGAACATATTTATGATGAAATCCCCAAAAAATTATGTATTATAATTCAAATATTAAAAAATCCAAAAATAAACAAAAAAAATGAAAAAAAAAAAAAGTTCAAAATCATGTGTATGAGTAGATCTAGCATGAAAGTATGTAGATCTAACTTCTAAATGAAGAAAACAACATAACTACAAAAGTAACATACCCAAATGATCTATAATTTCATCTAAAAAAAAAAAAAACATAAAAAAAATACTTTAACTTGATTTTCTCTTACCTTAGATAATTTTTTCTTCAAAAATAGAAGTGGAATTTCAAAAATGCAAGGGGGATGTGTGAAGGAGAGGGGCTGCTGGTATAGGTAGTAAGAAGATGAGAAGAGAGGAGAAGAAGATGAAGATGGGGAAAAAAAAGAAAAAAAAAAAGGTTTTAAAGCATCTCGGCCGATATTTTCAAAATATCGGCCGAGATATCGTTAAATCCGATATATTCAAAATCTCGGCCGATATCGGCCGAGATTTTGACGATATTTACCCGATCCGATATCTCATCGAGATATCGGATCGGTATCGGCCGATACCGGTTCGTATCGGCCGATACGAACCGGTATCGGCCGATTTTTTGATCCATGCCGAGGCCACAGCAAGCCATCCAGCAGAGGCAAGCTTTGCCACAGCCAAATCAGCGAGTGCAGCAGAATCAGAATGATAATCGTGGCCGCGGAAGGTTAGATAAAAGAGAAATCGTTTGTTATGCTTGTAAACAAAAGGGACATTATGCAGCCGAGTGTCCTCATAGAAATTTATATGCTACTAATGAGCCAGAAGATGATGAACAATATGATGAGGAAATAGAAGCAGAACTGTTCAATGCAGAGCCTCAAAATGAAACTGCAATAGATCAATTCCAAGACACAAAAGCTGATGATGGTACCCCACTGCTTTTCCTTTATCGTCGTCTCCTAGTAGCTGATTCAATAGAAGAAAATGACGACTGGAATCATGCATCTATTTTCCGGTCACGAGTCAATTGCAAGGGCAAGTCTTGTAACATGATCATTGATGGTGGCAGCGCGATAAATGTTATTTCTCAAGAGGCAGTCGAGAAACTCAAGCTACCAACTAAGAAGCATCCGAGACCTTATAAAGTTGCATGGGTCAACAATTATTCCATTCCTGTCCGAAAGCAATGTGTCGTCCCTGTCAGAGTCGGCAATTATGAAGATCCAATTCGTTGTAACGTCATTCCAATGAACGTTACACATATCTCTTTGGACGACCATGGTTAAAGAAACTGAAGGTCATCATAGATCATGAGCACAATACTTATTCTTTCAACTGGAAAGGAGGCAAGATTAGGTTACTTCCATTGCCCGCTAAATCTTCCTCCACATCTGATACAGCTCCAGCACTTCCTATATTGACCATGAGGAAGTTTGAAGATGAAAGCAAAGAACAGGGTGTCATGTATGCATTGATTGCTAGACAAGTTCCAAAAGAATCTCCTGCTACATCTGTCCCACAAGAAGTCAAACCACTTTTGAAGAAATTCGCTGATCTAGTTCCAGATGAACTGCCGAATGAGCTTCCTCCATTACGTGACATCCAACATGCCATTGACCTTGTCCCAGGTGCTTCCTTGCCAAATTTACCTGCATACCGGATGAGTCCTATGGAGCACACAGAATTAAGAAGGCAAGTTGATGATCTTTTACAAAAGGGATATATCAGGGAAAGCCCCAGTCCCTGTGGAGTACCTGCACTTCTCACTCCAAAGAAAGACGGAAGTTGGCGTATGTGCGTGGATAGTCGTGCCATCAATAAAATCACGGTAAAGTACCGCTTCCCAATCCCCAGATTAGATGATATGCTAGATTTGATGACTGGTGCATGTATTTTCTCAAAAATTGATCTGCGAAGTGGTTATCATCAAATCCGTATAAGGCCAGGTGATGAGTGGAAAACTGCTTTTAAGATCAAAGATGGTCTTTATGAATGGATGGTTATGCCCTTCGGGTTAACCAATGCACTTAGTACTTTTATGCGGGTCATGACACAATTACTGCAGCCTTATATTGGAAAGTTTGTCGTCGTTTACTTCGACGATATACTAATCTACAGCAGGACAAAAGCAGATCATCTTCACCATCTTGACACAATTTGCCAACTCCTTCGCCGGGAGCGTCTTCATATTAATCTCAAGAAGTGCACTTTTATGAGTGCATCTGTTGTCTTCTTGGGTTATGTTGTCACGGCACAAGGAATTAAAATGGATCCTGAAAAGGTCAAAGCAATTCTGGATTGGCCAATTCCTACTACTCACTGAAGTTCGAAGCTTTCATGGTCTTGCAAACTTTTATAAGAGGTTCATTCGAAGCTTCAGCAGCATTATGGCTCCTGTCACAGAGTGCATGAAAAATGGTGAATTTAAGTGGACTAGTTCTGCTACTAGAGCCTTTCAAGAAATCAAGCGTAAAATCACAGAGGCACCAGTTTTACAAATTCCAAATTTTGACAAGGTGTTTGAAATTGCTTGTGATGCTTCGAATGTCGGAATTGGGGGTGTTCTAAGTTAGGAGAGACACCCGATTGCATTTTTTAGCGAAAAACTTTCTGATGCCAAGAAAAAGTACTCCTCTTATGATTTGGAATTCTATGCCTTGGTACAATCACTTCGTCATTGGAGACATTACTTGATTGGCAACGAGTTTGTTCTTTATTCAGATAATGATGCTTTGCGACATCTCCATTCACAGCAGAAGATCAGTGCCAACCGTGCCAAGTGGAGCGCATATATACAGGAGTTCAGTTTCAGTATTCGCCACACGGCAGGAAAAGATAATTTGATAGCTGATGCACTTAGTCGACGAAAGCATTTGTTGACAACCATGACTGTTAGTGTACCAGGTTTTGATCAACTCAAGCTAGCTTATGCAGATGATCCAGATTTTGGTTCTATCTATGCAGACATCCGCAATGGTGATCTTAGTAAGCATCCTCATTATAGCATTCATGATGATTTCTTGTTCAAAGGTACACAACTCTGCCTCCCTGCCACATCCATTCGTGAATATGTTGTCCAAGAGTTGTATTCAGGAGGATGTAGTGGTCATTTGGGACGCGATAAAACTCTTGCTCTTGTCAGCGATAGATATTATTGGCCCCGAATGAAGACTACCATTATTCGCATTTGCGAACGTTGTCGGACATGTCAGCTAGCCAAAGGTAATAAGAAGAACACTGGACTTTATCAGCCTTTACCGGTTCCTCATACTCCTTGGGAAGACATAAGCATGGATTTTGTGCTAGGTTTGCCAATGACACAACGAAAAGTTGATTCTGTTTTTGTTGTTGTTGATCGCTTTTCAAAGATGGCACATTTTATTCCATGTACTTCTACCAGTGATGCCTACAAGGTTGCTAAGCTCTTTTTCAAAGAAGTTGTGCGTCTACATGGCCTTCCAAAGACTATTGTTTCAGACCGAGACACCAAATTCATGAGTTATTTTTGGAAGACTTTATGGATGCTGTCCAATACTAAGCTCAAATTCTCTACTGCTTACCATCCTCAAACTGATGGCCAAACGGAAGTGGTAAACAGAAGTCTTGGATAGTTATTGCGATGCCTTGTTCGTGATCACATCACATCTTGGGATCAAGCATTGCCTATGGCTGAATTTGCATACAATAATTCAGTCAATCGGTCTACTGGTACTTCTCCATTTGAAGCTGTTACAGGAGTTCGACCACGACTACCTGTTGATCTTGTCCCTTTGCCGGTAGATGCCAGAGTAAGTGCTGATGCTGAAAACTTCTTTCACCATATGCAACAAGTACATGATGAGGTCCGCCGCCATATATCTGCTAGTAATGCCACTTATAAACAGCAAGCAGACAAGCATCGTCGGTTTATTGAATTTGCTGAAGGAGATATGGTCATGGTCCGGATCCGTCCCGAACGTATGCCTCCAGGAGCTTATAAAAAGTTACATCCACGGAATGCTGGTCCATACAAGATTCTCAAAAAGATTGGTTCCAATGCTTATGTGCTTGATCTCCCATCTGATTTCGGTGTCCATTCTACTTTCAACGTAGAGGATCTTACACTCTACCGTGGTCATGACAATGATGGTGAAACTGAAGAGCAGACTATTGCTCTCCCTTCGAATCCTCCATCTGTTGACGAGATTGTTGATGTTCTTGATGATCAGATTGTTTCCACTCGTCAAGGCGGTTTTCAAAAGTTCTATGTCCGCTGGAAGAATCGTCCTCTCTCTGATGCTACATGGATCACTGCAACAGATTTTCAACGCTTGAATCCAGATCTTTATGAGCGCTATCAAGCAATTAACTCGCTGGAGTCGAGTTCTTTCAAGCCGGGGAGAGTTGATGCAGCCCGACAGAAGACTAGGGCCCGCAAGCCCTCCTGATGGACCCACTTGATGGGATCCACATGATCTCTAAATTGGCAGAGATCCCTATCCTAGCTAAATTAGTAATCTTAAGTAGTTGCTAATAGGATTAGCTTTCTAAAATTCTATTTTGAGTATGATTAGTATTTTATTATTCTCAATGTTCTGATTAATTTAGAAGTAGTATCTTCTATATATATAGAAGAACCCTCCTCTTGTTATTAGACATGCATTATTCAAACAAATTAATCAACGTGAGTTTTTCCTCTTTGAGTGTTATGGCTGGTTTTGTGCCCTAGGGCTGGAATCCTTTGGATTCGATCAATCTCATCACTGAGATTGGTCTACACTTCTCGATCGAGGTTGTCTGGCTGCGCCACGGGTTATGATGGTCCTTTGTTTTAAGTTGATTGATAGGGAATCTTTTTGACTTTTTGTGTAAAAATAGGATATTTTTTGTCATTTAGTGGATAAAGGAGGTTGCTTTTTGAAACTTTTTTTTTTTTTTTTTAAAGAAGGGAATTTTGAATCTATGTACTTTTGATATGACCCCTTATCTTTTCTTGTCTGAATAATGGAGGTTTTACTTGACTTTGACTTTACTAGTTAATTGCCAAACACGCCCTAAGGGCCTGATTGGGGCTTTATAATGACTTTGACTTTCCTAAGGTTATTTTGAGGAAATAATAAAATATAAGTGGGTTATGATGGTATTTTGTTTTTAGTTTTTTGTGATGGAATCTTTTTGACTTTTTTATTGAAAAGTGGAGTTTTTTTGTCTTTTAGTGAAGAAATGAGGTTACTTTTTGACTTTTTTTTGAAAAATATGGTGGGAAATTTGAATTAAAGTGTTTTAGTGGGTGGGACTTTTTTTTACAGAAATTGGGGCTTTACCTTACTTGACTCTAAGAGTAGAGTTGCCAAACAAGCCCTAAAGCATTATAGAGGATCGTAATCCCCCAGATTATGGGCTGGAATTGATACAATTACATCTACATTACGAGGTGGCCTCTACAATTGAGGACGATAGAATTCCATTCATCTGAATCATATCTACCTTTCGGAAGTTTAAAAAAAAAAAATCTTATTTTATTTTCTAAAGAAGTTTTTAACTTGATTACATTTTTAATTCCAGTAGGACTCTTTATTTGGTATTTTATTTCCCAAATGACTTGTAGTTAGGATTAGCTTTCTATTTCCATTTGGTTTTCAAGTTGTATTAGGAGTCTTAGATTATAGGGTTTGCTGTCTTATTTATAAGCATTGTAGGTTTGTTCCACAGAAGTTCAACAAAATTTTTCTTTGTGGATTTAAGGTTTGTTCCTCTTTGTGAGAGTTTTTTGAGACTTTAATTTACATGCCTTGATACTTTCAACCTTATTTACCCCAACCATACCCTATGGTTTGAGTCATTTTGATATCAGAGCAAGTGGAGATTGCTTGGATATTGTTGTGATCAACGATTCTTCATTTGTTGATGATAGGCTAAGAGAAGGAGATTGATCTTGCTTGGTAGAGGACTGACTCAGGAATTAACGGGCATGACAACAGGTATACTCAGATTGAGGAGCTGGGGAGAAATAATGAATAGACCTTTCAGGGTTAGCTAATCATTCCCCTATCTTTGTTAGAGGAACTACATGAATTATCTTACAGGAGACCTCAGTTATCGCTCGCTTTTTGTATGCTCGCGATGCACTGCTAAATGAACGGACAGCTTTCTCACTTGCTGGAAGGAAGACTTTTGAAGAAAGCTAGATTTGGATGCAGAATCTTTGTTTCTCTTAGATCTAGTGATTTTGAGCCTAGTTCTAGAAATTATGTACTTTGAGAATGTAGGTTTGTTTTAGATCTAGTGAATTTGAGCATAAGTCTTAGTTCCTCTCATCGCTTACTCTAATGTTTAATCTTATTTTCTCTCATTGCTTACTCTAATGTTTAATTTCTTCTGAAGTTCATTATTGTAACTAGTAAGTTTTAACATATTTATAAGTCATAGCTTACTTGACACTTAAGTACTCAACTACTTAAAAATTAAGCTTAACATGTACAATTTATTATATGACTAGTACGTTTAACATATACAAGTAGATCTATCATTAAATTTGAACAAACTTTAAACAGTTTCTGACAAGACAAAAAGACAAGATGTTATGACTTAGGGAGACCAATATTTTGGTTCCTTACAGTGTACTAAGTTTTAACATATTTGTAAGTCATAGCTAACTTGATACTTAAGTACCTAACTACTTAAAAATTAAGCTTAACATATACAATTTAATATATGACTAGTACATTTAACATATACAAGTAGATCTATCATTAAATTTGAACAAACTTTAAACAGTTTCTGACAAGACAAAAAGACAAGATGTTATGACTTAGGGAGACCAATATTTTGGTTCCTTACAGTGTACTAAGTTTTAACATATTTGTAAGTCATAGCTAACTTGATACTTAAGTACCTAACTACTTAAAAATTAAGCTTAACATATACAATTTAATATATGACTAGTACATTTAACATATACAAGTAGATCTATCATTAAATTTGAACAAACTTTAAACAGTTTCTGACAAGACAGAAAGACAAGATGCTATGACTTAGGGAGACCAATATTTTGGCTTCTTACAATGTACTAATGTAAAAAAAAAAAAATGTCTTCAAGCATTTTCCAACATTTTCTAATATTCTGGATTTTTAAATATTTTTCTTTTTAAAAAAAATTTCAAGCCAAGATGTATAGCCACAAGACACAACACCGTGTTGTACTGTTTTTCAGCATCAGCCGCGACAATTGACCACAACTGTGACTTTGAACCTTGATATATTCTTATACAGGCTCTTCATTTGCATGCATGTCTTTCATGTTAATAAAATGTTCCCTGTTAGTGTAACAAAATAAGAAAGAGGCATTGTCCTAAACAAGCAATATGGTAATACCTACAATCAGAACAAGCTATGAAGAATACAAAAGATGTTGGAACAATCTTATCACAGGAGCAAAACTAAAGGGAAAGAAAAAAAAATTAACCTTTTTCTTCATCATAACCAAGTGCCCGTGGCCCCCTTGAACTAGCTCAGAAAATACTTCTCGAAAATGCCTGGCTACACCTTTGAATGTCCGTTCGATTGATTCATCCTTTCGTTGATCCAAAACCGAGATTAGTTCTCTAATTTTCTGCAAGAGTAAAAAAAATTTAAATCCTCACACAGAGTTAAGTTGCTCGCTAAACTAAAAGTGAATAAACATAACTATAAGGTACTGGGTTGTGAGGCAATACCTCATCACCTGCATCCAATTCAGCTTGCCTTTTTTGAAGTTCTTCCCGTTGCTCTGTGAAATTGACATATTGGTCAAGCGCTTTCTTGTTGACATGGCTAAACTGTTTTAGGTCCTCATTGCACTTGTGAAGCTTCTTCTGTAATTCTTTGATAGACTTCCGCTTATACCTTTACATTTCAATAATAAATTTTTTTATTAAATATATATGCATAAATAATGGTTAAATTCCCAATTAAAATGTACTGACAGAGCTGAAGAACCACATATATCACATAGCCCTATGATGTACCATATTTAATGGACTATACAATTCAAACAGTCTTGCGGTGTACCACACTTGTTATTATCTTTAGATTAGTTATAATCATATCGTAGGGGAAATGATTGGCATTATTAGACATATCAAAGATATTTGAGTGATTTGTAGTTTGTACTTCCATTTTTTTATGTAACTAAAATCTGTATATAAAGAAGTGGCTGGTCACTTGAAACAGACAATTTCCACTCAAAACTTTCTCAAGTTTCACTAACATGGAACATTAACTATTTTAAATACACGATAGCTATCCAAATATAGGTCTCTATTTAGTTCAGTGTAGCAGTCTAGGTGCACTAAGGGTTCCTTGACATGTCGGGGAGGTCTCCTTGTTTTGACCGACTGCAAGAATTGGCTGAACTGTTCCAACCAATTTCTGATTTTTGGGTTCTTTAATCATGTCTCCATCCCTCCGTAGCAAGATTTAAAAAAATCAGACTCGGGAAACTCAGGTCCCCTCGAATTGAGTCAACTCGGCCAAGTCACACAATAGAGCCCAACAACCTTCAACAATCTAGAAAAATATGATAAAGTCAAAAAATTGAAAATAATGTCCCATCAATATAGAAAATTAAGACGCATCATGTTTTAGTGTCAGTATGAATGAAAAGCAAAACAAGCGCTGTCATTTACTTTTTACACAATCAATTGAATGGTGCACCAGACCTTTGAATGTTGAGATCTTCCAAAAAATGTGGTGTTAATCGTCTAAAATCAGTGTAAAAGATCCCCAAAATACTCCCAAACTTTTCTCCAACAGGAATATTGGAAAAAAAAAATCATGTGTATATGGATTTTCCCAGAGGAGTCTGTTAGAAAGAATCGAGGGTGACTCAATCAGCATGTACCAAGTTCGAGTCGACTCGGCCTAGTCAACCCGGACATGGCTGATTTTGAGTCCGTTCTCCATAATCATCTCCTTCTTCTTCGGGATCTTCTTCCCCTTCTAGTTTTCCTCCTGTCCAGCTCTCTTCTTCTTCTTCTTGCCACACCCAACAATTTACTAGCTGAAATGTGTCATGCGCCTGAAACATTGAAGCCTTTTTAAAACTCTCCGTATTTTACTGTTGATGGTGTGTCTAATACATTGCTTTATTTTATGAATTACAATGTGCTACTTCTTCATATTTGGTATGTTCCTTTCCTTGGTTCCTTTCCTCTTCTCATTTGTTATAACTTGTACTTGTTCTTATACATGAACAAAGTAGAATGAAAAATGGGCCAGATGCCTTTTATTAGTTTACAATGGTGGTGCATAATAATAGAAGCTAAATATATATAGGCTTATTTTATTGTTATTGTTGGGGGTGCAACCTGGTATATTTAAGGCCCCGCCTAGGGTCCTAGGCTCTAGAAGGGCTTCACACCTACCTTGCACCTTGACTACATTACTTTTGTTTTATTTTCCTCTTTACCACTTGCAAAGCGTATCTTATGTGCGAGTGGAATGAATATGACATGTTTTTTTCCAGCAGGAGCAGTGCTAGGATTTTTTGCAGTGGGTGTGGGTCTGTTATTGGGTCCAAACCGTGGTCAACTGACAATATATACTAATCATTTTGAAAAACTAAGACATCCTAAATTTGAAAATATCTCAACATTTTCTGAAACACAATTTCCTAGATTTTGTGAGGGCAGTTAAAATACAGTAGTAGGGCTCACCATAATGAATCCAAACTGCTCAAAATAATCCTTGTCTCCTTGTTTTAGAATTAAGAGTTGCATTCCACTCCAATCAAAGTAGGACCCATCTCAGATTGATCACATCTAAACCAATCTACCCACGGTTAACTAATGAAAACCTGTTGATTGGTTAGTTCTAAGTGTTTCATGGGCCACAATGCCTGCAGCTAGCTTTGATGTTTGAGAGGGCAGCAGTGAAATCCATTCACCGAGTCATAAGGTGAACTGTGAATGTGCAAAATGATATGATAAAAGTAAAGTTTAGCAGTCCAGATCCTTTTGAGTCTCATGAGTCACACCTCCATATAGTGAGGGGAGTGGATGTCCATAGTGGGGCCCACCTACTGAAAATCTGAACCACTAAAAAAATGAACACCCTCACCTTTAGTGGGCAGTCCGGCGGTCTCCAAATTTTTATTCTGATAGGAATTGGTCCCAGCAAAATATTGAGCAAATGATTGATAATGTAATTAACGCAAAATGTGCCCACCAACTGAAATCCAAACTACACAAAAAGAATGTTCTCTCCCCTTCAATGGGATATACAACAGGGCAAGAAATGTAGAGCATACAATGATGCCACCCGTCTTCATTTGGTGGAACTCCTCAATTATATGCTTAATCTTACAGTAAGATCAATTCCCATTGGAGTAGAATTTGGGAAAAGTCCACCAAAGGGGAAGGCATTCATTTTATGGGGCTCGGATTTTCAACAGGTGGGCTACATTGAAGAGTTCCACTCACACTTAAATCTTTATTTTTAAAAAATATAAATGACCTATTGTCTTTTGTAGGCCTGTGAATCGTTCATGTAATCTTAGGTTTTGAAATGCACTAAAAGGTAAAACATACAAAAAGCACCGCTCACAAACAGAGGAGCATTAAGCATTAGAAAAGAAAAAAAAGAAAGAAAAGGGCAAAAAATGAGATGAAATCATCAAGATTCATTGTTATTGAAGTAGTTGAAACACAATAAAAAGAATATTTAAAAATATAACAAAACAAACTGTAAGATAGCATGTACCAACCCAAAAGCTTAAGCTTATAGGTGGAAGACCCAAACATGTATATATGAAGCCTTGCCAAAGGCATTACTCAGGCGATGTGGGGCTTTACTTTACCAACACTCCCCACCACATGGGTTACACAAGAACGACAGGATCGAAACCCGCTCTAATACCATGTAAAAAACCATGTACCAACCCAAAAGCTTAAGCTTATAAGTGGAAGGCCCAAACAGGCATATATGAAGCCTTGCCAAAGGCGTTACTTGGGCAATGTAGGATGTGGGGCTTTACTTTACCAACACAAACATGCCAGCAAAAAAAATTGTGAAGGACTATTAAGATCCAGTGAAGAAGTACATACGCTTCAAAAGCATCAGACGGCAATGAACCTAAATCCCGGATTTTCTTCATATAATCATCCTGTCTAGCAAGAAGAATATTTCTTTTATTTAAAAGCTGTTCCAATTCTTTTGCTTCATCCTGAAGCGTGCGCTCATAATTGTCTTCTCGAGCCTGACAATACACAAGAAACTTCGTCAATATCAGCATTCTACACCAAGTTCTACAATCCATATATCACTTGCTGGCCAATAAAGTCAATAGTGTGTAAACAATTACCTTTAACTCATCTTTCGCATTTTTAATATCCCTTGTTTTCCTCGTGAGATCTTCAATGCTATCCACAACTCCTGTAAGGAATATCTTAAATCAGAGACATAATAGCATCTGATAAAATAAAAAAAAAATTGGAACAAGTGATTGGAAGCTCTCACTTTTAAGCTGTTGTGTTGCCTCATCTACAGCTGCTTTGGCCTCCATCAACTCCTGCCTTTTAAATTTTAGTCCATCGGGCAACATCTGAGAATCTGCAGTCTGAGTTATGGACTCCAACTCTTCCTTCCGCCTTACAAGGTTGGTCGATAAATTTGTCTCAAGCTCACCCTTTCTTGTTTCAGTCTACCAATCAAAGATTAATATTAGTATACAATATTTGAAAACCATTTACAAAAGATTATATTCAACCAGACCTCTATTCGGTTTGTTTTGCAGGTAATAAGCATATCTTTCCATTTAGTAATTTCAGGATTCAATTGTGAAAGGAGGTCTTTCTCCTCTGGTGTTAAGTGATCAATAAGATCTGTTCCCATTTCTGCACGCTTCATTGCCATTCCAGCCTTGAGCTGATCGATTTGACTTTTAGTATTTGCAAGTGATTTTTCCTGCAATTATCAAAAAGCAAAAAATTGTGGATTTCCTTGCATAATTTTGAACAAAAAGAAAACCTTAAAAAAAAAAAAAAAAAAAAAAAAAAAAGCATATAAAAGTACAACTTTCCTTTTACCTTCTTTTCAAGAGCTCTAGAAATGGACAGCTGCTGCTTGCTAGCACTGGCAATATCTTGTTTGATCTGAACCAACTCCGCTTGGTCATGACTACGCTTTGCATCCATTTTTTGCAGTTCACTAACCAATCTAGTGATTTTTTGATCTATATGTATGGAAAGTTAATGGCAACAGAAACAAGCCATCGATCTCAATGAAACTTACAGCAAAGTTTGCATGCATCACCATTTGTAAGGTTAAAAATGTAAAAACACATAAGATCCACATACTGGCATGGTTAGTATGTATCTGAAATACAGATATGCATATGTTTGCAGAGATTTGTTTAAGCTGTACATGTCAATCCTGGGCCTCCAGGCCCAATATAGCAGGCCCATTTACATACTAGTTAGTTGTTAGCTATTAGTATGGATCTAAACCCAAGTGTAATTAATGGATAAGCATTGTTAGAATGTAATCAGGGATTAAACCCTTTTAAATATAGATCTCAGTCGACCATGCAAGGAGGACATTCATCTCCACTTTATCTCTCTCTCTCATGTCTGTATCACTTCTCTTTACAATGACAGTACATACATGATTAATCCATGAAAGCTTGTTGAATATTTTCAATTAAAATTGTTATCATAGCGCAAGTAGCATTGATGTGCTCCATGGCTTGTAGCATTGATGCTCAAGTAGCATTGTTATTATTATAGTAGGTTGTATGAGGCATTGCATTCTGTGGAATGAGCAAGGGAGGCTTCGTTGATTGCGTATCCCCAAATAAAGGATAAAAGTGTTTTAACCCAGTCACCAACAAACATTATATTTCCGCAGATTATGTCCTCAGGAAGCATCCTATAATAACTCAGTAGTAGAACCTCGTTCATTTGCACGAGGAGCAAAAAGAAGCATTCAAACTATTCTCGATCATTTTATCCCTTGACGAGATTTGATGTTGTTTTCCCTTATCTAATCTTGATGGTCCTAGATTTGATGGCTTTCTTAATCAAGAACTCGAGTCATCAAAGAACAATTTGGTAAGGAACTGCAGATTTGAACAAGGAGACAAAACTCAGAAAAATCCAGTTCTTCACTGATCATTGTCAATACACTTTATCTGCCAGCACTAATTCTCTTTTGTTCCTTCCTCAGTTACGCACAGCTGTCAATCATCTTCATAGTCCTTTAAATTTAACTATCCAAGTTTGTCTTGTAGAGGTGATGCAGGCTCTAGGGTTAGGGCTTGCGTTGATGCCGAAGCACGTGTCAACAGACACCTCAAATTATCTCCGCAGAGATTTCTAATGCGAGGAAAACCTCTCCAAGGGAAAATCCCAATTTTATTCTATTCCAAAATCTGAGATTATCATCTCTACAATGTAATATAAATAGGCAAAGTAAACTTAGGGCTTAAGAAAACCTACTCTAACAATAGAAACTATCGTAATCAAGCTAGGAAAACAAATAAATTAGAATGTTAATCCTAATTACAATAAAATTAGGAAGCTACTAAAAAAATAAATATCCTAAAACTACGTTGGGTGGGACCAGTGGAATTATGGTAGCCCATTCTGCATCATTCCCCCCAGGTTGAAAGAAGAGTACAACCTCGAACTCGAGTCTTCTTCAAGTTACCTCTGTATATATGATGTACATGAAGCACTTCCTTTGTAGCATGGGCCCTTGATTTCTTCTTCGGTGAGTCCGGCTTCTTAGGATAGAGTGTAATGTCCTTCTTGCCGTGCCTAAATTTATACGTGTTGTCGCGCATTCCATGAGTTCCATTCTTGTCATATATCCACGGGCGACCCAATAAAATATCTCCATTATCCATTGGTAACACGTCACACCAAATTGTATTGTATCTTGATAATCATCACCAACTGAAAAGGTAACTTGACATGTATGTCACACTTGCGCTTCATCACCTGTCATTGGCCATTTAACAAAGTAGGGACGATTGTGGTTGCAAACCTTCTACTTCAAGCGATCAACAAGAGTTTGAGAGATAATATTCTCACAACTTCCACCATCAATCACAACTGTACAATTTTGCCCATTTATTTTACCTGTGGAATGAAAAATATTTTTCCGCAACCACTTCTTTTCAACAGCAGGTATAGACTCTTGTTGCACCAAGAGAAGTGCACCATCTGTTTCAACTGCTATTTCCTCCACTTCATCGGATTCTTCACTTTTAGGATCATCTTTTGTTTCCGGTTCTTCTGGTGCACCTTCTATTAAATTTATTCTTTTTGGGCATTCAAACACACGGTGACCCTTTTGCTTACATTGAAAACATGTGAACTTGTTCTGATCTTTAAACTTGGAGGAAACCTTTCCTAAGGAACTGGCACTTGGATTGAAGTCCGGCTTTGCGGGAGTCTTTTGTGCAGGCCATTTAGAGACACTAAACTTTCGAGCTTGATAATTAGCAATGTCTTCCGCTTTGATCGCATGTTGGATGATCTCATCAACATTATCAAAATTCTTGAAAGTAAGGATATGTTGTATGTCAATACGCAGCCCATGAAAATATCGATCAACCAACACATCATCATCTTCATTCAAGCCACAACGAGCTTGCATGGTTAGGAACTCTTCAAAATATTCAATAACATTTTTGGAACCTTGTTTCAATTCTTAAAAACTTGAACGAAGATTTCTTGAATAATTCACTGGGAGGAATTTTTGCTTCAACAAATTCTTCATCTTGATCCATGTGTCAACGGGGTTAATATTTTGAATTCTTCGTTTCTTTTGCAACTCGGCCCACCAAATCGCAGCATAATTGCGCAATCGAGTTGCCACTAAGATGACTTTATGACCATCCGTCATTGGCTTGTGTGCAAAAATATTTTCAACACACAGTAACCAATCCATAAATTCATCCGGTTTCAACTTTCCATCATATTCGGGAATCACGAGTTTAATACCCAAATCACGATCAACATTGACTGCATGTGGGTCTCGTTGATTCCAATTATGTCTTCCATCATCTCGATGATCATCCTCACGCCGATTAGTTTCTAAAGTAGTTAATCGGGTTTCAATCCTTGCAATAGTGTCTTGCATTTGAACCATCATTGCAGATAGTTGATTAACATTTGTTGATAATTCCGCAACGGTTCCCCTCAAATCATCATCATTATTGGAGCAAGACTTCACTTCTACATGCTTCTTGGGAGGCTCTTTTCTTCTTTTTTTTTTTTTCTCTTTCTTTTTTTTTTTTTTTGTAATGCAAATTCAAACTTTTGGACTAACCTGATGTGTAGATCTGTTCTCCATGATCACATTAGTGAAAACGGAGATGAAATCTGACCTCTGATTGCGCCGATATCGCAAAAACAATGAGCCGTTGATTGGGCAAAAATAAATGTTGTCCAGATTATGTTGTGTGGTCTGGACTAATCGGGTCGGACCTGATCTTACTTGACCCGAACCGAAAAGCGGGCCCAAATAGCTTTTCTTCTACGTCGGGTTTGTGCAAGCAATGAAATAAACGGTTATTTTCCTTAGCTGCTTATTGCTTCAACGAAGTGAGGAGGGAGCAATGAGATGAATGGGGCTTTGGGATGATGCGGACGACAATGATGGTGAGGACGACGGACAACGATGATGGCGAGGGTAACTTGCAGAGGGAATTGTATTGGGCGTTCCAGCGACTGGTGACGTCGGCCGGCAGGAAGGTGTAGGTAGACGACGACGACGACAATGCAGTGCGGCGGGGGAAAACTCGAGTGGCAGGTATGGTGCTTGTCCTCTGCGCTTTCTGCGCCTCTGTGCTACGCTTTCTTTCTTTCTTTCTTTTCATTTTTTTTTTTTTTTCTGTTGGGTATGGGATAGGAGACGATTGGGGTTTGTGGGTGTCGGTGGTGCAGGAAGCGTAGGGGCTCGTCTGGGGTGGGGTGCTGGATTGGGTTGCAGGAAGAGTAGGGGTTCAGCGGGATTGGGGGTAGGCTCTGGGCAGCGAATGCGTTCCGGTAAGGGGGGGTGGTTTCGTTGGAGAAAGGGGGTTTCAGTAGGGGACGGACGAAGGGCTGGGTTCTGGAATGGTTTGGGAATGGTGGACTATGATACTAGCTGATGCAAGCCCTAGGGTTAGGGCTTGCGTAGATGCCGAAGCACGTGTCAACAGACACCTCAAATTATCTCCGCAGAGATTTCTAATGCGAGGAAAATCTCTCCAAGGGAAAATCCCAATTTTATTCTATTCCAAAATCTGAGATTATCATCTCTACAATGTAATATAAATAGGTAAAGTAAACTTAGGGCATAAGAAAACCTAATCTAATAATAGAAACTATCCTAATCAAGCTAGGAAACCAAATAAATTAGAATGCTAATCCTAATAACAATAAAATTAGGAAGCTACTAAAAAATTAAATACCCTAAAACTATGCTGGGTGGGATCAATGGAATTATGGTAGCCTGTTCTGCATCAAGTGGTCCTCTCTTTCTCATAGGTCTGAAGATCTGACAAATGGTGATTTGCTTGAAGATCTGAAGAAAAAAAATAGGAAAACCTTTAGTTATTACTAAAGAAATTAAAAGATGGGTTGATAATCTGCATGAAGGCCTGAAGTTTGACATGTGGAGATCAGCTTGAAGACCTGAATATGTATCAGAGAAAAGGCAGTAAACTTGAGTCATTACAAGAGAAATCTTTCCGACGGGTCAACGATGCTGTGGAAATCAGAGGTGTCCTCTCATTATGAGAGAGCTTGCTTGGATACATGTTATAACCTGTCGATTGGATGATTGTAAACCTTCTGAAAAGGGAAAACTTTGCCCCTCTTCGATATTATAGTGATCATTAGTGCTAGAAGAAAGCTGTCTCCACTGTTATATCGTTGTGCCCCAATGCTGGAAGAAAACTTCTAAGTAGTGATCTGCAGCGCCACTTGCCACTGGTTCTCTGCAGTGGCATTCTTGCAGGAGCCTATGAGTTATGACCAACAAAAATGAAGCAAGGATTTGGGTGCAAGTTTTATTCTACTTATTTCAGAAAAGAAGGGAGTAGCTCTACTAATACCAGCTTATCAGACTTGTGGGTGCACATAGTATAAGTTTTTTGTTTAAATGCTGGCAAATAGAATGGCGTAGATTTACCTTTCAGAAGAAAAAAAAAAGAAAGGGTCAGATTAAGTGGTACTTTCTCCAGCTGAAAGTGTGCTTTTCTTAGGAGGTAGATCATAGATAGTGACTTGGTGGCCCATAAATCTATGGAGACCTATAAATCAAAAAGGGAAGCTGGGAGATATATACAAGAAGAACACTAAGGAGAAGCTGGGAAATATCTAAATGATGGATTTCTAAAGAGAGCTGCTAAATGCACACCATTTTTTCTTTACACAATCCCTTTCTCTCTACGCCCACCTTTGAAGTGTGGGAATTTCAAATTTTTCTTTGCAGCACACCTTCGTAATACCTAAAATAACCCCACCCCCACACCAACCACCACCGCCCCCTCCGGCGGTGGTGGTGGTAGAGGGAGAGAGAGAGAGAGAGAGAGACAAAGGAGAGGGAGGCAGCGGACGGAGGCAGGCAGGGAGAGGGAAGGGGAGAGAGAAAGAGGGTGGAGGCAGGCAGGGAGAGGAAGAAGGAGGAGGAAGAGAGACAGGAAGAAGGAGAGGGAGAGAGAGAGGGAGGGGTAGTTTAGGGATTTTACACAAGGGTATATTGTAAGAAATCATATATCAACCCAAAATCTTAAGCTGATGTGAAAGGCCCAAACAGGTATATGAAGCCTTGTCCAACTCAGGACTTTGGCGATGTGGGATGTGGGACTTCCCAACACTCCCCCTCAGGTGTAGACCAAACAAATTTCATGGATGGGCCCACCACGTGGGCTACACAAGAACAATGAGATCGGAACCAGCTCTAATACCATGTAAGAAATCATATAGCAACCCAAAAGCTTAAGCTGATAAGTGGAAGGCCCAAACAAGTATATGAACCCCTGTGCAACTCAGGACTTGGGGGATGTGGGACTTCCCAACATATAACCAAACCAAGCCTTTTCCCACTAGGTGGGGGACTTCCCAACATATATTGGTAATAATTATTTTTCAAAAAGAGAGCTGTTAAATGCACACTGATTTTTACACTCCACACATAGCTTCTCTCTACATCCACCACTTAAGTTAAAACATTAACAAAATTACCCTTTGCACACCCCATTTTTCCTAGACTACCCTAATCTATACTCTCCTAATTACTCTTTACACTCCCTCGCCCTCCCTCTCCCTGCACGCCACCTGCCGCCCTCCCTCTCCCGGTCTCTCTCACTCTCCCTCCCCCTCTGCCCACCCGCTCTCTCTCTCTCTCTCTCTCTCTCCGGCGCTGCCACCCACTCTCCATTTCCCTCTCTCTCCCACCCTCTCCCTACGCACTTGCCCCATCCCCCCCAACCCCACTCGCGGGTGAGTGTGGAAAGAAAAAAGTGTTGTGCATTTAGCAGCTCTCATTCTAAATGACCTAAGACAAGGAGAGCAGGGAATTTTTTCGAGTACTTGCTGCAAAACATCGATTTGGGTGCAATATGGTAATCTTAGATGAGAGATGTAAATTGAACTCCCAATGGCCCAGTTGTTGGATCAGAATAAGTAGATCTCCAAATGTCCCCTCCAATGCCCTGCTTTCAGTGACTCGTTTCATTGTCCCATTTATGGTTTTCTTTGGTATTGCTCGTCCCAAGCCCCAAAAAGGGAGGGTTATATCATATTCTTTATAAAACCAATTTGAGTTCTACATTGCAGCACTTAGCCACCGAATTAATCCAGATATGGATCATAGAAATGATGATCTCCCAATGGATCATTTATGGCACCTAAGGGCCTGAGACATAGATCTACTCTCACAATGTTGTTTTGCGATACTTGTCAACAGTCTAAAGATGGTTTTGCAAGCAATGGTTGTAGGACTATTTTCAGGATTTGGCTGGTGTACTAGGTCACCTCTTCTCATTTTCAATATGAAAGACATTATTTTGTTTTATGCGGCCAAGGGGAAGAAATTTATTTGATGTTTTGATTGGTGCTTCCATAAATCGAAAACACGTTAAGTCTGAGGAATAACTCTGCGAAATCTAAAATCGTCCGACTACAGCCTGTCTCTTGTGTGTGAATTCTAGTTAGCAGAGAATCTACAAAAATATTTCATGCAGAAAGAAATGCACAACAGGAGTCAAGTTTCAAGTGCCGAAAGAGATAAGAGTGAGGAAAATGATTAAATGCCAAACAAAAATGAAACAGAGAGAGAAGCTCGAGAAGTTGATTCTGGTATAAAACATGAAAGCATTAGCTCTGTCAGGATATCTTGAAGAGAATTTCTAATTCTCTCTAGCTCTTCTTCCTTCATATTGATAGACTTTGTATTTTGCCTTATTATATTCATAAACTTTAGTTTGGAACGCCTATCGTCATGATATCCTCCTGTCATGGCACCTTTTTTGTTTACTTGATCACCTGTTATATGGCTCAAGGTGAATTAGTGAAGGCTTTAGACTAAATAGAAATATCAAATACGCAACAGATGGAAAAGTTTTGTAGCAAACCTTCCAAAGTAATGCAATCAAGACCATCAGTTCGAGCAACCTTTGTGGCCACGTCTAAGTCTTTGCAAACTGCCGTTCTACCAAACACCTTTAAAGGAGTTCATTGGAAGAAAGGGGGAAAAAGGAGAGCATGCATCAGACAGAATTCTTAATCAACTTGGGTTCATAATTATACAAGCATACAAATGAGAACAAGAATGACTCATAATTAATTACACAAGCATGAAATCCCAAGCACAAATCTCATCTAACCTGTGCAAAAGCTGGAGCAAATTCCGAAGAGTATTTCAGTCTCTTCAACAGAGGAATCACATCAGACCGGTGAGGAAATGTTATATGTGGGGCCTTCACCCTGTTCAACGGTATAAAAGTAACCCGTCCACCTTTCTCAGCTGTAAGATATCTGATTATCCTAGTTGATATTTCATCATTTTGAACAACCACGTGAAATAAGCTGTACACAACATAATAATCCGCTGTTAGCACTGAAGTCATGTCATCTAACAGGTCCACAAGACAGTAATATAAATTGAGTTTCAGCATAGAAAGCATAAAAGTGGGTTCCATTGCACCTGTTTCCAGCAGTAACTTCAACTGCAGTAAAAAATCTGTCTTCACAATCAATTAGTTCAAAAATCGGACCATAAACTCCACCAATATTGTGGTCCCGGCAGATCCTTCTGACGGAATTGAGCCCCCTTCGAATATCCTAAACAGGATATAAAGAAAAAAAGGGAAAAGATGAATAGGATTTAAATCATAGTAAAGAAAGAAATTAGTTATAATTCTCTAAACTCATTCCAATTATCCCCAAAGCAGAAAAACAACCCAAAAAAAAAAAATTGCAGTTTTGTAGCAGATTAGTTTCATCGAGTGTATTGAAGCCATCGAATGGATCTTTGAGTATTGAGCGATCCCAGATGATTGTATGGTTAAAATTTGGGTTGTGCAACTGCGAGGCTAGGATTTGGTTTGGTGGGAACAGTTGAAAGCTACAAGGGAGAGGCATGGGAAGCACAAGGTGACTTCATGGGAGAATATGAAGTCCCTAATGCGTGAGGCTTTCCTACCAGCTGATTATATGTAGTCCCTGTTTCACTGACTGCAGGATATTTGACAAGGAGACCAGACATTTAAGAAGTATGCAGAGGAGTTTCACCAACCCATCGCCCGTAACAACTTGAATGAGAACAGTTGGTGATTCACGCCATCGCTGATAAGATAGGCCTTGCACTGACTTTTACTGTTGCAAAGCCAAGTCAGCAACCTAATGCCAACACATTATTGGGATCAGTCTTGGCATTATTTATTTTCTCAACACTAGAATTGAACATGTAAACTTGGCCGTTGGATGGATTTGAGCATGCATACCAACAAAAGTGGTGAGTATTATTTACATGTGACAACACTTGATTCTCCTTCCTATTTTTGTTTAATATTGTTTTGGAGCATTGTAGAACAAATTCAAATATCCCATGTACTCTTGAATTGTCAAGTAAGTAAGTGCAAACCAAATATTCAAGAACACTTTATATGTTGAAGATTTATGGAACTTGAGGACAGTATAATGCAATTAAAATACTCACACCCGGAGTGGCATGGTCCAGGCTTTTCTCTGCCTTCACAACATCAGCTTTAAGCCGATCAATCTCACCAGAGAGGTCACTTTCTTTCTTCCATAAGGACCTAAAACAAATGAATGCTCATGATGAATACCCCAATTAAGTCCCTTCTCAGACCATTCATATACTACAATAAGGAAATATCATACTTTCGTGTATCCTGTAGTTCATCCCTGTGTTTCTTCAAATTGTTCAAGTCTTCAAGACTCTGGCTGATGAGTGTTTCTTGCTTCTGAAACTCAAGTCTACGCCCCTTTATGTATGCTTCTTGTTCGTTCCACTCATCCTTTAGCTGCTGAATTTCATCCAAAAGTTTTTTCTCCTGAAAAATACATCCAGCACTGCTAGTTACATTCAAAGAACAAGCAATCCAATAACTAAATTAAACATAAACTGCAAGAGAAAAATGTTAGTTTGAAAATAAACTATTTATGCAAGGAAAATACCACAACCGAGAAAGAAAAAATGGAAGTGAATTAGAGAAATGCAGCTAGTCTTCAATATGACCAAAAGAGAGTTCTAAACATCACAGGTTTAGAGTACGTTTTACCAGATTTAAATACAAGGAGAAAAATGGTACTGATAATAGTTGTATTTGCAGAGTTTTTGGAGCATGTTTTCCCAGATTTAAATACGACCCAAAGAGTTGCTTTTGGATAGTTGGCAGAACTTGTCATCAAAACAATAGAGCATCAAATTAGGACTGTCAACGAGCCAAGATTGAGCCACAATGGTGATTAATTCCTACTATCCTTACCAGTTTTATGTAAAAATAGAAAAGCATGGCCTACACCATTATTAGCACTTTTTATGGACAGCTCGGAATCAGCAACAGTTTATCTTTTACAAAAGTTTATGTTCAGTGAGTCTATCAAATCAACAACAAAATAGAGAGGAACCAATGATGGAATGGGTTGAATCACATGTGGGGCCCACTTCGAAGATGCTCGACCCCAGGATGTTATAATGATGTCAAAATTTCAAAATCAATATTCAGGCCTGCTCTTATTTAGATAGAGTTAAAGAAATGAGTTTCCCCATGGATACAACATTGGGTGGTCATTTTAAGCATTATAATCACTTACTTGGTCAGGTTTTAGTCGCCCCAAAACCTGACTATTTCAAAAGAGGCTTTATGCTATGATTCCCGGATACTTGTACAAGCCCAATGTATCCGTATCAGACCAATACGATGCTTATATTAATACTTGATACTACACTGATACTTCTACAGAACAAGTTTAACATATACTACTTATAAAGTCCTTTATTTAATATAGTTCTTTTAATATTTACTTCTCACTATAAAAAATGCTATCAAGGAACAAAAACAATGATAACTTCAGTGATTCAAAAGTGATCTAAAGAAAAAATTAGGACACTCGTATCCATATCCGTATCCATGTCCTATATTTTCAAAAGCAAGGAGTCATATCTCCGATCCCCATATCAGTGTGCATATCCATATCCGTATCTTGATATGATAGGTTTTATGCCAACAAGCGAAGCATCTTACGGAAAATGGAGTTTTGGCTTTCTTCCTTGCAAGTAAAGCACAGGAATTTCCTCTCTATCGTTCTCTAGAAGGGTTTCTTGGAATTTCAATGGAATAGAAGATAGACAGGAGTCACAAGAATTTTGGGCCCTCTTGAATCTTATACAGTTGGATTCAAAGATCTACTTTGGGGCTTAATTGAAAAGTTTGAGCAATAATCAAAATAGTAGTTGCGGCGGGTGTAGCAGCCAGTGGGTAAAACACTATGTAGCAGGTGATACATAGCAGTTGTGGTGATACGTAGCAACGTAGTTATTTTAGTGATTTGGAACCATATAAGGGTAGTAGAGAAAAACTTTAGGAAAGGTTATTAAGGAGAAGAAATAGGAAAAATGGTGTTTTAAATTAAAACTAGTTGGCTCTAATAGGTTTTAGACTGTAGCGCTGTTGTTTTCAAAATAACGTAGCGGCCTTAACCGCTACGGCCGATAATATGGCCGCTACACTACATAACAACTGCTATTTTGAACCATGAGTTTGAGAAAGGAGAGATCAAAATGGTTCTCTTTATTGGCTTCAACCATTAAAGCTTCAAATGGCGATTTCTCCAGAGCATCGAGAGTTTCTTGGTTGTAGGAAATGGTTTGATAGTTTGTTGTAGTTGTATAAGGCAAAGAAATCAATGAAATTTCTTCATGTCTTCAAGAGGTTTTCCAAAGGATTTTAGAGGGCATAAGGGGGGGTAATGCTATGATGATGACGTTGTTGTTGTTGTTGATGACGACGACCACAACAATGATGACAACAGTCTTGCATGTTGGTGGTTAACAGGGACCTTGAGTGTTGTGTGACCTTGCAACTTCCTTTGTCAACTTTTCACTGCCATAGTGGATTTGTCATTGCCGAATTACCTATGGACATAGGCCATGGTGGTGAACTGCATGTATACTTCATTTTTTTTAGGGTAGTTTCATTTGTTGTCTCCTTTTTTCTTCCTAATTGTTGTCAAGGATCAAAAGAGCAGTTCTGGCAAGCATAGCAACCAGTGGACAAAATGCTACGCAACGGGCTATACATAGCTGCAATGACATGCAGCAGCATAGCAATGTGGATTTTTAAGTGTTCAAAAAAAGCTTGAATCTTATTTAACGGTCAATCTTGTGGGTTTTTTTTTTCAGTGATTTGGAACCATATCAGTGCAGAGACAACCTTAGGAATGGCTCTTAAAGAGAAGAAATAGGGAAAATGGTGTTTTCAATAAAAACTACTTGGCTCAGCTAGGTTTTGTACCATAGCAGTGATATTTTCAATTTAGCATAGCGGCCATGGCCGCCACAGCCGATATTTGGTTCCATGATTGTTGCACATTGCTTTTGTCATTTTCACGGACCACTGGGTCGTATTATTCAATGCTTAGAAGCCCCACCACAGTGATGAATTACTGATGCGACAGATCTTGTCCACTCCAGTCACGAAGGAGCCACATTCCCCAGGACTTGAGCAACTCCCAAGTTGTGCAAGTCCCAGCAATTCCTAGTTTATCTAAAACTTACAGTTCAGCATATCATCTTCTTTACTTCCTATTGATCAAAAGAAAAAAAAAATCTTATTTACTTCCTAGTTCATCTAAAACTCATAACAGACTTTTTTCTTCTTTTTTTTTTTTTTTTTTTGTTTTAGTGACCTAGAGGAGAGACTATAACTCATAACAGACTTTACTTAGGACTTCTTGTGTTGGAATTACTTTTGTCACCTAATGGTCAAGTTCCAATTTGACTTGCATGAGTAAGAGCTTATATGGGCACGACTTGCGAAGGTGACCCAGTAAGCCTATATCTTGATCATCTCACATCCTTTGCATCTAAATTTGGTGGGTCCCCTGTGCAAGCATAACCTTTTCCAGTAGAAAATTTGTCAAATTTAAGGGCTTGAGGGCCTATTTGATATTTCTGGAAGCATGTGGGGTGCAAATGTGAAACATCAGGGAAGCATGAGCACAAATCTCCTTTCTTCCACTTCTCTTTTTCCCTACCCCTTACTTCCTCTCCATCAGTCTTTCCAGTATCGTTCTTTGTTTCTTTCTCATTAAAGAAAATCTTCTTCGAACACAACTTGTTATTAGAGCATGGTTAGGCCACCAATCCTGGCATGTTAAAACTAGAGCTTAAATTGATCTATGTATATCTATGTAAGCCCAAGTGCCCAACCCATAGCCTGGTTCACCCCATCAATATGAAGCAGTAAATCAAGACATTCAAGAAGACTTGACAGGTTCAATGCTCTGAATGCAAAGGTCATACAGCCACAGCTGCCAATGTATCTAAATATCTGTCTGTTGGAAGCTTAGCAAGGGTTCTTAGATATGATACCAGTTGAATGATGGGGATGAATTGTCCAATTGAGTCGTCGAATAGGCAGTGTACCCGCTGCACTGTGGGCCCCCTTTGTGAAAGCGGTGGCATTTGAGGTGGTGGTTGTTCTATTCGATATAAGCTCTGCAACTTTTCTTCCTGCATTCGAGCGAGCCCAATCCCTGCAGAAATGTTTGCAGGTTTGAGCATCTTGATCTCCGCTGCAATTTCATTGTCCCCCAATAAAAGCAACCAACTAATGCCATCAGGCCACCCCTCTACCTGATTTTCCAAGCATTCAAATTGGGCTTGATAGTCTGGCATTGTGCCCGTTTGTCAAAGCCAAGAGAAAGAGCCTCATCAAAATTCTCATTTTTTTTGTGAGTCAAAGTTCTCATATTCAGTTGACCAAAAACATACACAAATGGCCTTTTGCAACATCTCCCATGTAAACTCTTTTTGGGTCTTCTCGTACGATTGGAACCATTGCACTGCTTCCCCTTCTAAATGAAAGAAAGATAAGAGAACTTCTTGGTCTTTTGCAGTCTTTTGATATTGGAAAAATTGATTTTCCCTATAGATCCATGAGGTTGGTTCCCCACACGAGAACTTTGGAAAGTCCACTCTTGCAATGCGAGGTTGAAGTTGTCCATTGTCATCTGTGACATTGTTAATGCTGTAACCTCCCAATTCTGCCTTTTTCTTTTTTTTTTTTTTTTTTTTTTTTTTTTTTTTTTTTTTTTTTTTTTTTTTTTTGAAATGGACCATATTCTGCCTTTTTAGGTAGAAGAGGGAGTATGTAGTCATATTTGGCATCCATAGCTGCCAAGGCAACCTTAATGTCCTGCAACGATCCTACGCATTGTTTGACTTCTTCATCAAGCTTGTCAACCTTCGTCGTTAGCACCTTGGTTCTGGTATTATAAGTCATGCTAGTTATACCAGGAACAATGCTCTGATATGTTTTTTCTTTTTCTTTTTTACTTTCTCTTTCTTTTCCACACATATCAGCAAGTCATCTCTTTGATGGCAAGGTGTAACTAAACCAAACTTTTAGCCTTGTCTTGTAAAAGAAGAAAGGAATGTCAGTTGATGTAAATATCATAAGCTTTCGGCCCTAATCAATTTCAAGAATCTTTTGTAAGCTTTTGTACACTTACTGAAATGCGATCAGTGGTGATAGAATGATAGCTTCCTTCTACGATGGTTCGGTGCTTGAGAAGAAGACTTGCAAAAGCTGACAAGGCGACGGCGATACGAACGGTCGGACAGGACAACATGGCTGGAGCTACATGATTGGGCCTGGAATCCTCTCTTCTTCTCTGCTCCTTTTCTCCTTTTTTTTTTTTTTTTTTTTTTTTTTTTTTTTTTGATGGGGTGTGGAGGGCCGATGGGTTTGGGTTTTGAAGATGGGGATGGGTTTTAGAGGGATTTGAAGGAATGGACCGGATTTGACCTGCAAAGATGTGGTAGGCCAGAATCGGTGCTCTGATACCAGTTGAATGATGGATAAATTGTCCAAATTCGAGGATGGACTAAACCTCCTTGTGTCCAAGTTCGAGGATGGACTGGGCTTGTGCAAGCACAGATTTTGGGGATAATTTTCTGATATCTCTCTTATTATTCTTCTCCTAATAAATAGCCATTGCTGCCTTTACATAGAAAGAACATTAAAAAGATCTCCCTTGAATCAAGGAAAGATCACCACATAATTAGTCAAAGAAATCCTACAACTTAACTGGGAAAGAAATCCAATACTATTGACACTCTTAGTCAATGGACAATCAAACTGACAACTCAAGGATCATCACTTTATTCACTTTCCTGACTTACAATCAGCCTACATGCTTGACCCCAGGTTTAACTTGTGTGGGCCAATGACTCAGCCCTTATCGCGCAATTGGACCGGGCTCGTATCATTCTTTAAGGATGATGTGTTCTCAGTTTGGACATTGCTGCAGGCAGTGATAGACAGCCATACTGTTGTATATATCTCTGGAAGTTGGCGTGTTTTCTGTAACTGTGCCATATCATACCCAATCTTACCAGTCCCACTGTGTGAAGTGATGCCCTATTTGAAGCGATCAAGTGGGCCCAGAAACAAAGCAGGTAGGACAGGGATCAAGGGTTTCAGATTCAAATCTAGGGCTGACATCAACAGCTGTACTGATGACATCAGTGACCATGCAGGTTGAAATACAGAGCAATAGTTAAATGGGTTGATTCCCTGGCCTAGCAGAATTTTTTTTGGTGATTTTTTTCTTTTTTCTTTCTTTCTTCCTTTTTTTTTTTTTATTTTTTTGAAGTGTTTTAGATCTCAACAGTTTTGACTCGACTAAGTATTCTGTTGGGAATTACCAACCAGACTGGTATACAGAATATGGTTTTGCGCAGTTGCAAACTGATCTGATTCTTGGATCTGAGTTGGACATTGTCAAAAGCAGAACTTCATTCATAGTACTTGTTTGAGACAGTTTTTATAGCCAGGCTATGGTTTGAGTTAGTTTTCCAGAATGCTGACTGAGGTGTTAAAGTGGTAATTGACCTGTATTTCTGTCATAAGCAGCTTGCTACTTTGCTCTGTGCAGTTTGGGTTGCATATCTGTGATGTTCGAGTGATTGTTTCACTACCTCATCACACTCTCAATCAGGTGTCTTCTTGATCTTTGTTGGAACCCATTAAACAGTGTCTGGGAAGTCCATTCAAAAATATTCTCACACTATGCAACCCAAGGTTGATTCTATTAGAGCTATCATGAAGCTTCTGTGGAAAGCTTTTGGTGCGATATCACAGAGCCTTTCTCACTGTGTTTCTTTATTTGGCTTCCCATGATTATATCTTTACATAGCTACAGTCAAATCGGTGTGTATATTCATATTTTGGTTCACTGTTGGTCAGCTCCCGTTATACACTATGCCCCATGTTTTTAGTTTGGATAGTCCAAAGTACAGAGCCTAATATGGTTAGTATAATTATAATCTCTGATAGCTTCTGCTACAACCACACTGTTACTGTGTCTATACATATTTTGGTTCACCGTTGATCAGGTCCTGTTACACAATACTCTCCCATTTGTTTAGTCAGGACAGCTCATACTACAGACCCGAATATGGTTGTTGAGCTAAATATAAATTCTAGCAGATCAAGCACAAAATTCACTCATGTTTTAACCTGTTATGTGCGATGCCAGCAGTTCCTTTGGCAGGACAATGGTTTGAGAGTTGGAAACTGCTGAATGCCCTCCATGCTCTCCAGCTCTCTGCCTCAAGCATGCATTGGATTCACAAATAAAGATGTTATCAATGCCTAGACAACATCTAACATCCCATGCAATTGCACTAATTTAGTGCTGAATTCGAAATTAATTTTATTGGCACGCGGCTGGAATATTAGATCTTTGTGCAACTTCTGTTAAAATAATTTCAGAGCTATGCTTTAACTAATAGCCTGCTGAATGCTGAATTTGTTGAATCACTGTCTATTTTGGCCTTGCACTAGTCTGTGGGATGATCAATCTTGCTAGATTGGTCTGAATTTACCTGGACTAGTTTGTGCTGTCATTGTAAGAGAATGGAAGCAGTTGTGAGAGAATGCTCAATAAAGTGCCCTTTGAGGGTCGACTGTTGTTCATATATGTAGGGGCTCAATGCCCTATTTGCAATCAATTAAATATCTCGGATCCTAAACTGTAGCAACAAACTAAGTAATATCCTTTAACTAAGTACAATACAATAAATGGGCGGGCAGTTTTGCAAGGTCTGAGGTTAAGGATAAAATGTGGGTCAACCGAGCCCAACAACCAGGTCTTGATTTTAGCATCCTTAGTCTTCCAAGCTAAAATCTTCTTGTCATCTTCCTCGGGTTTAGGTTCAGATCCATCAATGTGTGCCCAGAGTTTCTTTCCTTCTAAGTAAATTTGAAATTGGAAGGCCCATGAGGTATAATTTTTTCCATCAAACCGAACCAGGGCAATTTCAGATTTTTCCATGACGAGCAGACTAGTAAAAATTTCACACCGGAGTAATAAGAGCAATGTAAGAAGACCAGTAACTAGCAGTAACTATAACCAGAAGCAGTAACAGTACCCAGAACAAGCAAGCAACCCAGAAAGCAGGAACTAGATCAACAGCAGTAATTTGATGATGAATTACATTTACTAGCAGAATGATGAACAAGCAATCAATAGCAAGAAAACTTAACAGCAACAGCAATAAAACATAGTCAGATCACATGTTGACTAGAACTGTTCCCAGAACAGTCAATAGACTTTGCCAGTACTGTTCCCAGAACAGTTACTAATGGCAGAGAGGAGCTCTGATGGGTGCTTCCTGCAGAGATCCACAGAATGCAAGATGATATCACAACCCCAATATAATGAAGAATCTGCACAAATATGGACTGTGCAATCGAAACAGTGCACAGAACTGCACCAAAAGTGACTGACGACCCTCTCGTCAGTGTGATTTCATGCACGTGGGCCCCACCAGATCATCAGAGGACAGATCAGAGGTTGGGGATGAAGGCACAGAATATTTTCGCAAGTGATGGAAGAAGCTTCAGCCAAAAACAATCAAGATCCTTGATTTTGGACGGCCGAGATGAAATCAGGGGGAGAAAATTGAATTTCCGCAAATTGTGATGGAAGACCTACCTCAGATGGGAAAAAAATTCCTGAAAAATCACCACAAATACCAGCAATTCCAGTCAACCAACATGGGCTGGTTCCGCAGAGTTGTTGCAGAAGATCTCAGGTGGGCCACACCTGATCTGAGATGATCGGAGACACGCTGAGGGCTTCCAGACGTGGAAGACGTCTTGGAGGATCTACAGATCCTTGTAACTTGAGAAAACTACAGCACTAGGGCATGTACAGAAGGCTCTGATACCATGTCATTGTAAGAGAATGGAAGCAGTTGTGAGAGAATACTCAATACAGTGCCCTTTGAGGGTCGACTGTTGTTCATATATGTAGGGGCTCAATGCCCTATTTACAATCAATTAAGTATCCCAGATCCTAAACTGTAGCAACAAACTAATTAATATCCTTCGACTAAGTACAATACAATCAATGGGCCTAAATGGGCCTGCTGAGATTGGGCTTGCATTGACATGTGCAAGGAACAGTACCAACTTACATCAAGAATAATAAGGTATTGCCATGGTATTTACGAATCAGCCAATAAAGTAATGAAAATTGTCAAACGTAATGTTGGGAAAGTTCTCAACCAAATGATTAAACAATTATAGTACAGGTTGCCAATTCTAAGAAAATTCTAGTAAACAAAAACAAAACAAGAAAAAGAAAAGAAAAACCCGATTCAGAGAAACATAAGACACCGCATTGGAAAGGGGTGTCTCCTCTCAGACAGCCAGTGTGTAGGTTATACCACATGTACTGTACCACTAACCCAAACTCGCAAAAAGAAAAAAAAAATACCTGAGTGAAGTTTGATGAAAGAACACGTTCGAGATCACCAATTTCTTTTTGAAGCCATTTGTCGCGAGAAGCTTTGCTAGAAAACTGGGTTGCACGACCTTGTTTTTGGTACAAAATACTCAGCTGCCTTTCACGATCCATTATTCTACATTTTCCAAGAATTATCAACAAGCAAACAAATTTTGTCATTTTATATTAATAGATGAAGACAGTACTCTGAAGGCTCATCAAACATACTCTTTTGTTATTTCCTCCTCTTCAGCCACTTGTTCAGCATGTAAGGTTCTAACTTTATCTAGTTCACCTGTCGATTCATCAATTTCTTTATTCAAACTCTTAAGTTGTCTTTGAGCCTCCACCTACAAGAATGGAAAGTTCTTTTAGGGACCACATATGAATCGAATCACCCTCAAATGAAAGCAGAAAGAACATCTTCACCATACCTTTGCCCGACCATGTGTGGATATTTTCTCTTCTAATTCTTTGACATCAAGTTCAATCTGTGCATGCCTTTTTAAAGTTTCAGTTCGCTGGTTCTCTACTGACTCTTTTTCTTTGTTCAAACCTTGAATGTCTTTGGTCAAAACTTTAAATTCTTTCTCTAATTCCTTGAATTTGTCATGGGCCTCCAGCACACTGTCGTACATACTTTTTGACTTCTCTGAAACATTCGTCCGAGCCTCTTCAACCTACAAATAAAGTTAAAATTATGCCTTAATGTTATGAGAAAGAAAGAAAGATGCATTCTATTAAGTAGCTGAATGTAAAAGAGAGAGACTCACATAGAAGTGAATCTTGTAATTATTATTGAGACCAAACAAAAACTATAAGTAAAGATCTGGTAAACTCTCAAATATTGCTAAAGCATAAATCTCAATCATTTCAGCACAGGAATAAAATATAAAGTGGTCACTAGCTAGTCCTTTCATGGTTGGCACAATAAAATATAAAGTGGTCACTAGCTGGTCCTTCATGCCCTTCATGGTTGGCACCTATCCAGGTGGGCCATATAAAAGTCATCTCACCAAATCATTTCCAGTCTATGATGTTCGATACTTCAAAATGCGCAACGTATCATGCCGTATTATTATCCAATACTTCACATTTTACGTGTACAATCCTTGCCCCCTACCGTCTCTATGGTGTGTCCCTATCATATTTAAGTCGTATTTGGGCATCATCAGTCCAGATCACCAGCGCACTATGCACATATGGGCTAGATGTGCATCTCGTTGTGGGGCCCACCTGAGGATGGGACATAGGTGATTGAAAGATTTAAGTGGGTCCTATCTCCCTACCAAGTCCAGGGGCACTCGATCATCCAATCACCTTCATCCGGGACCCACAAGTTTCAATGGTTTTATAACCAAAAAAAAAAACAGTGCATCGATCTGTGGGCCCAGTCCATTTGGATGGGTGCAAAGCCCATGGATCCGGTGTAATACAGGGTCCCCTATGTTTGATCCATTCAAATGGACCCACAGAGGGGCCCCATTCCCAAATGTGCACCTTACGCCCAGCGTGCAGGTCCATTCAGATGGACCCACTGAAGGGCCCCATGCCCAGATGCGCTCTGGCGCGCGCATGCATGCACATGTGTGTTTCAACTTTGAGGGTTACTCATTTTACAAAGAGGGGTGTAGAACTCTACCATAGTGGCCACTAATTGAAAATCCAATCTGCTAAAACGAAGGTCCTCTGGTTCATTGGGCTGACCCCAAATTATACGACAAGAAGGGTTGGACCTACTGTAAAATTGAGCATATGGCATTATTAATCATGTATAATCAGTCTTCAGGTGAGACGAACTACTACTGGAACAAAACTTGGAAATATTACACTTAAGGTGAGGGAGTTTATTTTGAGTGAGATATTCAATAGGTGGCCCCACTATAAAGGTCCACACCTCTCACAACATCAGTGAGATAATTAAAGGATACGGACTCCTGACTTTGTATTATCATATCATTTACACCTTGAGTGTTATCTTTTCATGATGTGGTGAATGGCTTTACATCCTACCCTTTCAACCATCCATGCCTACCATGGGGTCTGCGGCCCATCAAACAATTATATCAATAGTGGTGGACTGATTTTCAAGGAGTGAAAATTGGGTTGGGGTTCGAAAAAGGTTAGCATTTTGTGGAAGACCTCATTTCCTGCAGTTCTTAGGATTATTGGGAAGCAGAGGAGCTCCCGTTGCTTCAAGGACAAAGCCTCCAGTGCAGACAAAAGGACAAAGCCTCCAGTGCAGACAAAAGGACAAGCTAACATTTACAGTGGCTAATTGGGCATCCCCATTGATATGATTGTGAATAATTGGTGGGAGGTGGTTGTCATGTGATAAAGAGTTTTTGTCCTTAGCTTCATGGTTTGTGTTTCATGTGTTTTTTTCTTTGATTTTTGGGGCCTGTCAGTATAGACCTTTTGTACTGTCTTTTCTGTTATAACAAGTCCTCTTGTACCGTCTTGCTCTTTTTAACGATATTTGGTAACCATTAAAAAAAAAAAAAGCAGTTGATTGATTTGCATGTGATCAATCTGGCATTCGTTTTACTTTGATTAGAGTGGGATATTGACACAGCCTTGGATCTGTGATGGAAATATGGAACGAAAGTAGACAAAATCCACAAGAGAGTTTGCCAAATCCTAAACGAATTCAAGCGAGGACCAAATCCATAGATGGGAATTGGTCGAATCCCTCCCTAGAGGGATTCAACACAAACGACTTCTGACATCAAAGAGACTCACAACCATAGGGATATCATGACACGAAACATTACAATCTTTATTGAATAATCATAAATTGTCTCTCTGAATGGCGGGATTACATACTTAAGGGAAGGGTCGGACATCCCCTTTCCCATTGGGACTATACTTTTTTGAGCAATAAAGGAAACTGAATCTTTAAAGGAAACTAAAACTCTAAAGAAACCAAATCATACGAAACTTCTAATTTGAAGACTCCTAAATAAATCAAAACTATCAAATAAGACACCTAATTAGTTAAAACTTCTAACTAGTTGGATGTCTTGATTGGCCTGTCTACTAGACCAAATGGGATGGCTGACCCAAGGGTATGTTTCCCCCCGTCTTGTAGAGAACTTGACCTCGAGTTCTGTAAATATTCTCCTAGGTCGAAAATCAATTGCAAAAAATTCTGTTTTTTCTTTTGATCCCATTTTCATTGCATGCCTTGGACATAGTTGTCAATTCTATTCCAGTCGTCGCTCTGGTTTGACCATATAATGGAACATTTCGGCATTCTGGTCAATTCTGATATTCCATTTGGAAAAAACGCGATTGAAAAATGAAAAAAAAAAAGTTATATATATAAAAGAATACATAAAATTGAAAAGAAAAAAATAGTTGAATGCTAAAATGCATACTTACATCACTTAAATTAAACTACACTCTTCAATTGACCATTTTCTAGTTTTCACTACATATGAATAGAAGTACCAGAATGGAGGGGAATTGGAACCGGAACGATCGGAAAGGACCGGAATTGGAACCGGAAATTTTTTGGGGGCCATTCCGTTCCCCCAAGGTCAATTGCGGAATGTTCCAGCCAATTCTGGCAAGAACGGAACAGAATTGACAACTATAGCCTTGGAAGCTTGATTCAATATTTTCCTCCACCTATAAGTAGCTTGGAGGGGTTGCTTCTTTTGCTTTTTGAATTTAGCTTGGAAGTATGATCTGACCATTAGATGCTTCAATTGTTTACATCACACAATAAATAACAATCCTCGAATATCCATCTTATTAACGAAGATAAAGTCAATGTGGGGAACTTCAACGAGTAGTTCTTCTTTCTAAATCTCTTGAACAATGTCATTGTATTATGATAATCCAATAAACTTTCATAAGAATGGCATTACAATAAGATCCATCAGATAATCAGTCTCCTTGGTAACCAAGTGCAAGTCTTCAACGCCCGCTTGTTCTTCTTCCTCTGCCTCTTTTGATCATTGTCCATGGAAAGAAGATCAATTCATTTATCTTTTAGTTCTTCTGAAGTATCACCCACCTTAGGAGTTCTCCATGTTGCTTCATCTAAATTTGTCATGGCAACTTCCATTCTCTGATTTGCTTCTGAATGTCATCTTTGATGTCTTTTGTCATGGTTTGTAGCTCTTGTGGCACAATCACGACTTTTGTTTCTTACTTTTGCTCATGCATTAGTTCTTTGGTAACGGGTGACAATGGAGACGGAGAAGGAATGTATCAACTACAATGAAATGAGCTCAATCCGTTGTCCTTTCCAAAGAAAAGAATGTATGTTCTTCTCTTTGTCAATGTGCACGTACCAAATCTTATCTTCATAATTGTTCAATCTTAAAAGATATCAAACATTGATGGGTTACTAGAATGATAAAATCATTAGCCCATGCAACTCTGTAAGGCTTCAAGAGCTTCTTGATTGACCAATGACGCTTGTCAATAACCTCTTGCGGAACGAAGTTTATCGCGCTACCACGATAAATAATCAGATTAGTAAAATTGCCTTCCCACCTTACTCATGTTCAGAATATCGCATTGTCTCCAATTTCTTCCTTTTCGTTTGTGGTAAGTCAACATACTACAAGTTTGGGATTATCCTCTCCAGGAAAATGTGTTTCAATAATATGAGATCCTCTATTTTGCCAGGGTTTTCCGTCTTGAGGCCTACACTGTTGCAAGTGAGACCATCTAAGCACGTGCTCAACACAGATAGCTTTGTATGCGTCTGGAATGGTTTTACAATAATTCATTTTCTTCCACATGTCCGGTCTTAAACCTCTAATATAACAAATTAAATCATGTGTTGGGCTCTCATCCGGTACAAATAAGTTTTACAGTTCTTGAAATTGGCCACTATATTCAACAATAGTCAAGTTTTCCTGCTTGAAGCTAAGGAACTGCTCAAAGTAGATTGCATTCTCAAAATACCAATCTCCATATTTACAAGATTCTTTGAGTTTCATTTGAGTTGTCTGGTGTTTATCACATTCATTTGGAAGAAAGAGGATCTTAAAATTATAATGCTTTACAAAGAATAGGGCTGGCGTGTGGATATTTTTGTCTGGAGTTTGCAGGTGAAATATCTCTCTCTCTCTCTCTCTCTCTCTCTCTCTCGACAGAGAGATGGGATATTGGGGGCCTAAGGAATTGAGGACTGGGTTGCTGCCAAACGGGTTGGGAAACAGGTGGAATCAACTATGGGCATGGATGAAAATAGCGGCCGCTACGTAGCGTAGCGGCCGCCACCGCTACGATATGGCCGATTTATCGGCCGCCGCACCCGTAGCGGCCGCTATGTCCGCTACGGGGCCGCTACGGCCGCTACGGGCCGCTACGGCCGCTACGGGGTGAGAAAATTCCTACTTTTCAATTTTTTTTAAAATGCATAATAAGACTCTTTTTTTTTTTTTCTTCTTTTCAAATAACATTTCTACACAAGTCTTCTACTCTTTTATGTTTAAAAGAACACCAAAAAGCACATTATCTTGCCGAATTATAGTCGATACAAAGAGTTATTCTCAATGATTCTTCTCTAAGTACATCCTATTAGACACCCCCTTTGGTAGATGTATTTTTTTCTCTACGTACTCTTGAGTCTTGACTTCATGACATAGTTTTTTCTTTTATAAGCCTTTCATTAGTTTCTAAATTAGCATAACTAAGGAACATGAACACATATGAGAAAAATGATCTATACTATTATTTTCTATTTAGACAGCGATACAGGACCTTATACAGTGAGGGGACCGCTACGCCCCCTTACCTTAGTTACTTTTGCAAAAAAAATACATTTTCTCTCATTTTCCAATATTCTAGATTTTCTAGAATTTTTTCATATTTTTTTGATGATTTTTCCAAATCGCACCGCTACGCCGCTGCGTAGCGCCGCTACGCTACGTATCGCCCGCTACGTAGCGTTTTGGCGGCAGGCCGCTACGCCCGCCGCTACCGCTATTTTCATCCTTGACTATGGGTTTGGTATTTTGACTTTTGAGAACTTTGAAAAGGGAAAAGGGAAAAGGGAAAAGGGTTTTGATGATCAATCAAAAGGGAATGGGGTTCAAATCTCTCTCTCCCTCTCTCCCCCCTCGACAGAGAGATGGGATATTGGGGGGCTGAGGAATTGAGGGCTGGGTTGCTGCCAAATGGGTTGGGAAACGGGTGGAATCAACTATGGGTTTGGTATTTTGACTTTTGAGAACTTTGAAAAGGGAAAAGGGTTTTGATGATCAGTCAAAAGGGAATGGAATTCAAATCTCTCTCTCTCTCTCTCTCTCTCTCTCTCTCTCTCTCTCTCTCTCTCTCTCTCTCGGAATTGAGGGTTGGGTTGCTGCCAAATGGGTTGGGGAACGGGTGCAATCAACTATGGGTTTGGTATTTTGAGAACATTGAAATGGGAAAAGGGTTTTGATGATCAGTCAAAGGGAATGGGGTTCAAATGGGTCGACTGAGGGTTCAAATGCTGGTTTGGTTACAGATAAGAGATGAGGATGGATTGAGAATGATTGAGATTGTGGTTTGGGTTCGGTCAAAGGGTTTTTGGGTTCTTACAGTTTTGGATGGGCTGGGGTTTTTGTTTCGGAATGGGGGTGGTTCAGATTTTGGGGAAATTTGAAGGAATTAGGGTTTGAAGGGTTTGGTTGGGTTGGATTGGTTCGTCTAAGATAATTTTGGAACAAAATGGGGTTGGGATTAGGATTTTGGGTTCGGTAGTGAGTTTGAAGGGGTGGGGTACATTTAGGTGTTTGGATTGGTAGATTAGGGTTGAGGATTGATGGAATGGGGAGACGATTTAGGGTTCCGAATTTGGTGATTTGAAAATTCGAGGTTTTATTGGATTGATGGGATTTAGGCCCTATTCTTTTATTAGAATTCCTGATAGGAATTCAGGCTGTCTGGGAATTCAGAATTCCTGTCAAGAATTCTGTGTTTCATTACCAGAATTCTTGGACATTTGAAGTTCCAGGCATTTGAAATCTCAAAAAACTCAACATTTGAAAAACCACTTTAACAAGGAGGATTTGGAAATCTCACTTGGCACAGGAATTCCGGGAGAGGGACGACAGCATTCCAGGAGCTCAAGCAAGAATTCAGGCCATGAATGAAACAACGAATTTAGAATTCCAGAATTTGGCAGCATTTCAAATACTAGCATTTGAAATTCCCAGATAACCACCAGACATGAATTCTATGAATTCTAGTAAAAGAACGGGGCCTTAGGGGGGAGTTTGAGGTGGTTTGAGATGGATTTTTGGGTTGATTCGGCAGGCTTGGGTTTTGGGATTGTGTAGGATTTGAAGGAGATGGCAGGGAGTAGGGCTTGCCTACATTGGACGTCGAGATACGACAAGGAGTGGAAGATGGGTTTGGTCTCTGCATGCTCAGTTTGGTTTAGGGCTAGGATTTGAATAAGGGGTTTTTGGGATAGGAAAGTGTCAGTTTGGGTTTGGGATTTGAGGAATCAGTGCAGGGGTCTGAAGATGGAGGTGGGCTGTGGGCTGGATTTGACATTCTGTGGAATGGTAACTGGGTTAGAGATGAACAACAGTTTGGATGCGAACGGGGTTGGGGATGAGATTAGGGACTGTGGCAGCTAGAGGTTGGGTTTGATGAAGGTTTTGGATCAGTAGAGGTGGGGGACGATGGGGGTAAAAGAAAATCAAGGAAAGGGATTGTGTACCTAATCAAACTGATTTGAGTGGATCATTGGTTCTGATACCAATTGACAGAGACTCGAATCCACGATGGAAATACTTTTCGAAAAGATGACTATTAAAACACAAAGGGCATTTACATTATAAGAGATCCATAATGAGATTAAAAAAAAAAAAAAAAAAAAAACCTCATAAAAGAACAGGGCAAAATAAATCAACCCTATAAAAGCCTGAAAACCCCAAAAATTCAGGCATCAACCCGAAGCAAAATGAAACATGTTAACAATCCGCCACAATAAACAGAGAGAATCTAAAAACCCCCTCTTTGGCCAAACGATCTTTACGCTTGATGTGGTGGAAAGAGGTCTTCAAAGTCTTAAAAATCTCTACAATCTCTTCAATAATATTTGCAAGGTACCATGGAGGACTTGATTCTTGAGAAGCCCACTTAATCGCACTTAAAAATTCTCCTTCAATAATCAGTAGATGAGGATTGAATCGCAAAGCTTCACAAAGGCCAACATTTAGCGCTAGTGCTTCAGCTTTGTTGATTGAGCATGGACCAGCGGGACCCAAGTTAGCATGATCATTGCAGATTACATCCCCTACACCCGCAGATCCTGGATTGCCTAAAGCACTCCCATCAAAATTCAGTTTTAAGGCACCTGAAGGAGTCGTCGTCCACCTATATAATATGCAAGACTCAATAGGATATGAGAATGCCACTTCCTTCCAATTTCGTATGATGGATCCACAATGGGGATATGGAATCAATGTAGACAAACTCCACGAAAGAGTTTGTTAAGGACCAACTCCACGGATGGGAATTGGTCGAATCCCTCTTGGGACTCAACACAAACGAGTGTTCTGACTTCCAAGAGAAGCACTCCCAACCATAGGGAAATCCATGACACCAAAGATAACAATCCTTACTGAAAAATCATAAATCGTCCCAATGGAGGGTAATATGATTACATATTTATAGGAAGGGTTGGACATCCTTTTTCCTACCGGAACTCTACTTTTCCCAAGTAATAAAGGAAACTAGATCTTAAAGGAAACTAAAACTCTAAAGAAACCAAATCATAGTAAACTTCTAGTTTGAAGACTCCTAAATAAATCAAAACTCTCAAATAAGACTCCTAATTGGTTAGAACTTCAACAAACTAGATGTCCTGTTGGGCCTTTATATTGGGACCAATGGGCTAGCTGGCCTATGGGTCCAGCTTGCATCAGATATAACTCTCAATGGTAAAATAAGGAGAAAATGATTATTTTAAGCAGTTTGGATTCATTACGGTGAACGCTATCAGTTTCATATTTTAACTTCCCTTATAGAGTTTTTCCACATTTTGGTTTTTTCTTCTAATATTATTAAAAATCATGCAAAATAATAATAATAATAATAATAATAATTTGAAATGAGTAGTAATAAATCGATAAATCTACAATATTATCGATTGACTATCACTTGCCCAGCCCCCAACGCAAGAAAATCGTGACTCAACCACCGCATATAGGTTTCTCTCCGCTTGGAGGTAGCTCTCATGAATTGTATGAGATAACTTTTTTGCCACCACTTAGGACCCCCCATGATCAATCCAACCCCACCTCACAATAATCCACCACCCTGAATTGGCACTCACCTTAGTTTGATCCTAAGCTGAATTATATTCGCCGTTGGATTAAATTTCATAAAAAGTGTAGCTTGAAAAACCATTACCATTGTGGTCCCTAAATCAATGGTTGTAATGATCTGATGGAGATGATCTAGCCAGAATTATATCTGCAATGAGACCTTCCCATCAAACTATCCTCCCATGACTAGCATGCATCGAGTGGGTCCCACAACGAACTTAGAGTTCTACCTCTTACACAATCCGCGATAAGTACCTCTTTGCAGAAAATAACATAAAATACATAGACATACATACGGTGGTGATCCTTTACGCAAGGTGCGCATGGAGCTTTCCATGCACACCTCACTGTGGGGCCTCCATGGGAACGGGAGGGGGGGATTCGAAGATCTGGGTGGGCCCTACCAGTGTATGGTGACAGGGGTTCACGTGATCATCATAACCCTTCATCCCAACCCACAAATGTTCACCAATAAAAACAAGTGCACATTCGATCCAATGGTCCAGTCCATTCGAATGGATGCAAACCCAAGGGGACCCCACTATGAGGTGCGCAGTGCTGTGCATGGAAAAAAGAATTGGGTAATTTGTATGAACTGTTAGATTGAGAGTCAAAATAATTTTTCTTATAGAACCATTAAACCAGTGGGCCATGGATCAAGGGGTTAGAATGATCTAATGGGCGGCCTAAGATTTTGCAGAGAGGTAAGGCCTATCAAATCTTTCAATCCCCAACCTTCCGCTTGATTGGCGAGGCCTCATTAGGCCCCACAATGAGGTACGCATGGGGTGTGCAAGATAAGGTCACACGAGGGGATCTGGGCTATATATAGAAGGCCTTGCTATTGCACAGATTTCTCATAAGGAATTTCATGCGAACTGCTCCCACTTTAGGCACCACCGCCAATCATGGGAATGGGTGATCAAAAAGAAATGGATAGGACCCACCTGTGTGAAAAAATTCTAAGTTCATTCAATCATCCTAACCTCTTGATCCATGGCTCTCAAGTCTAACAGTTTTAGAAGGCATCTTTCTTTTTTATTTCATTCCAACAATCAGTCCCATTCGGATTGATGTAAAAAAAAAAAAAGGGATCAGTGACATTCAAAGTGGGGTGGTAGTGGGTGACGAGGTTGGATGGATCATAGGGGGGTCCCAAGTGGGCCCGACACAAACTATGTGTCAACACCTCTGGCATGTCGATCTTCCACATGTGCCTTCTGGTCTTCAGCCAGCAGACATTTTTACTAAGGCAATGATTGGAGATCAACTTCACTTTCTCACAGGGTAATCATAGTTGTCAATTTCGTTTTGCACTAGCCAAGAGTTGGCCGGAACATTCCAGAATTGGCTTACGGTGGAACGGAATTTCCCCAAAAGATTCCCGGCCCACTTCCGATTCCTGTTGTTACAGGCCCAATACCAGCCCGATCCCGGTCCATTCCAGAAAAAATGGAAATCCCCACCCCCCACCCCCCCAAAGTTTCATTTTGTTATGTTTATTAAGTAGTTTTATTAAGTTCAAATGTTTCATACTTTCACTCATACGTAGTAAAAACTAGAAAATAGTAAATTGTAGTGTACTTTAATTTAAATGATGGAAGTATGCATTTTTAGTATTATTTTGGCATTCTAATTTTTTTTTCAATTTTAGTTATTCTTTTAGCTTTTTCCGTTTTTCATGCGTCTTCATCAGAACAGAAAATCGGAATTGATCGGAATGCCGGAGAATTCCACTATAGGGCCAAACCAAAATGGGAACTGAAACAGAATTGACAACTATGACACATGCTGTGTTAGATTATAATGTCTCAAACCAATGGATAATGTAATAAATTGATTTATTTCTTTATTTATTATTATAATCATGCTTTCCTTTCATAAGATGAATGGTGTTTTATTATTTACGTGCACATAACCAATACGAATGACATGATGGTTCATTAGATGAACCGGAGTCCACAAGTATATTAGATGTGATACATGTGTGAATGAAATCCACATACGAGAGACATATGTCACAAATCCTATACTTCAATTGATTCACAATCGGTGATATGATTGGACATCTCATCTGATAAGGTTGCAGTATTATGATCACTATGAGACAGTGTGATCTGTCTCGATCATCGGAGTGTAAGACTCTGGATCATCATACTGATACATTTGATGTATTGAAGGACCATGAAAAGCACTTTATGAAACATTGTCTTTACTTTAATTCTCATAACTCCCTAGCAATAGGCTCATAATCATAAGACATTAATGAACTCAAGTTTCTGTCTATTCATTTGCTTCGAGTCACCAATGAGTGAGGCTAATTGTAGGTCAACACCTCGGTGTTTTTTTGGTACGTGGTATTAGGACTATGAGAACATTCAATGGTCAAGATGGAATCTATCGTCATTATCCCATTGTGCCAATTAATGGATCTATCATTGGTAAGTGCGCACCCATCCCAATTAAGAGTTAATTGGATAGGTACCGATGATCACTATAATTAATTGAGTCTCAAGGATAATAAGATATGAATCTAAATTGATGGAAAGGATCAATTGATTCATGAATATAGATGGAGGGGCCTACTTGTGGTCATAGGGAAGTTTAGGGTCTTTATGTAATTTATTCCTAAGACCGGAGTTCAATTGCATATATAAAGTGGAGTTATTTGCAATTAACTATGGGCCCAAATTGCACATGAGATGTGTGGTCGGAGTGTCCCAGTTGAAGCCAGCTTTCTATGGAATCCCTAGTAGTCCCCACGCTAGTGCAATTATTAGATCATTACTAATTCTACTTGAACTCAAAAGGAAAGGAAATAGAAAGTTACTAATTATTATGGAAGTGAGATTTTTAATAATAATTGGAAAGAAGAAAGTTACTAATTGCATTGGAAGTGAGATTTCTAAGAATTAGTAAGTAGAGGAGGTTGCTTTAGCTATATATATGGGAGACTCCTTGGACGTCAATAACACAATTCCTCCTTGGAATTCAAGCCCAAGAAGTGTGCAACTCATCTCCCTCTCCCCTCTCTTCTAATTTCTCTTCGGGTTTGCCTTTGAGGTTCTAGTTAGTTTCTTTTGGAGAACCTACCATTCTCCTTGAGAAAAGAGATCTGATACGGGTCATAGTGTGGAAGACAATTAGGTCTTAAAGATCCTAATTTGCTACAAAGAAAAGTTCTTTATCTAGCAAGTTGTCAACTTCTCCATTAGAGCACAACCAAGCTCCAAAGGTATAATCTACTTCCTTGTATGTTGCGGGTTTTGTGGTTGCTTGTTGGCTGCTATTTACTCTCTTGGAAATAGTGTTTTGCTTATTAAGATTGATGAGATTCAGGTCTTGAATCATGGATGTGGTTTATGGCCTTATGGGTACTTGATCCCTGAGTCAAGTGGATCAAAAGTTTTGAAAACCTATCCACAAGGCCCACCTGCTTCCAACATGTTGATGCTTCTTAACCAACCACATCAATTTGAGGGTTAGTGTCAAAATGATGGTGCACCAGAATCCATACACTCCAAGAGCATCATAACAAATACGGAGGATCTCACAAAAGTGTAATCTCCAAGACTATCAGACACTTAAAGCAACTCTTGGATAACTAATTGACATAATTTAGGGATGTAAAATAACTATAATAATGATTAAGATATTATATAAAAGGATCAAACCCAGCAAAGGGTCAAACAAACCACTCCACTAAATTTCTCTATTTCTTCACTTGATCCAAATAAATATACATTTGAGGGATGCTATCAAAATATACAGTTAGCACCAGCCACGCTGCCACACCAAATCTGACAAGCGTAGGAAGAACCATGAACTACAGCAATTGAGCCAGCCAAGTTTCATGATATCATATAAAGCAGCACATGTTACAATCACAAGATATAGCCCTTCAAATGGTACTATGAAGAAAAAGTGGCAACCTCCTCCCATGGGCTTGCTGAAATTTAATGTGGATGAAGTAGCTAAAGGTAAGCCTGGTAGGGCCAATTTGATGGAGTTCTCGGCAATTTCAAAGGTCAAGCTCTTTCTTTTTCTATAGTTTGTCGGAGTTGGCGATAAAAGTAGAGACATTGGCTATTTGGAAGCAGTGAGGATATATGTGCCTTCATTCCAAGATATTTTGATTGCTGAAATGATTTGTCCAACACGGTTTCATGGATGCAGGTTCATTTGGGGGCCTTTGGAAGCTTCAATATGTTGTTAGCAAGATCAAGCACTCCTCTTTCAGGCTTCAATGATATGGCCGATAGGTTGACCAAAGAAGGGCCGTTCAATGTCAGTGGTAGTTGCTTCTCTTTGTTGTAGTTTTTTGCAGTATTTTGTTCGTTTCTTGTTATGTATTATATTGGTCTTACACTTTTTTTCCTTTTTTATGGTTTTTCTGTCCCTAATTGTGTTTCTCATCCTCTTTGTTCTATAAATTTACCAATTATGATAAAAAAATGACAATGATAACATTATTATTATTATGAATAATAACTGACCTCTGCCAGCTTCTGCCTAGCATCATTAAGTTCCTTGTCATAGATGGCATATTCCAAAGACCTCCGATCCTTGTCAAGAAGTTGATATTTTTTCAATTCTTCTTTCTCTTCATCAAGCTCTCTCAATCTCTCCTCCAAGTATTGAACAACTTGAATTATCTGCTTCCGCTTATTACCTGCTTCACCAAGTGCGTTAGCATCACCAGTAAGGTAAATTACGGAAGTAGCTGGTAAAAACGATACCAAAAACTGTGGACTTGCCAGTTTCTTGCATAATTTTCAAACTCTCACGGCGCCTCTCCTCATAGACACGTGTTCCACCAATTTCTTTCAGCAAATCTAGCCGTTCTGAGTCTTTCATTAGTGTCAATGACGATATCTATTGAACCATGTTCAAGCACAAATACATGAACAAGAGTTAACAATGAGCTAAAATGCTATGAGTAGATGAAATAAGGTCAAGCAAAATAAAACTTGAATACCTTCCCTTGCTGAACAACATAATAAGGATTGGAGCGAGAGAAGCCAGCACTCTCCAGCAAATTCAAAACTTCGGTCTTTCTGCAAACATGGCAGATTCACATTCAATAACATTTAATGACTAGTCCCCATAAAGAGAACATTTGTGGCCTAACCAAAGAAAAAATATGTAATATTTGGAAAGATTAAACTTACGTGATATGTTTTGTATCCAAGAAATACTCATCCTTTTTCAGACCAATAGTTCTGCGCAAGCGCACTTCCTCCTTGTCAACCTTCAACAAGTTCAAAAGCGTGATAAAAGATTAAAACAGAAATACACACAACAATGCGGCAATAAATTAGTAACTTATTCATACAGAAATAGACAAAACATTGTGGCAATAATTAGTAGCTTATTCAAGTGTTAAACGTCCTATAGTAAGTTTTCCTTCTTAACCATGATTTAAGAACAATAGCTATAACTCACATTTAGTGCTCCTCCTTCTTTCTTTTATATCGGTATGTACAGTGCATTCTTGACACACGTCAGTTAAAAAAGTAGAATATCCTTTCATCTTTCTTCCAGGTCCACAAATTATCCAATAACTTATGATGGGCAGCAAGGTGATTACAGTTTGCAGCATGTCGTCTTACCTAAAGCAGTGTGGCTTTTGGTTTCACACTGTTCTACATGGAAAGCCTGTTGCCCAAGTGCATTCTGTAGCACTGGAAGGCTGTTTGGCCATTAAAATCAGTTTGTTGCAATGGAGGAAAAACATTTTTTGCCAAAGTTTAAAATAAAAAAAATAAAAAAATAAAAAAAGTGATGGATGGTATCTGGCATGATGCAGGATCTTCAAATCATCAAAGGGAAACTCAGAAAAATGCCAGAAATGGAGTAAGCATAGTAGTAGATTGGGATTTAAAAGAAAAGATTGTGGGGGTAAAAAAGTTGGGTGATAGACTTTTATAACAATTAAACTAGTCCTAGAGGAAGATATAATTCATATTATTAGTGCCCATGCACCCCAAGCAGAATCAGATGAAAGTGGCTATAAGACAATTTTGGTGGAAGATGGAGGGTTTAATACGACAAATTCCAATTAGTGAAAACACTTTCCTAGGAGGAGGCTAAATTGGGCATGTAAGAAAAAAAAAACATAGAGGCTATGCAACAGTATGGAGGATAACAATTTGAAGAAAGGAATAGGCATGTAAGAAAAAACGGGCATGTAAGGAGACTAGAATGGGTAAGTAAGAGGTAAAAAAAAAAAAAACTTACATTGATTTGAGGGGCAATAATGGAATATGGATTATGGAGAGAAAACTTACATTGATGTGGGATCAAATAGCTGACTGTATTTAAAGGAATGCAGCAAAAGAGGTATTTAGAGAGTTAAAAGAAAAGACACTCTGGCAAAGGAACCTGGTGGTGAAGTGTAGAGGTTCATTAAGCCATTCAAGATTGAAAAAGAAAAAACGTTGCTATAAAGTTTGGCAGGGGAATGGGAATACAAAAAATATCCAATGTATAAGATGGCAAAGAAAAAAATTGTAAAAAAAAAAAAAGAGTAAAGGATGCCAAGACCAAAGCATATGATGGCCTATAAAATAAGGTACAAAACAGGAGAGAGATTTTCAAGTTTGTAAGAATGAGGGAAACAAAAAAGAGGAACTCAGATCAAGTCAGATGCATGAAGACCAAAGGCCAAAACCCTTTAGTGAAGGACAAAGATGTTTAAAATAGGTGAAGAGTATGTTTTAACAACTTTTTAAATGAAGATTTTATAGAAGGCTTGATAACAAGAGGAGATACTTCGTTAGCATGACATATCTTCTACCACAGAATAAGAATAGCAAAAAATGAGAAAAGCATTAGTAAAAATGAAGTCAGGAAAGCTTACGGGGAAATGCCTAGGAGGAACTGCATGATTTGGTTAACTAGGCTCTTCAATAAGATATTAAGGACAAAAAAAGAATGGTGGATGTATGTCCTCTTTTTGGCTTGGCATGGCCTGTAGGCGCCTTTCTAAGGCCGTTGCCTTCTCAATGAGTGGCTCCTTCCCATATGCTTCTCTAATTGTAGGCAGTCATATGCTTCACATAGCTAGTAGCCTTACCAAGCGAGGGTAAATGGGGTGGAGATACCATACCATACTTTCACATCGTTACAATTTCATTTTGGAATATAAAAACTTAACTTCTAAAATAAAATAAAATAAAGAAGTGGTGCAAAACCTATAAAGAAGGACAAATTCCATAAACAAAGTTGCACCAATTATCGTGGAATTAAAGTTATTGAGTCAAACTATGAGAGAGAGTAATGGAGCAAAGACTTAGACAAAAGACCAAGACATTTTAGAATCAATTTAGTTTCATGCCTGGAAGGTCAACTTTGGAAGTTACCTTTTCATTTAGGCTATTAATTAAAAAAAAAAAAAAAAACTGAGGAAAATTCTTCATTTGGACTTCATCGATCTACATAAAGCCAACAAAGCCAACAACATGGTACCAATATATTTGATTTGATAGCTTTTAAGATAAAGGAGTGTCCTAAGAGTTATATTGATGTCATTAAAGACGTATGAGGGAGATATAACGAGTGTAAGAACTACTTATAGAGTAACAAGTGAGTTTCCAGCAACATAGGTTTGCACGAAGGGGAAGCTCAAAGCCCTTATCTATTTGCACTAATTATGGACAAGTTAACTACTCATATTCAAGAAGAGGTGTATGTTGTTTGCAAATGATGAAATAATGTCGCGGGATGAACCAAGAGAAGGAGTGAATGCCAAACTTGAGAGATGGTCGGAGGTTTGTGAATCCAAGGGCTTTGAAATAAGTAATACAAAGACGTAATATGTGAATTGCAACTTCAATGGGGATGTGAAGAGAGATGTGACTACTGTGAGGATTGAAGCTCAGGGGAAAACACAAAGAGTCCATCTAATAATTTGGCTTTATAATTAGTAAGGATGAGAACATTGAGGAGAATGTCCGCTATAGGGTAAGAGCTAAATGATTGAAGTGGACACTTGTTCTTAGAGTGCTTTGTAATCAAAGCACGCCAACAAGATTGAAGGAAAAAAATTTACAAGACAGAAATTAGACCAGCTATGACTTATGGAGCAAAATGCCAGCCAATTAGGAAAAAACATATGCAAAAAGTGAATATAGCATATATGAGAATGCTGGGATGGATGTCCAGTAAACTTGGAAAGATGGAATCAGAAATGAGAGCATTTGGGAGCATTTGAGGTAGCATCAATAAATGATAAATAAAAAGAGATTTGTTTGGGATGGTTGACATGTCAAACACAAGCCAAAGACGTTGACAAGGAAAAGTTTATCTATCAGGTCGATGGCCCTTCAAAGAAACGGGTGGACCAAAGACAACATGGAGTGAACCCTTCCCAGAGAGCCATTGGCTCGAGCAAACTTCAGGTCCGCTCGAGCCAATTGCACTGCAGGCCTAGGTCAATGCAGAGGGCTTTGGAATGATGTTTTAATGCTTGGGAGAGGTCTGTTTGGAGCCCCAATGCAATGGTGAGACCTAGGAGGTGATGTATGGAGTTTGGCTGAGAAAGAAACCCCATCACGGAAATTTATTGAGGATTTTGACTTGCCAATGTGTATAAGAGACTCAGAATGTCCTTGATCTTCAGGAGTGCCAAGCCAAAAACAAATTCGACATACGAATGTCTTATTCACATTGATTAAAATCTTGAAACCCCAATGCTTGGTCCGGAAATTTATGGAAATCTATTTATGTATCATTTTATTCGGATTTCATATGTACTCTTCAAATTTCATGTGACATGACTAGTCCTACTTCAAAAATAATGAATTTGCATTTTAAGTGTTTTGCCAGCCCCATTTATGCATGACCAGATACTAATGTGATATTTGTGCCTATGAGCAACCTGTCCAGCCTACTTGGGTGTTATACACCATATAGATATATGTATATGTCCTGATTTCCTTCATGTGACCTATGAGTCGGCACCACTAAGCTTGGACGACCTTGTCGGCCTGATCCACCAACTTGGGGATCCCCTTCTTGCTCCTACCAGCTGTAGTCTGGGTCCTGTCCTGCCCCACTACCCGGTTCGGCGGCCGTAGTCTTGTCTAGCTATATGCATATGTATATATTTCGTTGGCTCTCGCCACTTCGCGTGTCTAAGACCAACGCCCCGAATGTGCTCTCATCACATTAGTGATGGAGGATTTAGCTTCGTGTAGTTGCAATCTTGCCAGTTCTTGTCCTTTGGTACCTTTACATGTTTTATATTGCACATGTGTTTTTGGAATAATGACGCATCTTATTTCATGAAAATTATTGTTCAAGCAGGTTTTTAATCGTTTTCCAAGCTAACCTTCAAATTTATTATATTGTTATATCTTTTCACCCACCTGCCAGACTGTCGTGTCTGACCCACTCTTTTGGTACTCAGGTCCAGATTTCCCCATCCCCAAGGAGGAGCCGAAGGAGGCGACCGGAGAGCCGCAACACATAGGAGAATGGCAAGCCGACGATGTCGTGTAGACTTTCGGTCAAGCCTTGAGTTGCGAACATCTTTTGGCATACTAACCAACACATTTTGGGATTTATTGGTTGAACTGGCCTTTGTTGGCCTTTATTTTTGGGGAGTAACTAATTAACAGATCTTTTGTATAAACATTAACCTTACACTTGGGAATGCTTTATGATCATTGCTCACTCTGACATTATAAATTAAATACTTGTACTATCAATCTTGTTATCATGGAATGAAATTACAAACATGGTTTGCTACACGCTTCCACATCCTGATTGTGACAGTATTATGTGTGACATCCTCACCGCAGGAAACCTGTGGGAAATCACGTGCACGGATGTTGTATTCTTTCTTAATCCACATACGTAGAGATAGCCAAATAAATAAATGCACTTGGCAACATTAAAATCGTCCCGATCCTGGATTAGGCGCTGACTCGGTCCGAGGTGGCGACATCAGTTTTTCATACCAGCATGCAAAATTTTGAATCCTTTTACTCCAGATTATGAACACCCGATCGGATCTATTAAGAACGAGCTAACGACTACAGGGGAAGCGGCTAACTGCAGCCCCTGAGCCCGGCTTGTAGCAAGCCAAAAGTTTGACTTGAACAACAAAGTGAGGAGAGGGACCGGCAATCATACCACCGCGGTCGAAAAAGCATGTTCTCTTCGCCCTTCAGATAACACGCACCATAGGCCAATCACAAAATTAGCTGATGTGTCTGACTCCTACTCGCGTTTGAAACTTCTTAGTCTATTTCCACTCTTCGTCCTTTTTCATTTGTGGTGAGAAGTCAACGTATGACGAGTGTGGGATTAACTTCTACAGCAACATGTGTCGCCACAACATGGGCTCTTGTTTTTTGAGAAAACTTTTGTTCTTCAGGTTTACCTTGTCTCACACGAGACCATTTAAGCATGTGCTCAATACAAAATGCTTCTATGTATGCTTCTTGACTGGTTTTTGCAATGATTCATATTCTGCAAGATGCCTAGCCACAATCCTCTGATATAACGAACCAAATAATGTATCTCATCTTCCTCTAGTCCACATATGTCTTGCAACTGTCGAAATTAACGGGTATATTCATCAACTGTCAATTCTTCTTGCTTCAAATTAAGAAATTGTTCATAGAACTTGATCTCAATATACCAATCGCCATATTTAAGTTGATACAAAATATCTAGTATTTCATTAGAGTTTCCAAAAATTCTTATGACTTGGATCAGCAGATGCAATGATAAAAAATATAAAAAAAAAAATCCTTTTGAAGAATGGACCAATCTATTGTGTAGATCATGTTGGTTAGAGTACAATGGCGAAGACAAATCGTCAATTGGGTTGCAGATGGTCCAAATATCACCATTCGAAGATCAACGGCTAAAAGTCAATGCTTGTGTAGAATGGGCTAGGCTTTGGAAGCTCCCCAGTGGGTTTGTCTAACCTGATCTGCAATAAAGTTTTCTTATACACACACATTGTGATCGGATTCAAGTTGAATCTAAACTCAGGTTCAAGCCCAACAGTTTTTATGTTGGGTTCACGTCGTGCCTAGAGAATGGCACATGTGAAGAGAAGTTGTTTCTCTTTTTCGTTCATGTTCCTCGGTTGGTGTGCAAAGACTAAAAGAAGAGAAGAAAGTCAGCCTCTTATTTGGGCCTAGAGTGTGATGAAGAAATTGGAAGAACTGATGTGGGCAATGGTCTCAGAGAGGACGACTGCTCTGGAGATGACGACCACTGTGTGCTCTAGAGATGACGACTAGTGTTTGGTGATGGCAGAGGCAAGGCCCTGGCAAACTTGAGGAAGGTAGAGAAGGATGCTGCTCTTGCTAACTTTGACAAGGATAGTGGATGTGATGGCCTCTGACGATCTCAACATTGGAAGAGGCAATTCTTCTTCTCGGTGACTCAAATGTTCTTTTTTCTCGGTCGGGGATTCGACTGATATGGGTTTTGATGGAGTCGGCGGAGTTCGGCAGGGTTTGATGTGAAGGGAATCTGGGTTCTGATTTGGTGATGGGCTTGAGGTTCAATGATGGGTTTGAGCTGGAAGGTTGGCTGGGGTTGTCAAAAACGAGACTTGGGATGAGGGGTGGTGGTTCTAGGTTCGGCTTTGGCAAGGATGGGTTTCAGTAGGGGATGTAGGAGTTATTTTGAGGCGGTTTTGGGTTCTGCAGAGGGTCCGGTGGTGAAATACAGTTTGGGTAAGGGGTCTTTCTTTTTTTTTTTTTTTTTTTTTCTTTTGTGGGGTTGGGGAGGGGGGGTTTGGTTTTGGAATATGGTTGAAGATAGCTAGGATTAGGGTGCGTTGGGTTCAACTGGGTGTTTGGCTGGGTGTGATAGACTGTGGTAAGGGAGTTGTAGCAAAGGATTCGGTGAAAATGGAATTGGGGTGTTGACATGTTGTGCCGGGATGGGTGGCAAAGGGGTGTGGATTTGAGTTTGGGCCGATGGATATGGAATGGAATGGAATGGATGGATGTTTGCTAGGGTTGGGGTTGTGAAGATGGGTGGTAGATAAGGGGAAGGAAATATAAATCCGGGTAGGACAATGTCTTCCCGGTGATTGGGCTTCAACTCTGATACCAAATTGGCGCAGCTCCAGATCCTCATCAAAAGATAGAGCAATCTCCGAAGGGATTGATCAAATCCAAAGATGAATATAGCAGTAGGGCACACTCAAAATCACAAAACACAACATAATTGAAGAAAACTCAGATGATCTTTGATTATATGTAAATAGCATGAATTACAATGAGGATGTCCACCCATATATATAAGAGGATGAGCCTTATGTAGCTTGGTTTAGACACAAAGACCTTCCTGAACAATAAAAGGAAACTAAATCACTAAACTTTCTTTTTGAAATGGAAATCACTAAACTTTCTTAACAATCCATATTAAATAAAACTCCTAATTTTAAATACTCCCAAATAAATCAACTCCCAAAATAAGATTCCTAATTAAATGGATGTCCCATTGGGCCTATGGACTAAGCCGGCCATGGCCAGCATCACAAAGCTAGAAGGAAATACCCTACCGACCAAAACTCATGAATTATTAGGGCACGTTCGACAACCGTCAGCGCAACGTGATCGCGGATTTTGCACATTTGGCTGGGCATGGATTAGGCGCCGGACTTCGCGTCGAATGGAGTCGATCTGTATCATTCGAGTTCTTTCTGACCAGCATGCAAAATTTTGAAATCCTTTTACTCCAGATTATGAACACCCGATCGGATCTATTAAGAACGAGCTAACGACTACAGGGGAAGCGGCTAACTGCAGCCCCTGAGCCCGGCTTGTAGCAAGCCAAAAGTTTGACTTGAACAGCAAAGTGAGGAGAGGGCCCGGCAATCATACCACCGCGGTCGAAAAAGCATGTTCTCTTCGCCCTTCAGATAACACGCACCATAGGCCAATCACAAAATTAGCTGATGTGTCTGACTCCTACTCGCGTTTGAAACTTCTTAGTCAATTTCCACTCTTCGTCCTTTTTCATTTGTGGTGAGAAGTCAACGTATGACGAGTGTGGGATTAACTTCTACAGCAACATGTGTCGCCACAACATGGGCTCTTGTTTTTTGAGAAAACTTTTGTTCTTCAGGTTTACCTTGTCTCACACGAGACCATTTAAGCATGTGCTCAATACAAAATGCTTCTATGTATGCTTCTTGACTGGTTTTTGCAATGATTCATATTCTGCAAGCTGCCTAGCCACAATCCTCTGATATAACGAACCAAATAATGTATCTCATCTTCCTCTAGTCCACATATGTCTTGCAACTGTCGAAATTAACGGGTATATTCATCAACTGTCAATTCTTCTTGCTTCAAATTAAGAAATTGTTCATAGAACTTGATCTCAATATACCAATCGCCATATTTAAGTTGATACAAAATATCTAGTATTTCATTAGAGTTTCCAAAAATTCTTATGACTTGGATCAGCAGATGCAATGATAAAAAATATAAAAAAAAAAAAATCCTTTTGAAGAATGGACCATCTAATGTGTAGATCATGTTGGTTAGAGTACAATGGCGAAGACAAATCGTCAATTGGGTTGCAGATGGTCCAAAATATCACCATTCGAAGATCAACGGCTAAAAGTCAATGCTTGTGTGGAATGGGCTAGGCTTTGGAAGCTCCCCAGTGGGTTTGTCTAACCTGATCTGCAATAAAGTTTTCTTATACACACACATTGTGATCGGATTCGAGTTGAATCTAAACTCAGGTTCAAGCCCAACAGTTTTTATGTTGGGTTCACGTCGTGCCTAGAGAATGGCACATGTGAAGAGAAGTTGTTTCTCTTTTTCGTTCATGTTCCTCAGTTGGTGTGCAAAGACTAAAAGAAGAGAAGAAAGTCAGCCTCTTATTTGGGCCTAGAGTGTGATGAAGAAATTGGAAGAACTGATGTGGGCAATGGTCTCAGAGAGGACGACTGCTCTGGAGATGACGACCACTGTGTGCTCTAGAGATGACGACTAGTGTTTGGTGATGGCAGAGGCAAGGCCCTGGCAAACTTGAGGAAGGTAGAGAAGGATGCTGCTCTTGCTAACTTTGACAAGGATAGTGGATGTGATGGCCTCTGACGATCTCAACATTGGAAGAGGCGATTCTTCTTCTCGGTGACTCAAATGTTCTTTTTTCTCGGTCGGGGATTCGACTGATATGGGTTTTGATGGAGTCGGCGGAGTTCGGCAGGGTCCGATGTGAAGGGAATCTGGGTTTTGATTTGGTGATGGGCTTGAGGTTCAATGATGGGTTTGAGCTGGAAGGTTGGCTGGGGTTGTCAAAAACGAGACTTGGGATGAGGGGTGGTGGTTCTAGGTTCGGCTTTGGCAAGGATGGGTTTTCAGTAGGGGATGTAGGGAGTTATTTTGAGGCGGTTTTTGGTTCTGCAGAGGGTCCGGTGGTGAAATACAGTTTGGGTAAGGGTCTTTCTTTTTTTTTTTTTTTTTTTTTCTTTTGTGGGGTTGGGGAGGGGGGGGTTGGTTTTGGAATATGGTTGAAGATAGCTAGGATTAGGGTGCGTTGGGTTCAACTGGGTGTTTGGCTGGGTGTGATAGACTGTGGTAAGGGAGTTGTAGCAAAGGATTCGGTGAAAATGGAATTGGGGTGTTGACATGTTGTGCCGGGATGGGTGGCAAAGGGGTGTGGATTTGAGTTTGGGCCGATGGATATGGAATGGAATGGAATGGATGGATGTTTGCTAGGGTTGGGGTTGTGAAGATGGGTGTAGATAAGGGGAAGGAAATATAAATCCGGGTAGGACAATGTCTTCCCGGTGATTGGGCTTCAACTCTGATACCAAATTGGCGCAGCTCCAGATCCTCATCAAAAGATAGAGCAATCTCCGAAGGGATTGATCAAATCCAAAGATGAATATAGCAGTAGGGCACACTCAAAATCACAAAACACAACATAATTGAAGAAAACTCAGATGATCTTTGATTATATGTAAATAGCATGAATTACAATGAGGATGTCCACCCATATATATAAGAGGATGAGCCTTATGTAGCTTGGTTTAGACACAAAGACCTTCCTGAACAATAAAAGGAAACTAAATCACTGAACTTTCTTTTTGAAATGGAAATCACTAAACTTTCTTAACAATCCATATTAAATAAAACTCCTAATTTTAAATACTCCCAAATAAATCAACTCCCAAAATAAGATTCCTAATTAAATGGATGTCCCATTGGGCCTATGGACTAAGCCGGCCATGGCCAGCATCACAAAGCTAGAAGGAAATACCCTACCGACCAAAACTCATGAATTATTAGGGCACGTTCGACAACCGTTAGGGCGGTAATGTGGAATAATAAGTTTTTGCGTAGGAAATGTACCTTTTGGGTCCCATAATCAAGATCCAAACCGTTAGGTCGCCTTTAAGAACTCCAAAACGGTCACTTACCAAATTTCAGTCGTTGATTTCTCTTATATCTTGAGATATGTGCCAAAACGTCCTAACCGCTTACGATATAATAGGAATAAAGACAGTCTGTTTTTTAAAATTTTCTGGTTTATGTGGGGTCCACAATCATGATCCAAACTAGTAATTAGTTTGGGAAGGTCAAACACGGCAAGGTGACCAAATTTCAGTTGTTGATCCTTACTATATCTTGAGATATTTGTAACAACGTCCATACACTAGATTTTTTTTTTTTTTTTTTTTTTTTTTTTTTTATGTTGGCCCCCCTTTGCACGATCAGAACCATTCAAAGTCTCTAGATGACCACGGACAACTTTGAGGTGAATGTTGAGGTCTAGATGTTTCATGGATTATGAGAAATTAAAAAAAAAAAAAAAAAAAAAAAAAAAAAAAAAAAAAAAAAAAACAACAACATTTATAATCATTGTATCATACATTCCACAAATTGTAGGAATCCTCCCTCCATCCAAACCTGAAACTCTCATTGGGAATCCTACCTGAGGAGGTGTTCGTTTTTTGGAGATGGAGAGAATCCTCTAAACAGAGGATCCTTCTATGTTTAACCAAACATGCCCTTAGAGTCGCAGATGTACACCATGTAAAAATGAAGAAACGGGGAGCGAATGAGAAGAATTAAGAAAAAAAAACTCAGAGAGAATTTTCAGTAGTCCCTTTGGATGCCACCAACCTTATTTACAGACACCAAAAATAGAGTAAAAGTGGCCTAATCTCAAGAGAATATCCCAATCCATACTAATTACAACTTGACATAAGCTTTACCTAATTTGTATGACAGATTTATGGGGTTTCCTAACCCATAGGTCCTAAGCCCAATACATTATCCATTGGCACAGGCCCGCAAGACATATTGGGCCAGAGGTTCATTTGGCCGGCATGTTTGATTCAAGTCTTTTTTTCACCTTATCAATAGTGGACCCCACATTATCTGTATCTCTACAGCAGGTTCCAAGTCCAAAAGTAAGTTGATGTTTAGTACAACATGGTTAAGAAACACTTTCATATGCCAACACTACACATTTCTAATTTTCTAGTTCTAGCTGGACTTCTTTTTCATTTCCAATCCAAACTACGACGAAATTAATAAATAAGAATGCAAAAAAATGCGCCCATCAACATAGATAAAAGAAGTGTTCTGCCATCCTTATAAAACAGACTGGATGCTTCCATCCTAAGTGGTTGCCAACTTTGCCAACTAAGTCACTCACCAGCTGCAACAACTAGAGTATTCACACTCCTTAATCCATGTATAAACATTAATGCATTTGTGTCGCCATGCCCAAATTTGTTTACCATAAATGATTGAAAGCATAAGTTAAGAAACATAATTAGTTGATTAATTAAAAGAGTATGCAGACACTTTGTAATTTCAATACTAATTAAAATATCATAGTATGACACTTACAGGGATGCGATTGTCAGAATTATCAAACACTATCTCCACAAAGGCAGATACAACTTGGTGGCCTGCACCTTCCTGGCAAGTTCATCAGTTCCAAAAATAAAAGGTAAATGCTCAAAAACAGAGAAAATTGTTGGTAGAAGAATCTAAGGGAAGCTGAAAAGAATTTACGTGGAGAAGTTTGCTCCTATCTTCGCTTCGCATAGTTTGGAAGAGGTCGCTGAGGACAAAACGTATTGCTATTTATATGAATTGACAAACCAACACCAACCAAAAGTGAGTATCATGTAAGATGTATCTCTATGAAATTTAAGGTCTCAATAAAATAAAACAAAATGATAATTTTCAAATTACCAGCTAACAAAATTAATCAAGTTATACAAGGAAAAAACTTCTTCCACACAAAAAAGAAGTAATTAAATAGTTACCATGGAAAAAGTTTGTCTTCCCAGATCCATTTGCACCAACTGACAAAAGAACAAAGTAAAATATATTCCTGTCATAATAAGCACAATGAAAAGAGCAACAGAATATACACGGGTTATAAGTAACCAATTATCATGATTCCATTAAGTGATTGGTGACGGAAGGCATTTAGGGCCGATGAAACTTCAGAGACTGTTTTGTAATTCTAAGACACTAAAGGGAGTTCTTGTGAAAACTCAGAATTTTAATAATATAAAATAATATGGCGGTCAGGTAGTTCATTATTGGAATGGCCAGACATTTTGTGCTCTTTTTTCTCCACCTTTTCCTTTCTTCCTCTTTCTTCTTTCTTGACTTTTCCTCTCTTATCTTCTCAATTTCATAAATTAGAGAAAAACAGCTTGGAACTGGAGCAACGCCCACTTGCAAGAATGAAAAAAGAGGTTTAGAAGATAACTTCCATCCATACAGCAGGTATCGGGCTGACCCCAGCACGTCTAAAGCTAACATCAGCACCTGAGGTTTCCAACAAAGAAGAATTTTTCCACACTTCAGCCCTCTACCAATATGGAGAATATCATGCAGTGGCATCTTCGACCTGCATATTTTTCATTTCAAAGACTCAAAGCTTTCTTCCTTTTTTCAAACATTTAAGGTGATCAAGAATATAAAAATTGTAGTGGTTGCATCAGCTGGAGGCCAAAACAATACATATTTGTTATCAGTGCCAATTGAAAATTAGGTCAAAAAGCTGAAAATAATATCCAAAAAACGTTATTGGAAAATGTTAGAATTTAATTTTTTTCCCCCCATTAGTGACTAAGATAGTACAGTATACCTCTTTGTTCTGTGTTCCCCTGTTCGGTATACCTCTCCTATAATGTATAGATTTTTTTACATTAATACAGTCACCATTTAAAAAAAAAAAAAAATCAGTAACTAAGATAGGAGGGCTCTCAGACCCCTCATTGTCATACAGGTACAGTACATTGTATGATCATAAAATAACAGTACTCATCTTTTTTGTCCACATATAATCATTTCAGTCAACTGTACTAAGTTAGAAACTAATCAACTGCGAATGACCAAACAGCATCATCAAAAAAATTCATCCATTTTATCATTTTTTAATTCAAATAAGCAATTGACTTCAGGGCACAAAGAAAAAATAAAATAATCATACATCATTCATTGAGACTAGAGATATCATGCACAGGGTCCTGGATAGGTATAATTAACCCGATTCTGCTGATTGTTGCTGTGTTTCTGCATAAGTGATTATGCGAATAGAAGTACCGCCCAAAGAAAAAAAAAAAAAAAACTCAGACTCGGGACCCAACTTGGTCAGGGTCGAATCTGATTCCCAATTGAATGCACATAAAAATTAGAAAAAAATACTAAAAATCTTATTAAAAAGAAACAAAAAAAAAAGGGACCACTACAGTTAAAAATCTAATTTTATGGGTCCATTGACATCCTTATCGAAACCCTGGGTTAACCTCACAATAATAAATCCATTGATATCAGTATGCCTAACTATAGAACTCTCTACAATTATATGCACACCAAGATAAAATTTTATTTTGGGATCACTAGAGTCAAATATCCAATCGTATGGGTCCATGGCCAAGTATAGCTATAGCAAAGACAATGCATGGATTAAACTGAAAACACTAAAGTAGAACAAAAGATTTTGTTAAAATTGTAAAAAAGTTGGAGGTTCTCTTTAGTTTCTGTTGTTTCATGCTTAGGGAGGGATTGGACATCACTAAAGAAAACCCACATAGAAACTACCATTAAAGAGTTCTAAAAAAAATTTGACTAAATCATAATATAGATGACGTCCGTCACTATGCAGACTCGGCTAACTTGGCCAAGTCCCATGATTCAAGTCCGAGGCCCATAGGACCAATTTTTTAAGACATGTTACTGCCCTCATCTTGGATTGCCCATTGAATAGTATCCTCCATACTGGGTTGTTGAACAAAACGCGCGCGTGTGCGAGAGAGAGAGAGAGAGAGAACATGACCATATGGAGGAGTTTTGCTATTAAGCAGAGGTATTGGATCTCATAATATGTATTCATGCCAGTAAATGGCTCTCCTTACCTCTTTAAGGCCTTGGAGAGTTAAGACAAGTAGATCCAATATCTCCTTCCTTTCTACCATAGCAGCAAACAGAAGATGCTTTGAGAGCTCTTATCATGAAGGCTAGCTAAAAGAGATGGGTTATTGGTGTACTGAACAACTAGAGTAGCAATTACTCATCTACAGTTTGCGGAGATATAATCCTTTTCGATCTCTTGATAAGATGGAGGTTGATACATTTTAAGCATATTATCAGGTGCTTGAATTGCTATTTGAACTCGAAACTAATATGAAGAAGATGAGACAGAGGGGCTGTGGAAGGATGTTATAACCTGTAAAAATGACATTGTCAGGGATGCATGGATTATTCGAGATCCCTCTCCCCGTTCTTCTGGGTTGTGGAAAGGCATTCTTGCTGCAAAGGATGTGTTTATGAAGCAGGTCATGTTACAAGTGGGCAAGGGGGACAAAATTTGTTTTTGGACTGATCTTTGGGTTGGGGAGAACACACTGGCATCAACTTTCCCAAACTTGTTTCTTTGTGCTACTAACCAGGAAGCTAAAGTTATCGAATACATAGAGAGGAAAGATGATCATATCAGTTGAGGGCCTACTTTCAGAAAGAATTTAAAAGATACGGATGAGTCCCAATTCCGCTCTATGTTGACAGTCCTTGGGAGTGTCTTCATCCCTAGGGAGGGCAGAGATAGAAGAATCTGGATGGAGTCCTCTGATGGCCTCTTTTCGGTGTCTACTTTCTTTTCTTCAATGTCTGCAGACGTGGAGGAAAGCCATTCTTTCTGGGACAGCTTGTGGAGCATGAAAGCACCACCTAAAGTAATAGCATTTGGGTGGATTGCGCTGCTTGGTGGGATACTAATGATGGACAACTTACGTCAACGTAAAGTGACTGTAGTTAATGCTAGTCTGACATGCCTCGCAAATGAGGAATCTATTGATCACTTGCTTCTTAATTGTTCCCTTGCCCAGCGCATATGGAGATCGATTTTTACTTGGTTTCAATTTTGTGGTCCTCTCCCAAACTCTATCCCTTCTTTGTTTGGCTTTTGGAGATTGGGGGTAGGCTCAAAAAGGAGGACAAGTAATGTGGAAACTTTCGTTCTCAGCGGCCATTTAGTCCTTATGGAAAGAAAGAAACTTGAGGTGCTTTGAAGGAAAATCCTCAGTTGTAAGCAAGATAGCGGATAATGTTAAGCATCTTGTGGCTCTTTGGGTCTCCCCTCTGCAATTATTTAACGGTATTCTGATAAGTTCCATTCTTCTCAATTGGGATGCAGTGGCTCTTTCTCCTCCTATTTCTAGGCGCATCTTTCTTAGATGGCACCCACCTCCACATGGAGCTTTGAATCTTAATTTTGATGGGAGAGCTAGTGGTAATCTGGGTATGGCAGGTGTTGGTGGTGTTATCCGTGATGAAGATGAGAACATTATTCTGTTTTACTCTGGCTCAGCAGGTGTTTGTTCAATCAATAAAGCGAAACTCCTAGCTTTGAACATAGGGCTTTGGGAAGCTTCCTTCCTTGTTCCCCAATGGCTCCTTGTGGAAGGGGATTCTTTTTGTGTTATCCAATGGGCAAGTCGGCCCTCTTCCCCTCCTTGGTTTCTTGCAGACATTATAAAAGAGGTGCTTCAGTTGACAGGAGATTTGAACATGTCGTTCCATCACATTATGAGATCAGCCAATGCGGAGGCGAACCAACTTGCCAAAGAGGGAGTTATTAAACCTTCTTTGATCATTTATGTCCCTCCTTAATTTGTTTTGTTTTTGGCTTGTTAACCATCGTTTGGGGCTTCGGCTCTTTTTTGGTTTAGTTACTCTCCCCTGTGTTTTTGTGGTCAGTATAGTTCTCTTATACTGTATAATTTTTTTGAGTAATATATAGTCACCATTTAAAAATAATAATAATATGAAGAAGAGCCTGACAATTAGGCTAAGGTATCATATTTGAAAAACCCATTTCTTGGGTCTACTTGACTCAAAACAGAAAATATAGATGGATGGGTGCTTTAGACCATTGGGAAAATGTCTAATTCCCTCCATTTTTGGATCAGCAATAAGAGGTTTTCCTTATGTTTGAAAAGGTAACAAAAAGGAAGAGATTTCAATCAAATGTAAACTTCTAGGGCAAATTTTTGTAACCTATTTCTGCTATAAAAAAAAAGTGCCAGTTTTCCGCGGAAAGGAGGTTTTCCTGTGTTTGGTGAAGCAAAGACCGTGGAAACAAGATTCCGCCACGCCAAATTTTTCCACGAGAAGTTTGGAATTCCAATTCCTGCGGGCGGGGAGGGGGTGGTTTCTATCTCAATGGGAAATGCGCAACCCCCCCCCCCCCCCCCCCCCCCTTTCTTCTTGGTGCCAGAAAATGATCTTGGGTTTGATGGATTGTAGTTGGGTTTGGAATGGCAAAGAAGAGGGCTTAGAAAGAGGCAAGGGTAGTTGGGTTTGGGTGGTCAGGGTCTGTGGATTTGCAGTTGAGCTTTTGCTTGGTAGCTAGGCAATGGTGGTGGTTTTAGGTTGATGGATTTGCAATTGGGTTAGGGTTTTGGTGGCAAGGCGATGGTGATGATTTCAGGTTGATGGATTTGCAGTTGGGTTTGGGTTTGGGGCTTGGTGGCTGGGAGATTTACAGGTTCGATAACGAGGGCTTGCAAGGATGATCATGATGATGGGCAGGTTGATGATATGGAGGAGATGATGATAAATTTGAGGATGGATTGTGTAGTGGGAATCATTGATCGTGGCTGGGCATAGAAAAAACTGGTTTTAACCCAACGAAACCGCAGCTGAACCAAACATAATTGGCACCAATTCATTGAGGGAAAAAATTGCACCAAACATGAATTTCTAACTTCCACAAAGATCTTTTTCCTTGGTATCCATTTACCATGGACTTTGATCCTGTGGTAATTTCCTCATTCCACGGAAATGGTCTATACATGGGTGCCCCCAAAGTGGATAGACATTTTTGGCTTTCACTTGGACAAGTTTGCCGCTATAACTTTTAAAATATGACAACTTTGATCATATTAAAGGAATCTCTTTAGCACAAAGCATATCGATAAAGGGCCCAGAAAACCCTAACAGAACCACCCATCAACAAAGTCCACTTCACTAATGTTTGGGTGCCAATGGCAATATCTGAGTGGTGCCTCAGGGTGCAAGGTGATTCACATGTCCCGCAGTGCGACAAACGTACTGCTCAAGGATGGGATGATGTGGGTGGCGGCAGTGAGCTTTGGGAAAACAATGATGGCGATGCGATAGAAATGAAGTTCTTCTTGGAGCATTCAATAAATGTCCATATATTGGCAGTCGTGTTGAACAGGTTTGTAATAGGAAAAAAATTTTCCAGTTTGAATTTTCAATTTAGTTTGTATTGGGGTTTTTTTTTCAAAGAAATGCTTAAGTCGGTGTTCGAGATTGTGTTATTTTTATGAACATTCTTCTTTTTTTTGTTTTTATCCATTTTAAGTGGATGTAACATGATGCTTATCTTTTTCTTCCATTAGATGCTCTAAGGTTGTGTTTATTTTATTTTTTTAATAGATTTTGCTGAAATCATGGCTAATCTCTTCTTATGCAGAATTTGTTTTTCTACCCTTTTTCCATAGTTGTCAATTTTGTCTCGATTCTTGTTTTGGTTCAGTCTCCAAACTAAAATGTTTGGACCAATTCAGAATATTGATGAGATACTTCAGAAATCTATTTCAAAAAATATATACAAAAATAATATACGTATGTCAAAAATATTAAAATATTAAAACTTGAAATAGAACATAAATTATATAATTAATTTATTACCAATAACTATTCTAGCAAATCAATTAATATAAAAATATTTATGTAAAAACATAAAAATTACTGAATTCAAAAATAAAATATAAATTATATATTTAGTTTATTACCAACAATTATTCTAGTAAATCAATTACTGCTAATTTCAGATGGCGTGTGTGAGTTTCAGAAGCTTTATTTTGACATTGTTCAGAAAATTCTAAATTCTAAGTTCATAAGCATGCATGTGATTGATCAAGCATAATTTACAAAGAATAACATAATAGAAAAAATAAAAATAAGAAGAGGAGAAAAAATCAAAAGAACATAAAAAAAGGAGAAAATGGATAAAATAGAAGAACGGGAAAAATAGAGGAAAAAGGAGGGAAATAATAAAATTGAGAAAAAGAAGGGAAATTTTCAAATAGGACCTTAACTTTTTGTCATATTTCAAAATAGGACACAATTTTCAAAAGTTCTCAAATTAGGGTCTAAGTTTTCCAATAAGTTTTCAAATTTCAATTAAGGACAATTAGTCATTTAAAGGTATTTTCCAGCGACTTTCTTCCTCAATTTTTTAAAATACCCAAATTACCTTTCATTGAAACAAAACTCTCATTCACTTCATCCATCTTCTCCTCCTCTCCTTCACCAGCGTCCTCGTGGTGATCAACGGCAACCAACGTCCCCATGGTGATCAATGGCATGTAGTGGCTGCCGAAAGCAAGCCATGGCTTTAAATGAAAGATTTGGGTATTTTAAAAAATTGAGGAAAAAAGTCGCCAAAAAATACCTTCAAATGGCCGAAGCCCGGATGTCCTTAATTGAAAACTTTCTGAAAAACTTGGGCCCTAATTTGAAAAGTTCTGAAACATGTCTCGTGCTTTTATATAAGGCAAAACCTTAAGGCCTTATTTGAAATTTTCCCAAAAAAAAAAAAAAACTGAAAAAGAACATGAGGAGTAATGAGCACCCCTCCTGATGGAAACAAGTTTGGGCCTTGAACCTAAGGGTTTTTTTTTTTTTTTTTTTTTTTTTTTAAGAAACTAACACAAAAGCCACCAAAGTTTAAAAGGAAAGGAAAGGAAAAATGAATTTTTTTGCGGGTGTGTTTCAATTCAGTTCACTGGCAGAACCTAAATTATTAGGCTGAACCGAATCGAGTTTGACAACTATGTTTTTTTCTTCAGCTTTTATGGGTTTCTGCCTTTTAATTCTTGATATTTATTGTTTTCTTGTTAGTGGGGTTTGTTTCTTCTATTGGAAACCCATTTTTATGGATATGTGCATTGATTTTTCTTTATTTCTCTCGGTAGTAATGACTTTGTTGTGTTACTTGATTTTCATTGCATTCATAGCAGCTACTACTTCCACCATTGATTTGCTTTGTTTTTATGGGCTGCAGATCTAGCAGATTTGTAAGACTTCAAGGGATTCAATATACAATGGCTGAGAAGAATCTATACATAAGATTCGCCTGTAGTACTGGAGATACAATGGGAATGAAACATAATTTTTAAGAGAAGACAACAAATGCCCCAGTAATAACCACTAATTTGTATATTTTTCCAAACAAGCTTTTCCAATTAGATTTACTCGAACCAGACATTCTACGTGTATTACCAGACGGTCTATCAAGCAGAACTGTTTGAATCAAATTTGCCAAACGAGCCCTGAGTTGTTCAGGTAGTAGTGTTCTTCCTTTGGCATCCAAAATAAATAGTAGCTTTGGAAATAGGGTTGCAAATGGCTGTCCGATTATCCTAGTAGCCAAAGTCTTTTGGTTCCGAATAAGGCATGAAACCTATTTTCAGATCTGGGAGAAATTTGGATCCGGAACCAAAACCATGTATGTTCCGACTAAGGATTTAGGTCCAGGACGATTACATTCAAATAGTTATAATTTACATATGTTTTAAAATAGCTTGAGTTATAGTTATATTTATATTTGAGAATCCGCTTTGGCTTAAATCATAAGCCATATAATAGACCCACTTGTTTATTTATAAAATTTATTTTAATGCTACTTTATCCAATTATGCTGATGCACTCCACATCTTATTTAAAATCTGAATCTGGAACTGAAAGTTGATGCATGATCCGGATACAACACAAGTTCCAAGTCGGTTCAAGACCCAGATACGGGCCTATAAAGACTGTCCAGATTCACCATGTTCCGCCCTAATCTGTCCTGTTTTCATCCCTAGTTGGAAAGCTTCTTTTCCCTGTCTGGGTTTGTCATTTGGGGGCAGATCCTAGATCTGAAGAAATTGCCTCATATATGCTGTGTGTATCTGTGTGCACGTGTATAATAACAGATATATTGAAAGATAGTGGGCAATAGCCTTGTGGAGCCCACCGGGCTGAATGGTTAAGAACAGGAAAGGGGTCAAAAGGTCTATATGCATAGATAGGGCGTGGTCCAAAAATCACCCCGATCAAAGGTCAGACAGACAATGTGGATATCAAGGCCGAAAATATGGGTGGGCAAGAGCCAAAAACTTCTACAGGCAAATTCCACCGAAAATATGGGTGGGCGAGAGCCAAAACCTTTTACAGGCAATCTCCATTTGCGGCCTAGATGAGAGTGAAAATGCAACCAGTTGAGTCCCAAAAGGGGGCTTAATTTTTTATCTCTTACAGCAATACCTTATTACCTCACATGTGAAAATAACCTCAAACATCAATCACTTACTATTTACCAACCAACTAAATAAAGCAGAAATAAAATAAACTCCCCCGCGCCTGGAAAAAAAAAATTCAGACAAACAAAAAAATATCATTACCAACACAATTAACTTTAGGGCTGAAGGGCTCCGCGGCAATTTGCTCCCTGTAGCTCTTAAACCCTTCAATAATAACCTAAAGTTCACAACAGAAAACAAACGATGAGAGATAGAGATACCTTACAAAATGAATTCCAATGAAGAGAGAGAGAGAGAGAGAGAGAGAGAGAGAGAGAGAGAGCATTTTCTAACCTGCTTTATATACATAGTGAAACCAAAGGCGTCAGTCTCAACTCAACCACTGCCTGCAACTGCAAATCAAAGAAAAAAGGAAGAATCAGAATAAGAGAATTTGGGAAGAAACCCTAGAAACAAATGGGAAAAAAAAAAGAAGGAAAGATACTGCTACGTTTCTGCAGATTTGGGGTTTCCATGGAAATAGAACCATAATCACGAAAAAACTAGGGTTTTCTAGTTAGTTTGCTGTTTTGGCTAAAGAGGGCAGGTTAAAAACCCTCCCCTCCTAGCCATTTGTATTTGCAGAGGAAAAAATCAAGAGGGATGGGGGATTAGAGAAAGAGAGAGACCTTTGAAATCGCTCGAGCAAGTGAGCAGTTGTTGTGAGCTGCATGCAGGGGACACTGAATTTGGGGGGAAATGAAAATTGGAATGAAAAGAGCCAGGAGAACTAGACGCTTGCGTCTTGCGTGAGAGATTATATATGTATATAAAAGTAGTCGCGCGAAGACGACTGAGGGGTTCATGTTATTTGCATTGCACGGTTGTGAGGATGAATTCGGGGCCACGGTGTGTCCTTAGTGTTGTAAAATTGAAAAAATTTGCAAAACGTCCTTCACAACGGTTTTAGGGACCGTTTCTTTATAAGAATTTCTGACAGAAATTCAGGCTGTCTGGGAATTCCTGAATTCCTGTCAGAAATTCCATGTTCATTTTTAGGAATTCCCAGCATTTGAAGTAAGTGGCATTTTAAAATTCCAAAAAGGTGGAATTCCCAAATGCTAGCCTTTACTCTAGCATTTACAAATCCAGCCATTCCGGGAGACTTCGTTTGCAACTCTAGGCATTCCGATAGAACTCCGGTTCTCCCAACGGTCGATTGTCATCTTCTATTCTATGCGACTGCACAAAAATCAGATCCGGTAATCTTCTTCCTCTGAACTCCTCTTCCCCACTTGGTTTATTTTTATATTTTTCTTCCATCTTGTTGCATGCTTTTTTTTTTTTTTTTTTCTAAAGCGTTTTGATGGAAAGGGTAGAAAATGGTTTTTGGGGGTTTTTCTTCCATTGGAAAGGGAACCAGACCTGGTTTACAGTAGAAGAGCTCTCTTTCTCTCTGTATTTATCCCAGACGCAGAAGTTACGCATTCATCCAAAATTCTCATATATAATCAAAGACAAGGCTAAATAGAGAAACCCAAAGAGAAGTGACCATCGTTGCCGAGTTTGGATCGGAGAGATTAGGTTCTTTGACAATGGGGAGACCGTATTTGAGGACGTTGTGAGAGCGACGGACTTTGAGCTTGCGTACGAGGCAGAGATAGTCCCAAGCCCCTCCGCCACCATTCTCCACCTCCAACTCCAGCCTCTTTAACTGGGTTTCCTCTGCTGCCCCACACCATGTTCGACGAAATGCCCCCCACACACACACAGATTTCTACCAAGCAGGAATCGTTTCTTCTGAAGATGAGACTATAAGAAGTTGAGGATTCGATTCGCTGAGGAGATAAAAGTCGTGTGTCTCGTCTCTCTTTCTCTCTCTCTCTCTTCGGCTGCCGGCTTTGGATCGAGTATTAGAGGAATGAGATTTGACTCCACCCACCTCTACGTAGCCCTTGTTTCTTCTCTCCATCACCATGGGAAATGGTATGGCAGGCGACCCAACTGCAATCAGCCCCAACGTGAAACCCAGCCCCATTTTCTCTCACCCAGCATCAAAACCCAGCCCACCCTTCTCTCTCTCCCTTCCTCCCCTAAACCGAGTTCCATTTAGAACCAAACCGAACCTAATTTCCACCCAGCCCCAATCTATATGCTGCCCAAACCCAAGTCCTTTGTCTCGCCCAAACCCAACCCTAATCACATGCTGTCGTGGCCCAACATGCCCTGTTTTTTTTTTTTTTTTTTTTTTTTTTTTGTGATGTTTGGAATGTGATGTGAATGTTGACTTGGTGTTATGTTTTGAATTACTATATCTCAAATAATGTGAAATGGCTATGTATAGGTAGTAGGTTAATGTCTGGTCTGGATTGAGATGTCCATAGGATTTGAATATGTAGGTTTCATTTTGAAAAGTATGTTTGGAATGAGACAATTGATTGAGATGTGGTGAAGCTGGATGAATCTTATGTTGTTGTGATGTCTGTAATGGGATGTAGCCACTGTGATGCAATTTTTTTGGGAATTTTATTTCATTTATGTAATCAAGCCACTGTTTAGAAAGTATATGAAGTTCTGTCATATATAATTCTAGTAATAAACTTCCTGTTGTTGCAAGAGGCATTTGTAATAAGCAAGTTGGTGGTAGGAAAGTTGAAACGGATGAGTCAGGCATCTGCTATGTTTGATTATAGGTTGACTATTAATAAAGTAATAACATGTGTTCTTGTTCTATCCTCAGTTGAAAGAGAATGGATTAGGCAGTTCTTTTGTAGCTGATCCAAGATGTTTCAGGTTATTGAAGATTGTGGATTGTTTGCATGAAGTGATTATATAATGTTTGATTTTATAGGTACCTAAACAAGTTGCAAGGAAAAAACCCTCCTGTTAAGGGGAGACTCTGTCAAAGATTTCTTAAGTTTGATTATTTCTCAATGGAAGGTATTTAGTCTTCCTTAATTGTTTATTCAATTTACTATGATGTTGTTATGGAATCTGTTATGGAACTATTTGAGCTCTTTGTATATAATGATTTTATTTCCTTTACTTTAAAATGCTTGTATATAACAAAATGTTCAATTACATAACAACAGAATCAGACAATCAAATCATATCTGCTGTTGTTTCTGCTGTGGCGTCATGTTGTACATTGGCTACACTATGGCTAACTTTAGAAGAGGAGCAGTCTAGGAAAAAACGTCGTGTCTCATCATAGTCGGGCAAGACATGGGTGAAAGAACTTTTGTCAAGCGAGGGGCCTCAGTGTCATGAAAACCTTCGTATGAGCCCCGATTGTTTTATGAGACTGCGTGATACACTTATGCAACGAGGACTCCTTCAACATACAAGAATTATGTCTGTGGATGAGCAGCTAGCCATGCTTTTATACATTTTGGCCCATAATGTCACTAACAGAGTTATGGCCAATCGGTTCAACCACTCAGGAGCCACCGTTAGTCGGTATTTTCATATAGTGTTAGATGCGATTTGCAAAGTTTATCCACACTATATTCAAATTCCAGAAAATGCACCTACTCCACAACAGATTAGAACAAATACTAGATTCTACCCATATTTTAAGGTTAGTGTATTATATATTTTTTATTTCTAATATGGTTACTATTTTAAGTGATATGTTGATGCGATCCTAAACTTGCTCTTTCGCTCAATAGGTTTGCATAGGGGCAATAGATGGTACACATGTACCCGCTCATGTACCATTTTCAAAGCAGGCAAAATATCGAAATAGGCACGGCCAACTATCTCAAAATTGTCTCATGGCAAGTGGATTTGATATGAAGTTCCAATATGTGCTTGCAGGATGGGAGGGGTCTACAACTGATGCTACTGTTCTTTTCTCTGCATTGAACAGAGGCGATATATTAGCGGTTCCGGATGGTAATAGAACCATTCAAATGTGAAGTGCCTAGTTTAGTTGTACATTTTTACTTATTACAAACTAATTTATAGTTACCACTGCTTTACTTTTCAAATGTAGGTAAATTTTATCTAGTTGATGCCGGTTATGGTAATGCACCTGGGTTCCTAAAACCATATAGAGGGGTACGCTACCATCTCAAAGAGTTTGAAGAACGTCCGCCAACGAATTCTCAGGAGCTTTTTAATTTGCGTCACTCCTCATTGCGTACCACCATAGAACGGGTGTTTGGAGTGGTTAAAAATCGCTTTTCAATTCTGAGAATGCCACATGGGTATTCATTGACCACCCAACGGGACATTGTAATTGCTTGTTGTGTTTTACACAACCATATAGTTATGCATGGTGTTGGAGACCCAATGCTTGAAACTATTTCCACAGCAAATGCATCCAGGATCGATCCTCCCTTAACAAGGGCCAGAAATACAACAACTATCCCAAGGTGGAATAGAGATACTTGGCCTGCATTTCGAGATTCCATAGCAGAACAAATGTGGATAGATTATGAGCAACAACAACAAAGAAATCAACAGTAACAAGGAGAAAATTTGACATGATGTTTGTTGCTACCATGTTTGACATGATGAAGAATACTTGACATGATGTTTTTGTTATCACTTTTTTGACATGATGTTTTTTTACAAACTGTTTTGTCTTATTGGAGAATATTTGACATGATGTTATGGTTATCCTTTTTATTGTCTTAATGAAAATTCTTGATGTCTTTCATGTCTATTTTGCAGTTCATTCTCATTTTTTCAATCCATTTTTAGTAAATAATTTTCATTGACATTTCATTAGGATCCCAAAGGAAAGAAAATTACAAATGGAGCCCAACAGCAGAAAGGGTTCTAATGGATACACTCATAGAAATGAAGCTGGCAGAAGAAAGGTTGAAAAAAACTTCAACACTGCTTGTTGGGCACAAGCTATAGCTAAAGTGAAGGAAAAAACTGGGTTGGAACCAAGTATAAATAATGCAAAAAATAAGTTCAAAAATTGGCATCAACGATATAGAGAAGTAAAACAACTTCTTACTATGTCTGATTTTGGATGGGACGATACAACAAAGATGGTTACTGCTCCAGAAGATGTTTGGGGAGCTTTGGAGCAGGTAAATTAGCTTTACTTCTATTTAACTCATTACTTAATTGTATTTTTGGGTAAATAAATAATGTTCTAGTTGATTTAACTTGATGCAGGCTAAGAGCAAATTGGCTAAATATAAGAACATTACTATCAAGTTTTACGATGAAATACATGATCTTATTGCTGACAATACAGCTGAAGGTGATATAGCCATGACTGGATCTGAACGAAGCCAAGTAAATGTTGACTCAATCATGATAGAAGAAGAAGATTTCATCATCCCCAGCACTTTTGACAACCAGACAGCTGGATTGGATGACATAGACGAGCCTCACTTGCCTCATACTAATGTAAACTCACCAGAGAATGGACCAGCTCCAGCACATCAAAGTAGTAGTGGCCGAACGAGGAAGAAACGTAAGTCGACAACAAGCGATGAAGTGAAAGAAACATTGAAAGATGTTGCAAATGCTGTCCGTCAGCTTGCAGAGCGCATGAACAACCCATATCATAGCATATTAATCTCAAAGATTACGGGAGTTGTTCGTTCGCTTTCTTTTATACCATCTAATATGAAAATGCATATCATTGACTTTCTCGCTAGTGATGATAGAAAGGCGGAAACATTTCTAAGCTTCAATGATGATGAGAAGATGCGATGGCTAAAGATGCATTTTCAACCAGAATCGTCAAGTGGTGCTCGGTGAATTTAAGATGTAGTTCATCCATGGATGAGTGGTATTTTGATTATGATTTTGTTAAGTGTTTAAACAACGCTTAGTGATTGGGAATGACCATTTTTTAACCTTTTACTATGGACTTACTATGCTTTAAAACTATGAAGTTGCTATGTTGGAATTACTAGGTACTTATTTCATACTTTTGTCATTTGTTAATGTTGTGGATGTAGTTGATTATGAGGTAGATTTGAAGTTCAAATTTGGATTTGATTGGACTTTTGTTGGGTTATTTGATTTATAGTGGTGGTTGTTATTTTGTTGGCATTATGGTGGATGTTACTTTGGCTCATATTGGTTGAGATTTATAATGGTTGTTATATTCATGAATATTTTTAGCCTTATATAAGCATACATATAATGCATAAATATTTAGAAATCCACTTAGAAATTCAAGTAGTTATGAAACATGGAATTTATGGAATTCAGGTTGGATGAAATTCTCAGACAGGAATTCCGATATAAAAGAAACAGAGAATTCATGAATATCAGGATTCAGCAGCATTTCAGAATTCCAGCACCTCGAATTCTGTAAATTCCAGCAGACACGAATTCCAAGAATTCTCGTAAAGAAATGGGCCCTTAAGACCATTATTCCATCAACTTTTCCTCTAAAGACTATAGATCATACAACTTTGACATATTTTGGCGAGAGGTCCCTAAATGCACCACCTCATATATTTTTATGACTGATTTGCCCTTTCAACTGTTTAGACATGAAATTTTGAATTTTAAAAATCCAAATCTCTCATTCCCCCTCGTTCATTCTTTCTACTAGCAAAATGCTCTCGTGCTTAGCACGGGCATTAAAAGTCATACAGAGAATAACATTTAATTTTATGACATAAATAAAAATTTTAATTTTAGTTTCATATATTTATATTTTATAAATTTTAAAATAGAAGTGTTAATTTCTCACACAAATTTATAGGTTTCTTAAAAACTTACACAATTAAAATTTAAAATAATGAATAAATATAGATATTTAAAATCTTTAGTAGAAATAGGAAATATGAAATATTGAGACGGGTGAAATTATAAGAAATTTAAAAATATGAGATATTCCAATTAGAGATAGATTTGGTAGTGAGTTGGTTGCCTTACGTCAACCAAGATAAAATAATATATCTATTTTCATTATCACATATAGGTGCTTTGAATAATGATTTATGTCGGAAATTGAAATTAAGATTCATAAAAGGAAACTAAAATCACAAAAAATTAGTAAAATATATGCAAATACATTAGTTTCTTGTAGAGAAGAGAAGACTCAATGAGATTTACGGCCATTCACATGGAGAAAAGAAAAAAAAATGCCACATAAAAAAGAGACTTGTGGTGAGAAGACCCTGTATAGAGAAGGTTACAATTCATTTTTTCAATTACTCATTTCAGTTACAAAAAAGAGGGCTCCATATATGCCATTTTCAGTTACAAATCTCCTTAATAGTTTTAAGAGTTAATAATAGGCTCAGGTGAAAATTAAGAAGAATTTGAAAAGACATTAAAGAGGGACAAATTGGTATCAAAATGGTCAAAATAAAATTGAAATGAAGCGGCTGATTTCTCAAAATGCAAGAGATGCAAGAACAACCATGCATATCTCAAAGAATCGAAGAGATTAGACAGCGCAGTGTCGTTTGTCCATTGTCATAATACCGTGGAGGAGTTGGGGGATGTGAAAAGAGTTGAAACTGATAAAATTAAGAGGTCAAAATGGAGAAGGAAGATGAAGAGGAAGACTCTTTGGGCGTTCCTTTATTCATTGTTCTTTTAACCAACAAAAAGAGTTTCGTCTATGGAGAGGGAAGAAGAAGTGGAAGATTCTTTGGGCGTTTCCTTTATTCATTGTTCTTTAAACCAATGGAAAGAGCTTCGTCTATTAAGAGGCAGTTATTCACAAGTGGATACATAACTATTGATGGCCGATATTAGAAGGAGCTGTATTAATGACTGATATTAGTACACAGTCAAACATAATTGGAGAATGTCAAAATCAAATTTGAAATTTGCAAGAAATTGGCAATCGAATCCATTTCGTTTAATATATATAACTAGCAAAAGACCCCGTGCTTAGCACGGGCGTTAAAAGTCATACAAAAAATATCATTTAATTTTGATTTCATATGTTTAAATTTTATAAAATCTAAAATAGAAGTATTTCTCACACATAAATTTATAGGCTTTCTTAAAAATCATACAATTGAGAATTTAAATATATAATAAATATAGAATTGTAAAAATTTTAGTAAAAATATGAAATATTGAGATCTTAAAACCATTTCATTTTCTTTTCTTTTATTTTCTTTTTCATATACTTATTAAAAATATTGAAATTAATTAAAGGACCCAAGTGAAGAACACTAATGAACAATTGTGCTGAAGGATTGTGAATGAACTTCTATGTTTGCTAGGTGAACAAAATGTAGTAAGATGTTGATTTTTAATTTGTTTACTTCATTTGATTTTATTTTAATAATATTAGTTGATGCAGAAAGGGGGTCAACTTATTTTCTAATTATAATATGTGTGGTGAAATTACAGTAGTGGTAGGAGATCGATATGCTACAATTGTGCAATTTGTTATGGAAGACGCATCAAGTTATGAACAAATCATTATAATAGAAGAGAATACTTTTTGGATTTTCTTTAACCGAAACATGAACAAAGTATACAACATATTCAATGGCAAGAAAATATCATACAAAAATAAGTATTCAAAAACATATCTCGAATTTAAGAGTAAACTTAATATTAATCTAATTGAAAAACATACTGTAATACGATAGACGGCAGGGGAATGGTTGAAGAATGGTCATAGATAACTGCATTAAGAGGAGATAAGAGAAAGGAGAACGATTTTGATGTGGATTTTTTTATTTAACGTTTTGATGTATTAATGAAAGGGGATGTGGGAGAGAGGGAATTGGGAGGGTCAAAGGAAATTAAAATAGTCAAAATCAATTGCAAAAATTGGAACTGATTTCTTAATTGAAAACAGTCCCTTCCATATATATAAATTGATTCGTGATGGCAAGAAAATCTTCATTAGATATCATTCCAAGTGATCGAAAGTACTCGTATACGGCTTTAACCATCTAGCTTAAGAGTGGATTTCCAATGTATACAAGTAGATGAAAACAAAGAGATAAAACATAAAATAAAATAAAAATATTCATTTTAAAATTTTTAACGCGTGTTTATTCAATAGATTAATTAATTCATATTTTTATTTAATAGAGGGAAGTTTATTTAGATCCATGCTTGGGTAGAAGGCTAGACATATATAATTTATGTTCCACCCTCTGCAGAATATCTCAATATGAATTATCTAGCTTTTATACTCTCTCCATAAGCTGCAACTCCACCTGACAGAATATTTAGCTGTGAGAATTTTGTCTTGAACTAAATGATTTACAGTGAGAGTGAATAAGGGGGTTTTTTATTTTATTTTATTAAGGTATCATTTGGTTCTATTGGTTAATCACCTATAGAACAACAACAATAAAAAAAAAAAAAAAAACTATTGTAATGAAACATTGCAATAATAGTTGTGCCAAAATGCACTTGAAAGTGTACGACTTACTTAGTGCTACTCCTTTGGGATTGAATTTGAAATCAATTGAATAGTAATTGTGTCTAAGCACATTTCAATAGCTAATTGTGGCACGCAATTCCTTGTAAATATGCATACCAATGTTGACGAACGACTCATATTACAGGTTGAAATATGATTGAAATTATTGATACTGCTACTTTGAACAGCATAAATTTCTCCTAGTTGGAACAAGACTCACGATATAAAAATAAAGAGGAGAATTAGGGGCATTTGTTGGTTTCTGTATGATAGAGAAATTAAGAGAGAAGGAGCGAAGGGCCTTCGAAAAAATGTTTGTCTCTAAATGTACAGATGCCTACATAAGTAATTATGTTGTATCTTTCCCCAATGATTAATGGATAGAATGTCATTTTCCCCAACAAAAGAAATAGAAAAAGATATGCATGTCTGTAAAAATGATTGGGAAATTACGAAAGAACCAATAATCAGTTAGATTTATTTCTTAACAGTTGGTTTTTTATATTTGCAGTGAATGGTTCCTATATCATGTGCATTGGAACAAAACAAAATGCATCACAATTTCCAATGATCCAGTGATTCAAACATTTTAAGTTTTCAGACAATTTTTTGTGGATGAGGGGCTTTCCTAATGTGGCCTATACATGACGGGCAGCATGCCTCATACAGAGTGAGGGCTATCATTCCCATGTCCAATTTACATGTATCATAAATTACAATTAAAATTCATCAATTGCACTCAACTCTTTTTTTTTTTAAATAAATAAAAAATAGACTTCTGGGCCTTATTTTTGCCCAATATTGAATTTCTAGGAAATATAAATAATGCCTTCCAAGTAAATTCAAAGAAGATAAAATTGAAGAAGCTATGGTGTATACTTTAATCGAAAATGATCAGTCGGCCATCCCAAGTAAGTCAAACCAACAGTACCCCATAACTCCCATCTACACCTTTACTCTATATTTTAACTCCTGACCTTCTCAGACTTCAGTATAAAAGTAAAAGCAGGCACTCAATCCTCATGTTCAAATCTATTACTTTCCATATGTCCTTTTAAGAATGAGAATCGATTTATCTTCCAGCAGCAAACATATGATTTTTCATGAGCGAGCCCACCTAGGATTCCTCGAAACCTTACCCAAATATGCCCTGAGAGAAAAAATGGGATCTACAAATGAGCATGCGAGGAAGATGTGTATTTTGTCTAGAACAAATAAAATTCTTAATAAAAGGATGCGAGGAAACAGATTTCTCTATAAAAAGAGAATAAGATTTTCTATAAGAAATGTGGATGCAAAAGAGAAAATTAGGATTCATAGATGGAAAATTTTGTGGATTCTCATGTGCCTAGAGGGAGATAGACTTACGAGATTTGAGAGAACTCCGAATTTGCTGACAGTGAGCGATGAGTTATGTTGGGTTTTACAATCGCAGCAAATCCTCTAAACGACGGTTCATTTTCTAGCCTTTATTCCAATTCTTATGATCATGCAGAGCCGGGGGGTTATTAAGAGAAAATAGGAGTGAAGTAAGGAGTTAGTGAGAGAAAAGTTGAGGGGTTAGAAAACAGACAAAACAATCATTTATATTCAAAATCAATTGGAGATTGGAATGGCTGCAGAAAACATTCTCTAGTCAAATAGGAGATAGTTAAGATGAAGTGACTGCAAGGTCAAAATCAATTGGTTGTAGATGCATGATTTCAGCAATTGAAATTAGCCGCTTTCATATATAAGAATTGTCCCGGAAAAACACCAATGAAAGAAGAAGATAGTCAATCATTGCCTGCCGCTGCACCATTTGAAGTTGCAAAAGGATCATGGGCTACCTACACCATCTGTAGTTGCAAAATAATCATAGGCTACTGCTGCACCATTTGAAAGGCGAGAGGTTTGCGCGTCAATAGAAGAAGAAGGGCTGATCGGATCTGACAGCACACTGAAAGGGTTGCTCATGGATCCGACAGCACGCCAGAATCGTCGCCGCCGCTGTTGCAACCTCAAGGGGATCGGAGGTTCGTCGTCGCTTCTGCGCTATTGCCGTTGTATGAGAAGACAGCAGGGTTATTCTTCTATTCTGGTTGTAGAACAGAATGGTTGGAGAAGAAGAAGTTGGGTCATCAAGTGGGCCCCATTGTGAAATTTATCTAAGTTTTTATGAAGTTTATATGAGTTTTAACAAATTTATAGGAGTTTTCCATTTTTTGTCAAATTTATTTAAGTTTCACGCAAATTTATATGAGTTCTGAAACAATTTTTTATGAGTTCTGGACAAATCTATCTGAGTTTATGGTAAATGTATTTGCATTTTTTTAATTTATTTGGATATTTTGAAATTGATTTTCATCTTTTGAAATTTATTTATATTTTTTGAAATTTATTTGAATCTTTTGAAATTTATTTGCGTCTTTTTAAATTGATTCTCATATTTTGAGATTTATTTGTATCTTTTGAAATTGATTTTCATCTTTTGAAATTTATTTATATCTTTTGAAATTTATTTGCATCTTTTTAAATTGATTTTCATCTTTTGAAATGCATCTTTTTAAATTGATTTATATTTTTTAAAATTTATTTGGATCTTTTAAAATTTATTTCATCTTTTAAAATTTCTCTGCGTTCTTTTGAAATTTATTGTGTTTTTCAAAATTATTGCATTTTTTGAAATTTATTTGCATTCTTTCGAATTTACTTATTTTTTTAATTTTATTTACGTATTTTAAAATTTATTTTCATTTTTTGGAATTTATTTATATATATATATATATTTTAAATTTATTTGGATCTTTTGAATTTTATTTACATTTTTTTAATTTTATTTTGATCTTTTGAAATTTCTTTGGATCTTTTAAAATTTATTTGGCCAATTAAATGATAGTTGACTATTATAAATAGGATATCCCACCAATCATGGGATATGATTTTAAAAAATGGTAAATTAGAATTATCAAGTATGAGAATGTGTTAGAGGACCTTTGGCTGCATGACTTTTTTTTGTAGACTGTTTGTAATAAAGTCATACTTTGAGGGACCTCCAACTAAATGTCAAATAAAAGAATGAAGGAAATAAAGAATTTTACCAAAAAAAATTGTTTCTAAACGTGGATTAGCCATATTCATTTATATATAATATAAACACATAAAAACCACATATTGTAGTTTGTATAAGTTTTCTTGACAATTCTACCCCACACGATATCGTTTTCAGCGTTTTCTATCACATTCCCACCATTTCCCTCTCTTCCATCCGGACAATTTCATCGCTGGTTTTCTCTTATTCCTTCTTCCCCACTCTCGGTCATTGCATCCTTTTTCCTCCTTCCTACGACTATTACGAAATCTAGATTTTGACCACTCCATTCGCCCACCAAGAATTAAAGCTGGGAAACGATGGAGAAAGTGGCCAAGGAAAGGAGGAAAGAAGTTGTCGCCAGAGAATACCCAATCAATCTCCACTAAAACCTCCATGGATGGTAATCACATCTCTGAGCTCTCTCCTCCATTATTATTCTTCACTATCATTTCACTCACTTTTCTGAAGAAAATCGTCCTGATCTATAGCAGTTTATAGATTCTATAAATTTGCATGAAAATGCTAAAAAAAAAAAAACTAGGGTTTGGATTAGGGGCTGGCCAATGATCACTCTAATCACATCATCCAACCCTTCATTGTATAGTCTTGAAGTTGGACGGCTTTGTTCGTGAACCCTTTTTTTTCCGTTGTGATTCAATCATATGGTAGATAATGATCATGACGAGATATGGATGAGAGTGATTTTGCTAGGTTGTTTGGATGTGTGCTAGAGGGTTTGGACCGGTCATAGGTAGACTTCATTGTACAGAATGAGAATGGGAGTTTCCCATTGTCAACGCTCTTATATGATTGAAATTATTTGGGTATTTTCACATATGGGCGTCTGTTTATTCTTTTTTAAAATTTTTCTAAATATTATCTTTTTTTTATTTTTTTATTTTTTTTTTCAAATTAGGGCTTTGGTGGGGAGATGTGTAGGTTTAGATGCTCAAATGTTTCTTGTTTTGGTTGTGGAATTCTTCTGTTGTTTGTTCTACGTATCTTAACGTTTAGAATGCATTTTCTTATAAAAACTCAACTTGTCAACACCCTTGAATTAACAATTTTGGTGGCCATGAGTTTTCAGACTTCAGATGTTTAGATGATGTTTATGTTCATGGCAACGAATTCCATCCAGAGTCATCATCCTCCTACTGCTAATCTTTCCATCATCTACTCCTTACGAGACTGCTAGTCAGGAGTCGTTCTTAACAGTCATCGCCCATCAAATATCGCATTTGAAAAAGACGACTTTGAGGTGAGTTTTCAACACTTCTTTGTAAATCGGTCGTCTTTAAGTTTGGATTTTAATTGTGGTCACTATATTTGTAAATCTATGGAACGAGCTTTTGTTTTTTGCTCACATAATTTTTTGGCTAATATGCTCTTATCCTCTATCTTGTTTTATTAGTAACAATGAGATTATGATTTTAGAATATTGATTACTTTTGAAGCTTGTCTGATATGAATGATGCCATGCTTCACATGATTTCTCTTTTTGTCAATGTTAGATTGTATGGACTCAATCCATCAGATGATGTAATAAATTGATTAATTTCTTTATTTATCAATAATATCATGCTTTCCTTTCATGAGATGAATGGTGTTTTTGTTACTTAATGCACATAACCAATACATATGACATGATGGTTCATGAGTTGAACCGGGTCCCATTAATATATTAGATGTGATATATGTGTATGGATGAGATCCACACACGGGAGACATATGTCACAAATTTTATACTTAAATATCTTCATAACCGGTGATGAGACTAGGCGTCTCATCTGATAAGGTTGCAGCACTTTGATCACTTTGAGATAGTGTGATTTGTCTTGATCATCAGAATGTAAGATTCTTGATCATGGTGCTGTAACATTGGATGGATTGAAGGACCATGAGAAGCACCTTATGGAATACCGTCTCAAGTTTAAGGTCTGCTCTCATAATTCCCTAGCAATAGGCTCTCAATCTTGAAACGTTAATGAACTCAAGTTTCTATTTATTCATTTGTTTTGAGTCACCAACGAGTGAGGTTAACTGTAGGTCAACACCTTGGTGTCTTGGGTAGATGGTAGTAGGACCGTGGGAACATTTAATGGTCAAGATGGAATCTATTTATACTATCCCCTTGTGCCAATTAATGGATTTGTTATTAGTTAGTGCGTACCTACCTCAATTAAGAGTTAATTGGATGGTACTAATGATCACTGTGATTAATTGGGTCTCAAGGATAATAAGATGTGAATTTAAATTGGTGGGACAGTTTTAGTCCAATTAATCCATGGATATTGATCGAGGGGTCTACTTGTGGTAATTGAGAAGTTTATGGTCTTCGTTGTAATTTATTCCTAAGACTGGAGTGCAATTGTATTTATATAGTGGTATTATTTGCAATTAACTGTAAGCCCGGATTGCACATGAGATGCGGGGTCGCGCTGTCCCAGTTGGAGCCAGCTTTTTATGGAATCCCTAGTGGTCCCCATGTTAGCCCAAGATATTGGAAAGATAGTAATCCTACTTGAACTCTAAGAGGAAGGAATTAGAAAGTTACTATTTCTATTTGAAGTAACACTTCTAATAGTGGTAATAGTAAGCTTACTAATTGTTGTGGAAATGAGACTTCTATATCAATTATAAAAGGAGGAAGTTACTAATTCTTTATGGGAGTTGGACTTCTATTTTAATTATTAAAAGGAGCCTATTTTGTGCTATATAAGGAGGACATTCAACCCCCTTGGACATCCATAATAAAGAGAGCAATTCCAACCCCTTATGCAAGAGTTGCACAACTCATCTTTCTCTTCTAGTTCTCTTCTAGTTGTTTGGAGTTTCTAGTTGGGTTTTCTCTTGAAGTTCCCACCATCTTTCTTGAAAGAAGAGGTCTGATACGGGTCATAGTGTGGAAGACTAAGAGGTTCTGGAGATCCTAACTTACTTACAAAGAAATAGTTTCTTCAACTAGCAAGTCTTCTTCTCCATTAGAGCACAACCGGGCTCCAAAAGTATAATCTGCTTCTCTACTTGTTGTGGATTATTTTGTTGAAAGGTGCTGCTGGTTTTCTATTTTTTATATAGGTTATATTGTTGTTCATGATTGATGAGAATGAGGAATTGCATCCTGGATATGGTTTATTGCCTTTTGGGTACTTGACCCCTGAGTCAAGTGGGTCAAAGGTTTTTAAAATATGTCCACGATGCCCACCTACTTCCAACAGTTAAAACCCTTTCAACTACTAAAACAAAATTATTGGTTTTAGTGCTATAAGAATCTTGGAGTTTTAGTATTAGCCCACGATTACATGTGGCATCAAGGATTCTGTGATTGCTTTTGTATACTTGAAGATGTAATATTGACCATCATTTTGGTAAAATGCTCCATCTCTAGTTTCTTAGTGCTTCTTTAGAACATGCTAGTTCCTTGATCATCGTATGTGGTTTGTATAGCTAGTTTTTCATAGTGTATAGAACCTAATTTCAGCGTGAAGTTAGGACTTGGGAGGCAAAATAGAATCTAATTTTAGTTTTTACGGACCTAGCAATAAGTAGAATTCTTGTATGGTACAAAACACTTGATCAAATCACAAAAGTGGCAAATTTTTTGAAAACTAGGGAGAACAAAACTGTATAGAAAGATAAGCATTGTGAACATAACTTATTTTGGGGTTAAAAATTATAGACTCGTAAGCCTGAACCATTGTTAACGAGATAGACCTAAAATGATGATGATGATACTAATGAAGAGAACGATTCTGATTAAACAATGCAATCACAAAGTAATAGTTTGCTAACAAATATCTTTCCATATGGGGGAAAGAAAATTCTTATTAATCATTACAGTGACTTCATGAACCATGTAGTACATAAAAAAAATATAAAAAACTGATTAATGTTTCAAAAGAAAGAACGCTAGTCTAAAGTCTTAAAATGTTATCTTCATCAAATAACCATAACTGATGAGTCCGGGAATAAAAAAAGTAAGTTACAGATGCTGCCGGCACATAACAATAGCTTTCACACCACTCCATGCATCAACACTCAATACCTGTAGTACCCACAATCTTGAAACACCATAGTTGTAAATGTTGCATAGTATAGGAGAAACCAAGTCATTGAATTTGCATGCTCATCATATTACAGTGAAATTTCAAGAGCCGGCATCATAACCAACATAATTCCCAAAGAAATTTTCTCTGGGACTGAAAAAACCGAAATAAAAAACTACTTACCTTAACAAAATAGGGGACCCATAAGGAAGATGATCAATTGAAAATCCTTGATGCCCGTTACTCAAAATCTCTGCCCCAGTCAAGCACCATCTTTTATCTTTTACTCTTCTTACTAGTACTTCCACTCCTACTAGTCTTTATTCTGATGATTTAAGCATTGGTATGTGCAAACCAAAGAGGCATGCAAATTCCTCAAAAAGGAATGATCTTTTACAATCAGATCTTTATTGATTTAAAGGGGATAAGGGGAGGGAATAAGTGAGAACTCAAGAAAGGATCATGGGAGTTGGAAGGTGACGGACACATTGCAAGTGAAAAAATAGAAAAAGGTGACGAGAAAGGAAAAGGAAAGAAGATAAATTTTTACATAAAATTTCAGTCTTTTGTGTGATCTTTGATTTAATCGATGGTCTCCAAGTGCAAGGCCATCAATTATGTAGTTTTATCCGGTGAGTCAGGATTGTATCCACATAGAGTTGTTTACTCGTACCTGTCCTAATAAAAACCAGAACTAGCCTAAAAAAAACCTATGCATCAATTTAAACTACTAAAATAAAACTTTGAAATTTAAATTAATTACATCCCATCAAATAATTAAAACTTTAAATAAAATGACCTAATCTAAAAATAACCTAGAATACACTAATACTAAAGACCGCAAAAGAATAGATTGATTAGACCATCAGTATCATTATTATTAAAAAAAAGATCAGAATTAATTATAATAAAATAAATTATGATATGGATTTAATTCCAACACTTAAACCCCATGCTTAGGGCCATGATAATAAATCAGAAACACAACACCAAGCATAATTTGTCACCTTAAGCAAACACATTGTGTTGATCCATTAATAATGATTAATGTGACTCACAAATCCTTTTTTATTCCATGTGCATCTCTAAGATTACAAGAACAAAAGTTTGGAAATTAGAAAAGCTAATAGACTCACCTACTACCCTAACTACGTGAAACACCAAATCAAGGGAGCATCCGACATGGAATACATCATCGCTTGGCTTGAAGTCTTTACCAACACAAACTAGAAGAAGATGAGGGGGAAGAGAGAGGTGTGTGGTGGACGTGTGGGATGGAGAGAGTGAGAGAGGACGTGTGGGATGGTGGGGTGGAATGGCTTGGACAACCAAGGCGGGTGCTCCTCCTTAAATAGTTTTTGGGCTCTCTTTCGAAGAGAGACTTCATGTACTTACTCCTTTCCTTTGCTTGATCCCTAAGCAACAAGTTTAAATTTCAAAAACATTTGAACACTTCATCTCATCTTCTCATATCAAAGTATAGGTCTTCTAGAAGTTTCACATGGAAAGAGAGAAAGAGAGAACTCTCTTTGTCCATCCAAAAGTGTTGGTCCCTTTCCATCTTGACAATTGTATTCTCAAGTAGAAATATCAGCAGTAATTTTCAAAGGTCATATCTCCCTCATCTCAGCTCCAATTTATGTGATATTGGTGGGTAAATTGCGTCGATCCGATGGTTAGATTGAGAGTTATATCCATTACAAGTTCCTGCTCCTCTAGAAATTCGAGAATAACACTACAAGAAAAATCACATTTAGCGGCGGATAAAAACCGCTACTAAATGATAGAAAACCGCCACTAATTCCATTTGCAGTGGAAAGACATGACTTTTGTCATTAGAAGGTGTCATGCCCCCGAACCCGGATCCCCATAGCAGTTCGACCTCGGAGACGCGAATAACGGGAGTAAGTGATAAATAATATTTCTCCCCAAGATCTGCGTGTGTGAGGAAGACAAAATTTTACCAAAGAAGCTTACGTGGCGTTGCAACCCGGAGCCCGTAACCATCGAATTCCGTGTCGCACTCAACCTATCAGCATAATGCTGTCATAACAATGCTCATACTAAGACTAAAACAAATCATGATATCAAAATATATAATGCTGACAGTAACAAGCTACTCATTACCCAAGCATTTTCAAGTTATAAATTAACAAGTGCATTATAATCCCAAGGAAAAAGGCTAACAAAAGCCGTACAAAATAACAAGCTAAGAACAAATGCTACCCAAGTGTGTAACGTAGCTCCGGAGTCAAGCACGACGTCTATATGCAAACACTGACACAACAAACCTGCAAAACTCGTGCCTCTACAGCCAACTGCACACGAACTAGCTCAGGATGAGAACTTGCTACCTAAAGCAACAAAGTATAGTGTATCAGACACGACGGTCTGGCAGGTGATCAAATTAGGCAAGAGCATAAACAAAATTAAAGTTTAAAAGAAACAATTTATTGAATTTAAAACAAATACATGACTAAGATACATTTCGAAGAAACGAAAGTCCATGAACGATATACAAAACAAAACTAACATGAATACATATAATACCATGATTAATAAATCCACATTGAGCCCATCATTTCTCTATTATACATGATGACAAGAGTAAGCAGGATAGAACTAAACATAACTAAATAGAATCCCATGCCACACGAGGTAGACGGGGACTGGCCGCGGAGCCAAAAATAGAACATAATTGTATATTATAAATATACGACTAATATGTAGATAGTCCATATGTTTAAAGACCCCCTAGCAAGTGGATCAAACTTTAGGGGCAGTCAAAGGTCAGTGGTATTCACCTAAATTCATGAATGCACAAAATCAAGTGAAACATATACAAGATAGATCGAAAATATGGAAAATCACCAATAAAAACAAAGCATAAGTTATGAACATATCGAAACATAAGAAGTGATCCCCTTTTTTGTTCTTAGAACAAATCCAAAATGAAGCTTATACTTATAAATCAAAATAGGTGCAAACCGATGCCTGAAACAAAACTGATACTTATAAGTCAAAACAAGTGCAAACCGATACCCGAAACATAACTAATACTTATAAGTCAAAACAAGTGCAAACCGATGCCTGAACCATCAACCCTAAGGTTTTCAAAACAGACTTCTCAAGCATATGCTAAGGCCCATCATTTGATCCTTGTGTAATTGAAACCCAAATGTTGGAATTAAAAATGGATTGGTGACCCTCAAGCTAAACAACATTTCAGATTTCCAAGTGCACAATAACAAGCTAAAAGCCCTTAATCATATTCTGATTTTCATTCTTACAGAAATCCTTCAAAATCCACTTTTCTCCACATTCGGTCAGCTCCTAGTCACCTGTTGGCTAGCTGCCAACTGACCGACGACTAACCGTCTGTCCCTAGACCAGAAATTGCAACATTCTGGAAATGGAACTGAACTGGAGTCAGTCACCCTTTGATTGGCTGTCCGTTGCCTGTCGGTTCGCCGATAGCTAACTGCCGACCCTCCTGATGGAAAACATGTTTTTGGAATTGGAACTGACCTAGTTCGGTTGGCTGTCGATCACCTGTCGGTTAGCCAACAATTAACCCCCAGCTGACCGACCCTGTACGGGCAGGTGCATTTCAAGTCAGATTTTCACTATTTTTCTTCCATTCTTATTTATTTTCTTTGTTGTACCTATCCTTGCAATTTCCTTGAGCCTACATGCTATCCAGGGGCTCACTTTCTTTATCAGTCACACATCCCAAACACCTCCATTCTCCAATCATTAATAACCATCAACCAAGCCATTCAAAACAAGTAAATTTGCAACAAAAAATAGAATTCGAACTTGACTAAATGAAGGATTTTCAAGCCATACTAGAAACACATGCATGCAAGCTTAAAGTACGTTTCAAAACAAACCAACCTTGTTGACATTAATACAATTGCAAGATTAGTAAATGAAATCTTATACTTGAAATCAAAATAGTCTCCATACTTAACATGCATAAGGAAAACTTTAAAGATCACTTGCCTTGGCCCAAAATGCAGTCCAAAGACTTCCTCAAAGACCCCTCTCTACAACTGAACCAAGATCTACAAAAAGCCCAAGAAATCTCCTCAAAAACCCAATAAATTTTGAAAACCAAAAGCCCATTTCGAAATGGATTTGCATGTAAGGAAAATGGGTTCTAGAGGAGCTAAAAAAACTCCATTGAAGAGATGGAATGAAGTTCTCACCTGAAGCTATCCAAATAAGGAAGAAATAGCTGGATGAAGGTGGAAAAGTTGTAGGATTTATGTACAAGAAGTACCCAGCTAAAGCTTGAAGGAAGAGGAAGAAGATGGTGCTTTCAGATTTATATTCCAAGGCCTAAAGGTAAAGCAGGCAAGAGGAGAAAGGTTGAGAGAAAGGAGATGATCTTCTCCATGAGTTTTTTTTTTTTTTTTTTTCTGAGCTTCAGGAGCTGAGAGTGGAGTCTGAAAATGGGAAACGTGAGTGAGGGAGATGGGTATAAGAGTTGAGTGGAAAGTGGGCCCCAGTAGATCTAAAGCTTCAAATGGCTAAAGCATGCTCTTGCGGGCCCCGAACGAGATCGACAAAGAAGGATAAAATGATCCTTGAAAAATCTAGTTTTCAAAAAGTATAAATGTCATATGATTTTGAGATATCGAAATTTGGGCTCATATTTCAATTTAAAAAGGTTATTTTGCCCCTAGGGCTGAAAACTGATTTTCTGGGCTTCGAACGGGATCGGGCTAAACATAAAAGTTGTTGGGGCTAATTTGGCTTATCAAAGAAATCAAAATTGAAAAATTTCAAAATCAAGAACAATTCCCCACGCTGACATAGACAACCCAAGGCGTCCCTAGGCTGCAAGACAGGGTCCAACAGCTCTCAAAATTTCCCAAAGCTATAGGAAACTATTCTAAACCACAAACCAACTTGATTAGGCACAAATATCACTTAGAGAACTAACCCACAGCTAAGAACACACTAATCACGAAAATTAGGGGTCGGGGTCTTACTGAAGGTGTCGCCGCTAATTGTATTTTCAACGGAAAAGTGCCTGTTGCGAAAAAACATCAATAGTTGCTAAAAACTACAATAGTTGTATTTTCAACGGAAAGGTCCGCTGCTAAAAACCTCAAACCACACTCGTTTTGCTCTCATTAAATGTATTTAGTTGAGTTATTCCAAGTCTAGATCTTCCTAATTGCTTTCCATATTGTGGATGGGGAGCAGAAAAGAAATCAGTTGGCTTTCTAATTATTGAATATTGATGGGTTTCAAATAAACGGCTTCAAGAAATTGACAATGGAAGTCAACTGAAGAAATAAAATGAAATAAACATAAATAGTAAATTCCATCCAACTGCTTCGATATTTTGTCCATGCCCAAATTCACCTGCAGCCTACATCATGAACCATGTGAACTGATTCATATACATGATGGAGATTGACATTTGTGAGATAGAGGTGCTCTTTTCCTACAAAGCCCTGACTGCCCAATGACCCATCATTGCGCTAGAGTTATACACCATTTCTCTCTACCTGAGCTTCTTTTGTATTTTTCTTCATGTAGGGCCTATAAAATCCCAGGCCTAGCTTGTTTTTCTTATAAAAACTGGGTTGCCTTTTAGCTTTTTAAATACGCCTTAAGAGGATGAGAAGCAAATGGAGGTGGGTAGGTGATGGGGTATTGTATAACTTTATCCAATGTTCTCACTGCTATCTTCTACCAGCCAAATAATAAATAGGGCTATCCCACCAATAGCGATTATAAAACCTTTTTTGATGTTGCAACTAATTTTCTTTATGTTGCATTTGCTGGGTTAATGCTATTGACCAATGATACCATCATTGCAAAGAGTTCATTAGTAGCAAAACTGCTAGATTCCCTGTTCTCGTTGCTAGCTAGACCTGAGTTTTGTTATGATGGACATCACAATGTTTTGCAAGTTCTTGTTAATATTTTGGAGCATTCTCAATGTCGTGCTTCAGGCAGTGCAACAACTGACAACTGAACTTCTTTCCCATCTACTAATAGAAGAATATCTACAGAAGGATATGATAACACAGAAAGAAATTCATCCCCTAATTCAGATTCTTTGGTTGGGCATATCCATACTGCAACAGGGAGCTATAAAAGCACTTGTTTGCATTGCATTAACTTGGCCAAATTTTATCGTGAAAGAGAAAGGTGTTGGTGAGCTATCAAAGATAATGTTGCAACCTGACTCTTCATTGCCTCATGCCTTGTGGGAATTTGCTGCATGTGTATTATCTGTTAGGATTTTTGTATTGCTAATTTGATGGAAAGCACTATCTCTTTCAGTCAACTGATCACACACACGTTCAGCTTAGTCTGGACCTTGAAACCCGGACCTCAGACTGGAAAAAGCCATTGTTTTTCAAAAACTTCTTCCTGCATGTTTTTAGAACTCAAATTGTATTTTCGAAAACCTAAGTTCTTCGTGCATGATTTTGAAAAATCAAGTTTGGAATCGAGGTTCTTGTTTTGCATACAAACTCCATTTTTAGAATCCTTTTTGTATGCTTAAATCATATTGGCAAAGAGTTCTTTTTTTCAATAAATCACTTTTTCAAAAATTCAACTGAACTCTGCTCAGGCCTGTGTAGCCGGTCGACCGCGCCTCCCATGAGGTCGACCGCGTACACTAGAAACAGGTTCTGAAAAATCCAGTAATTTTTTGTCAGAACCTGTGTGGCCGGTCGACCGCGCAGTTAGGCCGGTCGACCGGGCTTATAGCCGTTGGGCCATATGACCGTTGGACCCGGTCGACCGCGTGGGCTTGAGGTCGACCGGGCCAACTAGCCGTTGGGCTGTCTTTTTGTATAAAAACCCTTTCTTTTCCTTTCTTTCTAATGGCTGTTGGGATGCAATTTTTGAACCATTTGGAAGCCTAAAGAAGAGGGATAAGCTAGGATAGCTAGAGGCTAATTGGAAATCAAATGTTTGAGATTTAAAGAGGTATATCTTTTAAGTTAACTTTGATTTTCATTCCATTTAAATTCATGCATGTTCAAATCTTTGTAATTTCATATTTGCATGATTTCTAGCCTTAGTTGAGATGTTTTGCAAACACAATATAACCTTGGAATTCTAGTTTGTTTTGCAAACATCCTCATCCCAATTACATGTGTTTTTAAACTTTAAAACATCATACAACTTGTGTAACATGTCTTTCCAAGTTGTTTGATTTCTACATGTGATTGGTTTATAACTTCAATCATCATTTTCAATGTTTAGATTTTCAAATGCATCAAGCATTCATTTGTGAGCTTCTTTTTAGAAAATGATTGAAGTAAACATTCATACACTTTGAGCACACACCTTTGCTATTTGTTTGTGTATGTTTTGTTCTTGATTTAAACTTTCATATCAGCCTATCTAGAGGCAAATATTTTGAGCTTAAATTGTATCTCTTTGAGTGTTTATGTAGACACTTCTTTGAGAAGAAATCTTTATCTTGTTAAGGTTATTGCTTAGCGTAAGAAAAGCACATTGTAGAGGTTATTGCTTAGCCTTTGAAAAGCATCCTGTAAAGGTTATTGCTTAGCCTAGAAAAGCACATTAATAGGTTGTTGATTAACCTAGAAAATCATCATTGTAAAGGTTATTGCTTAGCCTTTTGAAAAGCATAAATAGTGAAAATCCGGTGGGGTGTTGGAACACAAGCCGGTAGTGGATGTAGGCATTGAGGCCGAACCACTATAAATCTTTGTGTAAGATCGTATGCTTGTGGTGATTTCTCTTGTTAGCTTCCGCATCTTGTTTGGTAAATTATCTTGTGACTAGTTGTTTTTCATTAAAGTTAAAATTGGCCTTGATTAGTCATAAAGTGTAGATCACCCTATTCACCCCCCTCTAGGGTTAGGATTCCGGACTTTCATTATCTAGTATTTTGTAGTTTAGGTTTGAGTTTTATTTGGAGGTACCAAGTGTAATTTTGGTTAGGCTACTTCATTCATGTCGCGACCCCGGACCGAGACACGGGCCCCGCGACGGTGGTTGATGATTGTAAGATGATTAAATCTCCTACAGGTTCCCGCGGTGAGGGTTCCAAGGACACGGAAAACCAACTCACATGATCAAATAGGCGGAAGCGTGTAGCAAATCACATCATAACAAATCATGACAGAATATGAACATATATTTCATCGAGACTAAAATATCAGAAAGGAGATATAACAAGGCATTCCCATAATAGTTCAAGTTACAAAGTCAACAAAGTGTGTTAAGCTGTTACAATCCCAAAATAAGATGCCAACAAAGGCCAATACCATACCAAAAGTATATAAAACCCAAAAAGTGATATATCGGAACTCATGACCCATCCCGACGTCTAGATGACGTCGTTGGGTTGCCACTCGCGAGCTAAGGTAGGCTCAACAGCCTCCTCCTGGCACTCCTCCTCAAAGGTAAAACCTCCTGCATCTGGGCACCAAAAATACAACATCAAACATAACGGTTTGGCAAGAAATCAATTTAGGCTAGAGCATGAATAAAAATGTTTAATCGAAAACATATAGACCAATTTATTAAACCAAGAATGAATACTTGACTGAAGTACATTTCAAAATTTATGACAAACTAGCATGCTTACATAATATATCATGAATCGTAAATCTACAAAGAGCCCATCCTTTCTCTATCATTTATAATGAACAGAGTAAGTACGCACGACAAGCACGATTATACATAATATAACACGACACGATTCCCACAAATACGGGATTCCGGCCGCGGAACCGGACACGCACGATGTGTAATAAATACACGACTAATCTGAGATAGTCCACATGTTTAAGGACCCCCGGACAGTGGATCAGACTGAAAGGGCAGTCCAAGCTCTGTGGTGTTCACTTGAACTCATGAATGCATAAAACACGCGATACAAACACGTCTGAATAAAAGGGGAAATCACTTGTCAAAACGAGACACAGCGCGGCTAGCAAAATGCATAATATATATGCTCACAACTTAAGGAATGATCCCCATTTAATACTTGAAACAAATCTTAGAACGAGCTTAAAACTTGACTCTAAAGCGAGTACACGATATTACTTGTTGTATTAGACCAATGTTCAAAACATGATAATTTCATCAAGTACATGCTAAGGCTATTCATTGACCCTTGTGTGATTGAGACTCTGTTATTAAAATACAAGGATTGGTGTCCCCGAAGTTGGTACATATCTTGGAGTTCCAATTACACAATGTCAAGTTAAAGTCCTTAATATAGCCTAGTTTTCAAATTTTAAAAGAATATATAAATGGGTAAAAATCCTCCCAAAAAGGGAAATTTCAGTTGTCCCGGTCGACCTGGCCCTTGGCCGGTCGACCCCTTACATAGCGAGCCCGGTCGACCCGGCCCAGGCTCGGTCGACCGGTAGTTGTAACTTAAAAGGGGTGCACAATGTTTTGGTCAGGTTCCAGGGAACCTGACCCTGTGTCGCTGGTCGACCGCGCCCCTTGGCCGGTCAACCGCGTGAACTGCGTAACAGTAGTTCCCGCAATGCAGCAGGTCACCCAACAGGGGACCTGATCCAGTGTTCCCGGTTGACCGCGCCCCTTGGCCGGTCGACCGCGTGAACTGCGTAACAGAATCCAGTTCTGATTTCTGCAGTTCAGTGGTTCATCCATTTCTCCCTTCCTTTTCTACCTTCTTTCAAACCTGATTAGCAATTTGATTCATGAATAAAACAAGCTATCAAGACTCACTATGGTGCATTTATTTCAAACCTAAACAAGTCATTAATATTAAAACCCATTTCATAATCATTCAATCCCATTCTTATCATAACAAATTCAAACTTTAAAAAGGTAAGGCCTAATAAAAAAAAAAAAGAAGATGAAATCTGGAAGTTTGGAAAGTTAATTAGCATGCTTGCAATTTCTAAAGTAAAATCACAACATGGAAATCTATTAAAACAAAACATTAATACCAAATGACAAATCATATAGAAATTTCAAGAGAAATAGTGAAATCCATGAACACATGCATAAACAACCTATAGAGATTACTTGCCTTGCCTAAGTGCTAACAAAACTCTCCTTCAAGCACTCCTACCCAGGAGCCAAGCCAAGAACTACAAAAACCCCATGAAACCATTCAAAAACTCACCCAAAAATGCAACCAAGCAACCCATTTCGAAATGAGTGTTGTAAGTTAGAAAAACATGATCATTAGGAGTCAAAAGAACTCCATTGAAGAGGTGGGTAGGAGCTCTTACCTAGAGATGCCCAAACAAGATGCAAGGAAGGAAATAGAGAGCTTGCCCAACTAGAAATCCAACAAAAATAGCATCAATGAAAAGCTTGGGATGAGAGGAAGAAGACGATGGTCTTGGAATCTCTTTTGGAGATCTCTAGCTCATGCATTCAAGAGGAGAAGATGAAGAGAAAAAGAGGGTTTCTTAACCCTAGGTCAAGAGATTGCAGAGATTTGAGAAATGGAGAAAGAGAGAAGGGAAAGTGGTTTAATGCCTTGCAAGTGGGGCCCATTAGAGAACCTTCTTGTATCAAGGAAAACATGACCTTGCGGGCCTCGGACGAAGTCAACGAAGAAGGATAAAACAATCCTTGAAACATCTAGTTTCCGAAAAGTATATTTTTGACATGGTTTTGAGATCTCGTAAATTGTGTCCAGATTTAAGTGTGAAAAGGCTATTTTACCCCCTTTTTAGCCAAAATTAGAGTTTCTGGGCTACAAACACAGATGGGCTAAACACTAAAGTTGTACATAATCATAAAACCATTCAAATGAAATGAAATTCACGATTAAAATAAAACCAAATACGATCTTCCCACGCTTGCACGTACACCCAGGCCTTCCTGAGTGTGCCTAGTTAACACTAAACGTTCTCGAAACTCCCCAAAGCTATGATCAGGACTAAAACTAATTCTACTCTAGCCCACGGTAACTAAACCCGATTAAGACTAAGCACACACTAAGAAAACACTATTGGGTTAATCCTGGGTTGGGGTTTGACAATTCACCCATGCAAATTACAATTGTTGGTGCACTAAATGCTGTACTTGTGTTGGAAAGAGATGATGCAACCAGTGCAATTTGAATGTGGTGCAATTGAGCCACTTTTTGAACTTCTCATGTCTCATCGGTGTGAGGAAACTCCGGCAAGACATTGCTGAACAATGTGAAGATTATATTACAGAAAAAAAAGTTACTAGGCCAACAATTTGACAGATTATATTGCATTGCATATTTTCAAAATAAAAACACATTACCATGACCTCAAAGTTACTCCAAATCTCACTATAAGAAGCAGAAAACCAAACATATCTCTCCCTACCTCCTTTCCCTCTTTCAATCCCTACCCCCTTAGAGTATCCATAGCTTAATCGCGCCATTGCTTATGTCATCTTAACCAAACCCAGCCTCGCCCACACCCATTTCACCCACCTCACTACCGTCGTCACTAATGGCCAAAGAAAAAACCTGCATAGCAACAAGACAGAGCTACAACAAAAGATAATAAAAAGGCAAATGATATAAAGAAATAAGTAGACAGAGTTATAACTTCTCTCTTAGTCTTCCTCTCCTAATTGGTTTAGGTCCTCCTCCCATAATTCAAACCACTTCAAAATTATTCTTAAATTGCCTCTCCGAATGGAACAAATCTTTTTGCTTGGAAATTTGAATTTGAATAATAGAAGGAGTGCTTCAAATCTTAGACATCAAGTAGGAGAAGAATTCTTGAAACTTTGGAAACTAGTAACAATTGGAGAGTGGGGCCCCTCTCTTGGTCGTGCATACGGAATCACACCCAAGGGAGTTCATCCCTACTTCTTTCATTTATTTCTTGGTCTTCCAAAGGGTCGGCCCTTTTAGGTGATAGTCTCCTACAAATCAATGAAACCGGCGAAATTAATTAATTGTGAGAGACTAATGTATATCATGCATGGGACCCAACTAAAATTTCAATGTGCCCAATTAAATCATAGTGCAAGAGATCAATGCACTTTTAAAAAATCAAAAAGTCTAATTGGTGGAGTGATCATGTGGCTAAAAAAACCCTAATTTCATGAAAACCATGCAAATGTGCCAATTTTGACCTAATTTTCAGTTTAATGCACAAATGTATGAAATCATGGAATTTTATGCAATTAAATGTGAATTGACCTCATTTAAGTCCAGTAATGTACATGAAATGATACTTTATGTGTTAATTTTGTGGACTTATCAGTCTTCGTAGTAGTGATTACGACATTTCTTTTCTACTTCTCCTCTCTTTTACTGTTTTGGGAGACAAAATCAAATGAAAAAAAGGTTGGAAGGGAAACTATTCGTTGGGTCTGGTGGGTCTCTTATTTTTTTCAACACAATAGATGATGTTTAAGATGTGCATCATCAATTTGCTTGAGAATCGCCATCGAAGCATGTGCCTGAATGTGCACAAAACTTGGTGTGTATATATGCAAATAACACAATCAAATTGGTTTAAACAATGTGACTCACTGTGGATGGGACATCATCCTGTAGATGAGATTGATTGAAGAATCTTGATTTTAGTTTTTGGATAATTTATTGTTGAATTTGGACACTTGGCTTTTCTTTCTTGTCTGAACCACATATCTTGATGGTAACTAATCTGATGGTTAATATATTCATTTTCGTTGTTTGAGATGACACTCTACTAAATGTGACCAGTGGTTTATGGTTTTGATAGCAAATAAATCTGGGTTGTCCATTGTGCATTGACCTAGTAATTTTTATTCATCAAAGGCCTGATATCTACTATCAGGATTATATGAGGGTTGATGTTCTCATTGATACATAAATCCGACACATACCATTCTTGGCAAGCATCAATTAGACAACGTCATCATTTTGTAAACCAAAGTTTGCACCAAGCAAGCTTGTAGACCTTTTTTTACTATATTCATGGTGTGAGTCCATGTCACGGCACCGCCCAACTTAGTATGAAATTGTCTGTTTTGGCCCCCACGTGCGCGTGTGGAAACTTCCTAGGACGTCACTCATCCTAGTATTGCTCTCGCCCGAGCACGCTTAACTCAAGAGTTTTTACGAATTTCGGGCCCACATGGTTTTAAAACACCTCATAATGAGTTAACACAGAGTTTTGACTTATAAGCCCAAGGATTTGGACAAATCGTTTCCAGTGTAGTACTCACATAATTCTCACATTGCAAACCTAATTAATATGCGGACCCTTTTAATCCCCTTCTTTAGGGGTGTCACAATCAACCACAAGAGAAGGAGACAAATGATTTATACGTGACAAACCCTATACAGGAAAAAACCATGGCCTTACTGTCTGATGTGAATTTAAATTCAATCTTTTAATACTGCAAGTGCACAGTTGTCTTTTTGAGACAGTGACAAGTACAGGTCGAATCCCACAAGGAGCACTACTAAGTTAAAATTAACAATCTGATTTTTTTTTATCAAAGATTAATAAATAATTGAGATCTAAGAAAAAAACTGAAAAAAATTTAGAAACACAAACTAATTAAAATATATAAAATAGATCAGAGCATCAAAAATCCACTAAGCAAGATAATTAACTCATCCATGCAATTATTCTACTATTTGTCCCAAAAATAACTCAGATCAGAAACAAATCAATGTTTTTTGATCCAAAGAATTTGTCTTTCGCAAAAATTAATTTTTAAATAAAAGAAAAAGGTCACAACCCAAGACCTCCTTCACCTCATAAAAGAATGAAAAATCATAAGCATACTTATCAAATTAAGCATAAATTATCAAAGGATCTCAGCCCTAAGCATAATCTATCAAAATAAGTATAAAATCATCAACTATTTTCATTAGAAATCAAAATAGAGGCTGCCTAAGGCATGAAGATAGATCTATTATTCTAATAGAGCTTGCATTTTAAAATAGATAAGAAAATAATAGAAAAATCACATAGATTAAATTAAAGATCTACTTAGCTTCATCTGTGTGCTTCAATTCAGAAATCTAGTAAGCCATTGAGAAGAACTCCATAAGTAATTTCATTGATAGCATCTCCTTGTACAATGGTCTCTCAAAAAACCTCTCTTCTAAAATTCCTAATTTCTGGAACAGGGCTCCCGAATACCCCAAAAATAACTCTTAAATTCTATTAATTATGGCAAGAAGAGAAAGAGGAGAGAATATTATGAACGTCCAAGGGGAGGGAGTTGTCTCTTGTGTGCTACTTTTTGGTTCCTTTTATTTCTCCGGTTATCTATCATATACATTGAATCTAGACACCTTCTCTGCAGATTTGATTTAGGGACAATTACCGTACGGCATATCATAAAACCTGAAAATAGCCCCAGAACAGTCCAAAAGATCTATATTTGCCGCAGAGCTGTCCGATCCGTAGGATATTGCAGCGTGCGATATCCTAGGGATGTAGGATATCCTACAATCACTTGAACAATCCATGTATTTTTTTTTCTTTATTGTGAGACCACCAAACCACCATCCAAACCGTTAAATAGCTGTATGAGCGTAAGAACTGATATCGCGCCAAATTTGAGGCGTTGATCTATAACAGTTATCAAGAAACTTGCATAAAAAAATGTGGCTTATAATTTATTTTTATAATTTGCAAAACAATGTGACTTTCTTGCAAATTTCTCGATAACCGTGATAGATCAACGGTTCAAATTTGGTGCAATATTAGTTCTTACACTCATACAGCTATCCAACGGTTTGGATGGTGGTTTGGTGGTCCCACAGTCAAGGAAAAAAAGAAAAAAACGGACTGTTCAAGTCTTTCCGCTCCTGATTGTAGGATATCCTACATCCCTAGGATATCGCACACTGCGATATCCTACGGATCGAACAGCTCTGCGGTAAATATAGATCTTTGGACTGTTCTGGGGCTATTTTCAGGTTTTATGACACGTCGTACGGTAATTGTCCCTTTGATTTATCTTCATTGATAAGGTATATCTCTTATCCTTTTTGAATTTGAATGAGGTGAAAGCTTCTGGAAACTTCTGGATGGTTTTGGCTAATCTTCAGATGGGGTCCCATATAGGATGTGTAGCAATTGATTATAAACGGTGTGGATTTAATTGCAATCCCCGTCTAAAAATGAATATGAAAATATCCAGGCCGATAACTTCATCAATATAGCTCTGATTTGCATGTTCTTGGGCTCCACGGATATCTACTCTGAATAAACTTTCCAACGGTAGGTAAATTGCATCGATCTAGCGGTCAGATTGAAAGTTATGGCCATTTAAAGATGAGTTATCATGAGAAAAATGGGATTAACTTTAAAATTTGATTTACAATGGATTCTATCTCTACACAACTTTCATTTTTGAAAGGACATCAGATTTGGATGATTCAAGCTCTTTCTTCTTTTGTTCTAATCAGAATTTGTACTCTTTGAATTATCCATTAATAATTTCAAATTTGCAAACTACTGCGGACCCTGCCATGTGGGACATTTCATCTTCTTGAACAGTGGGTCCTATAAGAAGTCTTCTACTGTAGTTAAGACTCTTCAACTGACATGATGAGTGAACCCCTCATTTGATTGATTTGGCAAATGGCTTGTGTGTGGGGTTCACATGGTGAATTCTTCAATTTACTTCAATTCAGCAATGCAGGACTCAGGATGACAATTTGTGCTTGAAAGTGGGTTCCATGACATAGGCCTGCAATTCTCATTTTCTGCACATTCTAATTTAACACATCAAATATTGAAGAGCCCATATTGAGGAGGGACCTATCCTGGATAGAGTTCTACTCCAACTGGCTATGGAGAAAAATTTGCAAAACATTCTAAGTTAATGCAGAAAATGTATGAAAAGTTTGAAAATGCATTTTCCTAGCTGAAAATATATAAAATGATGGAATTAGATGAATAATGATGCAATTTACCTACTTAAACCCCCTAATTCATCGTAGAATGATGTGTAAATGTGCAAATTCATGAACTCAACACTGTCTAGGTCAACAAACAACCAAGTACCATAAAATTTGAAAGTCACAAACTCACAGTACTCTTCCTAGTTGCAACCCTACCTAAGAACTGCTTGATTTGCTGATGCCTTGTTGTACACCTTTCACCGTGCTTTCATAATCACCTTGAATGCGTTTTCAAGGTGTATACACAGTGAGAGAGTAGATGAAATGAACTCCTAAGTCTGGAAATCTTCAACACAACAACTTCATGAAGCTTTGGAGAAGAAGATGGATCTCTTAATTTGATTCTTAGGTTTAGAATTGGAGAGAAGTGTAAGATAAACCCTTTAAGGTTGCTAGGCTGTTTCAATTTATAGGCCTTGGGACGTGTATGGGGTTCTCTAAAGAGGGTAGAATTCAAAACTGGTATGTTGAGACAAATTAGAAAGAGGTTTCCTGAAATAACTCAACTTTCTGCGAAGCATGCACCAAGATGGCCATCCTACACTCGAGTGGATGCTCAATCCTGTCAAGAAGCTAATGCAAAGAATTTTGTGATTGAGTGCGGTTGCTTTCGAGTTAATGTGTGCACGAGCGCATGTGGGTCCGCTCGACCGTCTATTAATTTTCTGTCTCCTTTGATTTTCTTCTTTAATCTTCATTATGAGCAATCCATCTATAAAATACATTAAAATAGAATTCCTAATTTTGTCCATCTCTCCCAATGAATCTTCTAACACTCAAAGATCCTTACAAAGCGCTTACCGCCAGCCTTTGTGAAGCATAATGAAATTGATCCAACCCAAAGAGGACAACTAAAGGGTCCTAGTGGTGACACTTGGTTTGTTCAATAAAGTAGAAGGGATACAGATACTTATCTGTAGGATGGCTGGAAGAGATTTGTAGAAGATCACTCCCTACATGATTCCTACTTTTTGCATTTTAGATATGATGGTAATAGACATTTTACTGTGCAGATCTGCATGTGAAATAGAGGAGATAATTACTTGCAACACTAGTCAAGAATTCAACCTCCACAGTGGTAAAAAGAAAGGCAAGATGATATATACATGCCTTTTTCTGTTTCACCGATGAAATGCTTTTTTAATGATGTTTACTATTAAGTCTGCTCTAATGTTTTAACAGTTTTAGGTAATCGTTGTTTTTATAATGCAGTTCAACATATGCCTACCCTTAAAATAATAGGTTTAAGAAGATTAAAACAGATGATATCGAGATCACCATGTCTAAATCATGTTGTTATTCTATGGGAAACCTCCACATTTCATAAAGGCAAATAGGTAAAACAAAAGCATTCGAGAAAGCTAATGCTTTTTCAAGATCCTCTAAGTTTCCAAATTTTCTAAAAACTATGAATTAATCTAGGGTGACCAATACATCTTTTGGTGGTGAGTTTCTATTCTAGTTTTACTGATCATTTTTTTTTAATTATTGTCTCCACTTTATTATGAACATAATACGAATATTTTTACCATTCCTTCATTCTAATATATAATATTTTCCATGAATTTATGATAGCGCTTGTGCACCGCTTGAATATCTTTTTTAATGAAACATGAGACCTAGTTGTGACTTTGCTTCTTCCTTTTTTTTTTTTTTTTTTTCACTGAGGACCTCGTTGTGACTTTCCTTCAAAATCATCTCTCTCTTCTGATAATGAGGTTCAATATGTAAAATGTATGCTAAGTTTGTCACCAAAACACCATAAACAAAACAAAGTGTGTCTAATATATAAGGATGGAGCACACTCCAAGTCCGAATTCAGAGGTTATTTCTGAAAACAGAAAACACAGTGAAGAGAAGAGTATTGGGAGACTGATGATCACTAAAAAAAGATCCTTGGTTTGTCGAGACATTTTTTTTTAAAGTTTTTCTCAACCCAATGTGTATTAGAAAAAGGGAAGAAGATGCTTTTATAAGGATCCTTCCAATGTCAGGATGCATTCTTTCTGAGGAAACATTGTTGCTGCAATGTTCATTGAAAATAAATTTGGGGCTGTTGAGTGATTTTCACTCCATCCCTTAAAAGACATCCCAAAAAAATTAAGTCTATTTTGAGTCATGTCATTGTGGGGCATGAGGCCAATATTTTTTTATATCTTACCATTAACCTTGACTTGCTTCTTCTCTCTCCTTCCCCTTCGATGCTATTGCTATTGTAATGGCCTTTTCCTTGTGCAAATCAATAATTGAGAGAGTAAAGACTAAAAAAACTATTTAAACGTCTTAGTAATACTCCATATCCATCAAGCAAGCTCGATCTCCTCAAATGGGACCTATGCCATATGCATCTTATTCAAATGAGGAAGCTCCTACCATCTTGTTGTAATAATAGAATAGAGGTTGAATTTGGAACAGGTAGTTTGAATTTTGAATAGATTTCAATCTCTTCCATCTTTTGTATAAATTGAGAAGTTTCTCTTTAAAAGAAGCTAAGGTAGATTTGGGAGAATGTTTCTCTTTATAAGAATCTCCTCCGTCTTTTTCGTGTGTTTACTCTTCGGTTGTTCTAGAATTGAATCGGAAGACGGTACAAATAATGTTTTGGACGATGTATCGTGAAAGCCAAAATACTCTTTTTCTGAAAATGAATTTGAAAACCGGTCAGAGAATAGAAAATACTAGAATTTTTTTAAAGAATTGAAAAAATTTAATCGGTCATGGCTGAAAACCTTTATATTATATTATGTAAGGAACAAGTCACGATGCTGCTTCTCTGAGAGCATGAGAAGGTGATGATGGGCTAGAATTCTATGTTGGATTGGAACATGGGCGAGCTAAGCTGGGGTATTTGGCAAGCCCAAACTAGCCCGTATAAGACATTGGTGGATTGCAACACAAGCCAGAATCAAGAGCTTAATTTTTTATGGTCGTTTGTGACTTAACTTTTGCTTATTCAAGATTAATCATTCTAATGTGCAATAATAGGCTGTACATAATAGTTTAACATCAGGAGAGGTATGAAAATCTTGATATGAAAAATGACCCAATTTACATACTTTTTCACAACAAATTATATGCAAGTGATGAATAAATAAAGGGGAAGTTTTAAAATAGGGCTCAAGTTAAATCCTAATCAAATTTTTACATGTGTATATATATATAACAGTTTATATATTCAGAAGTATAATTTTCTTCGAAACATAGTCCTGAAAAGTTTCACACCGAATTTTTCAAATTGACCGAAAATTTCGTTTGGAGGAGACCTGAAACAGTGTCTGCAATGAAAATCTCCAGGACACGCTCCTAAACAGCCGTGGCCTCAAGAGCTGATGGAATAAAAGCCTGCATGCACAGCTCAGCCCAATTAGCCAGGAAGTGTCTCTTCCTTCTTTGCTTGTTGTCAGCGACCCCGGACCGGGATTCTAAGAAGGAAGTCCGGGGAGGTGAGGGTGATTCTAATTTCTCCTCAGAATCCGCATGTGTGAGGATCCCAAATCACATCACTGTCTGAATATTTTCTGCGGAAGCTTTTGTGGTAATGCGACCCGGAGTCCGTGGAACATCATCGGATTCCGCGTCGCATAGAACCCCTAGCATAAAGCCATCATTTTATGAACCATAATCAGACTGGAATAACCAACATAAAAAAATACAGAGCTGACAGTAACAGGATATTATATTTCCATTATGTTCAAGTTACAAGTAACAAGGTGCATTAATTACAATCCCAAGAGAGGCTAATAAAAGCCGAACAATACAAATAATTATCCACTACCCACATGTGACGTATCCTCCGATGTCAGCACGATGTCTACAGACATAGCCGACCAAGACAACCTGCAACTTATGGCTCCACAGCCAACACTCTCAGCTCGGGGCGGGAAACTGAACCTGAGTACCAAAAATAGTGGGTCAAACACGACGGTTTGGCAAACGGGTGAAAAGACATAACAATAAGAAAATATCCTTGAAAAACATTTAAACCTGTCAAACAATAGTTTCATAAACGAGAGTAAATCATTATCCAAATACATATGCAATATAAAACAGTACGGTATCCAAGGAAACGGGAAACAAGCAAGATGGCAACCACACAAAAGCTAAGTCCTCTATCACCGAAGTGACATGAGCATATCGGGGTGTTGTCTCAAGTCCACCGAAGTGAGGAGATGCAACACAAGTAACATATACATAATATAATACAATACGGGACATGACCACGGTAGCGAGCCGGGCATCGGGACCACAGTAGCAATCTGCGGCATCGGGACAAGACCACGGTAATAACCGGGTAGCGGATCCAAACTGCAGCTGGCGGGACGGGAAGGGGTCTCCAAGTCGGTGGATCAAACCGGCAAGGAAAGCCAAGCTTAGTGGTGCCGACTCATAGGTCAAATCATGTAAACGAGACATGTACAAATCATATTAATGCACTTAAATAAACGGGCGGGACGGGGTGCTCAAAAGCACTAATTTCATTCATTCGGGCATGTATAAACGGGCTAGCAAAAATGCTAAAATACACTTTCAATGCTTTCGGGAATGCTAAAATCAATATTCGAGAAATTCGGGCTATCATCGGGATTCAAGACAAATCATAATTCGAGAAATTCGGGCTATTATCGGGTTTCAAGACAAATCATAATTCGAGAAATTCGGGCTACTATCGGGTTTCAATTAAATCAAGTGAATAAGGACCCCCGTATGTCGATTGTAATGATTACTTGGTACTCCTTGAGTTTAGAGACATTCCGGGCTCTTTATGCACTTTAGGTATTCAAACCTTAATCGAATTTTTAAATAAACAAAACCTAATAGAGAGGGGATCCTAAGCTCAACGTTAATTACTAGTAGTACCTTACAACCTACTCAGTCATCGAAAGGAAAACGGATTCGCGATATCCAAACAAACCAATTTCGCGTTTAGATAAGAGAAAGAATATCCCGTCGTCCGTACCGTTCAAGATTGAATTAGATTAAGTACCGATACAACCGGATTAACCGTGTGGAATGATGTCGGTTCAACCATCCTCAAAGGAAGTCAAACGGGTTCACAAAAGGTCACTAGGTTCCATTTAAGTCCATCTAAGCAAGGGGAAAAAGTCCATTTAAAGTCCATCCTAATCATTAAAAGTCCATCTAACAAAGGGCCAAAAGTCCCTTTAAAGTCCACCTTCAAAGGGCCAAAAGTCCCTTAAAGTCCATCTAACAGTTCCACAAAGGTCAGTGGGCCGGCAGACCTGGCCCATGGCCGGTCGACCGCGTACACAGGGGCTCGGTCGACCGGCCATGGGCCAGGTCGACCGGGAGTTGTAAATAAATGGTGAACAGTCTTTTGGTCAGGCTCCAGGGAGCCTGACCTCTGCATCGCCGTTCGACCGCCATGGCCGGTCGACGCGTGCACTGCGGAACTGAGACTCCCGCAGTGCAGCAGGTCTGCTAAACTGGGGCTTGTTCCAGTGTCGCCGGTCGACCCGGCCTCTTGGCCGGTCGACCGCGTACACTTGCGTAACAGAACCCAGGTTCTGTTACAGCAGTGCAGTGGTCTCTTTCATTTCTCTTCATTCTTTTCTACATTCTTCAACACATGTTTAGCAATCTAATACATGGATAAAACAAGCTATCAAGGACTCTCAAATGTGCATTTATTTCAAGTTTAAAACAAGCCATTAATATTCACAAAATACTTGATGAAATCATAATGCATTTTTATCAAATCCTCATTCAAAGATGAAAAGGGTCAAATCATCCACTTGCCTTGGCGTCTTTAATCAATGAAAAACCAGCTCTATCCACACTTGCAAGCCAAGAACAAATCTCTACAAAAACCCCCAAAGCAAACCCTAAAATGGTCAAAACAAGCCAATAAGAAGAGAGCTTCTAATAATCAAAATGTAGCTTCTTAAGACCAAAAGAACATGATCTAGAAGATTAGGAAGAGATCTTACGCAATAGGTTTTCCAATGGACAAAGCAAGCCTAAAGAAAGATCTTGAGAGAAGAGATTCCTCCACAAATGGTACATAGATAACTCTTGAGGTGTGGAAGAGATGAAGGTAATCTTATGAGATGTTGGTGCAAGATGGTGTCTCTTTGATGATGGATGAAGCCAAAGAAAA
>QPKB01000001.1:39017422-39041784 GCA_003546025.1 Camphora micrantha
GGAATGAAGTTCTCACCTGAAGCTATCCAAATAAGGAAGAAATAGCTGATGAAGGTGAAAAGTTGTAGGATTTATGTACAAGAAGTACCCAGCTAAAGGCTTGAAGGAAGAGGAAGAAGATGGTGCTTTCAGATTTATATTCCAAGGGCCTAAAAGGTAAAGCAGGCAAGAGGAGAAAGGTTGAGAGAAAGGAGATGGTCTTCTCCATGAGTTTTTTTTTTTTTTCTGAGCTTCAGGAGCTGAGAGTGGAGTCTGAAAATGGGGAAACGTGAGTGAGGGAGATGGGTATAAGAGTTGAGTGGAAAGTGGGCCCCAGTAGATCTAAAGCTTCAAATGGCTAAAGCATGCTCTTGCGGGCCCCGAACGAGATCGACAAAGAAGGATAAAATGATCCTTGAAAAATCTAGTTTTCAAAAGTATAAATGTCATATGATTTTGAGATATCGAAATTTGGCTCATATTTCAATTTAAAAAGGTTATTTTGCCCTAGGGCTGAAAACTGATTTTCTGGGACCTCGTTTCGAACGGGATACGGGCTAAACATAAAAGTTGTTGGGGCTAATTTGGCTTATCAAAGAAACCAAAATTGAAAATTTTCAAAATCAAGAACAATTCCCCACGCTGACATATACAACCCAAGGCGTCCCTAGGCTGCAAGACAGGGTCCAACAGCTCTCAAAATTTTCCAAAGCTATAGGAAACTATTCTAAACCACAAACCAACTTGATTAGGCACAAATATCACTTAGAGAACTAACCCACAGCTAAGAACACACTAATCACGAAAATTAGGGGTCGGGGTCTTACTGAAGGTGTCGCCGCTAATTGTATTTTCAACAGAAAAGTGCCTGTTGCGAAAAAACATCAATAGTGGCGGTTTTAAACCGCCACTAATGTGATTATAATCTGCCGCTACACATTGCCGCTATATTTACTTTTATCCGTTGCTATAGGTTTGTTTTGTAGGAGGGGTTTGTGTTGTCCGCTGCTAAAAACCTCAAACCACACTCGTTTTGCTCTCATTAAATGTATTTAGTTGAGTTATTCCAAGTCTAGATCTTCCTAATTGCTTTCCATATTGTGGATGGGGAGCAGAAAAGAAATCAGTTGGCTTTCTAATTATTGAATATTGATGGGTTTCAAATAAACGACTTCAAGAAATTGACAATGGAAGTCAACTGAAGAAATAAAATGAAATAAACATAAATAGTAAATCCCATCCAACTGCTTCGATATTTTGTCCATGCCCAAATTCACCTGCAGCCTACATCATGAACCATGTGAACTGATTCATATACATGATGGAGATTGACATTTGTGAGATAGAGGTGCTCTTTTCCTACAAAGCCCTGATTGCCCAATGACCCATCATTGCGCTAGAGTTATACACCATTTCTCTCTACCTGAGCTTCTTTTGTATTTTTCTTCATGTAGGGCCTATAAAATCCCAGGCCTAGCTTGTTTTTCTTATAAAAACTGGGTTGCCTTTTAGCTTTTTAAATACGCCTTAAGAGGATGAGAAGCAAATGGAGGTGGGTAGGTGATGGGGTATTGTATAACTTTATCCAATGTTCTCACTGCTATCTTCTACCAGCCAAATAATAAATAGGGCTATCCCACCAATAGCGATTATAAAACCTTTTTTGATGTTGCAACTAATTTTCTTTATGTTGCATTTGCTGGGTTAATGCTATTGACCAATGATACCATCATTGCAAAGAGTTCATTAGTAGCAAAACTGCTAGATTCCCTGTTCTCGTTGCTAGCTAGACCTGAGTTTTGTTATGATGGACATCTCAATGTTTTGCAAGTTCTTGTTAATATTTTGGAGCATTCTCAATGTCGTGCTTCAGGCAGTGCAACAACTGACAACTGAACTTCTTTCCCATCTACTAATAGAAGAATATCTACAGAAGGATATGATAACACAGAAAGAAATTCATCCCCTAATTCAGATTCTTTGGTTGGGCATATCCATACTGCAACAGGGAGCTATAAAAGCACTTGTTTGCATTGCATTAACTTGGCCAAATTTTATCGTGAAAGAGAAAGGTGTTGGTGAGCTATCAAAGATAATGTTGCAACCTGACTCTTCATTGCCTCATGCCTTGTGGGAATTTGCTGCATGTGTATTATCTGTTAGGATTTTTGTATTGCTAATTTGATGGAAAGCACTATCTCTTTCAGTCAACTGATCACACACACGTTCAGCTTAGTCTGGACCTTGAAACCCGGACCTCAGACTGGAAAAAGCCATTATTTTTCAAAAACTTCTTCCTGCATGTTTTTAGAACTCAAATTGTATTTTCGAAAACCTAAGTTCTTCGTGCATGATTTTGAAAAATCAAGTTTGGAATCGAGGTTCTTGTTTTGCATACAAACTCCATTTTTAGAATCCTTTTTGTATGCTTAAATCATATTGGCTAAGAGTTCTTTTTTTCAATAAATCACTTTTTCAAAATTTCAACTGAACTCTGCTCAGGCCTGTGTAGCCGGTCGACCGCGCCTCCCATGAGGTCGACCGCGTACACTAGAAACAGGTTCTGAAAAATCCAGTAATTTTTTGTCAGAACCTGTGTGGCCGGTCGACCGCGCAGTTAGGCCGGTCGACCGGGCTTATAGCCGTTGGGCCATATGACCGTTGGACCCGGTCGACCGCGTGGGCTTGAGGTCGACCGGGCCAACTAGCCGTTGGGCTGTCTTTTTGTATAAAAACCCTTTCTTTTCCTTTCTTTCTAATGGCTGTTGGGATGCAATTTTTGAACCATTTGGAAGCCTAAAGAAGAGGGATAAGCTAGGATAGCTAGAGGCTAATTGGAAATCAAATGTTTGAGATTTAAAGAGGTATATCTTTTAAGTTAACTTTGATTTTCATTCCATTTAAATTCATGCATGTTTAAATCTTTGTAATTTCATATTTGCATGATTTCTAGCCTTAGTTGAGATGTTTTGCAAACACAATATAACCTTGGAATTCTAGTTTGTTTTGCAAACATCCTCATCCCAATTACATGTGTTTTTAAACTTTAAAACATCATACAACTTGTGTAACATGTCTTTCCAAGTTGTTTGATTTCTACATGTGATTGGTTTATAACTTCAATCATCATTTTCAATGTTTAGATTTTCAAATGCATCAAGCATTCATTTGTGAGCTTCTTTTTAGAAAATGATTGAAGTAAACATTCATACACTTTGAGCACACACCTTTGCTATTTGTTTGTGTATGTTTTGTTCTTGATTTAAACTTTCATATCAGCCTATCTAGAGGCAAATATTTTGAGCTTAAATTGTATCTCTTTGAGTGTTTATGTAGACACTTCTTTGAGAAGAAATCTTTATCTTGTTAAGGTTATTGCTTAGCCTAAGAAAAGCACATTGTAGAGGTTATTGCTTAGCCTTTGAAAAGCATCCTGTAAAGGTTATTGCTTAGCCTAGAAAAGCACATTAATAGGTTGTTGATTAACCTAGAAAATCATCATTGTAAAGGTTATTGCTTAGCCTTTTGAAAAGCATAAATAGTGGAAATCCGGTGGGGTGTTGGAACACAAGCCGGTAGTGGATGTAGGCATTGAGGCCGAACCACTATAAATCTTTGTGTAAGATCGTATGCTTGTGGTGATTTCTCTTGTTAGCTTCCGCATCTTGTTTGGTAAATCATCTTGTGACTAGTTGTTTTTCATTAAAGTTAAAATTGGCCTTGATTAGTCATAAAGTGTAGATCACCCTATTCACCCCCCCTCTAGGGTTAGGATCCCGGACTTTCAATTGGTATCAGAGCCTTGTGCTCTATTTTAGGATCAAGTGTTTTTAGAACTCTTGATTAGGTGTAAAAGCCTAGAGTCAAAACCCTAGTATTGTGTTGTCAAGAAAACCATTAGAATGGATTCCACTACATTAAATTATATAGATTCTTGTGTAGATTCTTCTAGATCCCTATTTCTTCCATCTATTGGAGATTCAAACCTTCAAATTAGTGAATCTCAAATTGACATTAACGAAGAAGAAAATGATGAAAATGAACATGATATACACCAAGCTTATGATGAATTGTATAGATTGTCTCTAAAGCTTAACAAGAAAAATAAAAGATTAGAAGAAGAATCTAAAAGACTAAATGAGGAATTAGTCTCTTCAAAAGATGAACTTAGAGAGAAAGAAGAATTAATAAATTGTGTAGAATCTAAGTTCATGATCTCTTTACATAACCTATCTATTGTTCAAGATGAACTAAATGATTTAAAGATAGGATGTGATGAACTAAATAAGGAAAACTTAGAACTAAGAGATCAATTAAAAAGGCAAGACAAAGACTTTAACTCTTTAGAATCCAAGTTGAATATCTCTAAGAAAGATTTATCTAATGCTCAACATGAACTAAATAATGTGAAGTCAAATAATGATGAGCATAATAAAGATAACTTAAATCTAAGAGATACTTTAAAAAAGACAAGATGAAAACATTACCTATTTAAAATCCAAATTAAACTTGTCTAATGATCAAATTAATTTGCAATCCTTGGAACTTGGATCTAATATTAACAAACTCAAACTTGAGTTAAAACTTGCCAATGAAGAACTAAACAAACATAAGGGATTTGAAAATGAACTCATAATGGTTAAAAATGAGAATTCAACCCTTAAAAAGCAAGTCACTCAACTTGAAAGCTATAAACAAAAGTATGAGTGCAAATTTACCCAAGGTGAAGAGAAATTTGAAAAATTATTTAGATTGGGTAAATCTCAAAGAGATAGGACGGGTCTTGGTTACAATAGGAATATTTCACATGACCCTAAATTCACCAATACTTTTGTGAAATGTGAGTCCTCATTCTCTAGCACTCATTCTCCCTTGCCCATGTCTAAATGTAATTATTGTGGCATTGAAGGGCATTTTAGGTTTGAGTGCAAATTAAGAAAAAGCCAAGTGTCTAAACCCATCTTTGAAGTCAAGAAAGTAAAATCAAACTCTATGAAGGGTAAGACACTAAGTATCAAAGAAGACTCCAAGAAAATCAAACAAGTTAAATCAATTGATTTGTTTTTCAAATGTGTTTAAATTTGATTGAATTATTAGTTAAATCAGTTTTTATCAAATTAAATGTTTTTGAAAACTCTTTCTTAGTCTTACAAGGCTTTTTGTTTTTTCAAAAGGAATTTGTAGAATTGATTTTATAAAATCTCTTTTCTACTTCTTTTTAAGCTTGTAGGATAGCTGGGATAACGGTAGTTTCAGTGGAGGTTGTCCCTGAATTTTTCAGGACAATTTATTCTCTCTGTTTCTGTTCTGTTGTCAGGCCAGCCCTGTTGGCCCGGTCGACCGCGTGGCTTGGCCGGTCGACCGGCCACACGGGCCCAGCATCTAAAAGGTTGTCTTTCTGTTCTGTTTCTGTTTCATTCAAACCCTCTCAGCCTTCCCTCCTTCAGCAGGTCGACCGCCCTGTCTGGCTTTCCCTCCTTCCCAACCTCTCTGCTGGATCTTTCCTCCTCTCTCTCTTCTTCTCCTCGTCTGGTTCTCTCTCTCTGCTGTTTCTCACTTGTCTGCTGTCTCTCTCTCGTCTGGCTCTCCCATTCTCCCTGTCGTCGATTTGCAGCTGGTCCCTGTTTCCCTCTCTCCCTGTTTCTTCATTCTCTTGTTCTCCCTCTCTCTCTCTCAGGTATTACACTTTGCTCCAAGCTGTGTAATTTCCTCTGGCAGACTCATCAGCCCATCCCTTTGGTCATCCTAGGTCTGTGCTGCTGTAGTCCAATTCTGTGGACTGTTTTTCTGGTTTCCCTTCTCCTCTGTGTTCTCTTTCTGTTACTGGCTCTTCCTTCACCTCTGTGGAGTGTGTGTAGCCTGCAGAGCGCTCTATTGGGCAGTTGAAATCTGTAAATCTCTTAGGCTCATAGTGAGCACCCCAACTGTTTGACAAATTGCCTGAACCAATTTTTCAAATCTTTTAAAGGCATTTGTCTAGGCTGTCAGTCTTGTGTGAGCTTCTTCACTACTGGTATCTTCTTGACCACCTATGGCTCGCACGAAACAGACTTTTAGGAGGCCTAGCAAAAAGTCCAAGACTGGACAAGCATCCTCCTCTCATAGATCTCCTTCGTCTTCTCCCGAGGCTCCTCCTCCTCCTGCTATGATTCGATTCAACCCTATTCATTCTCCATCATCAATTGTCAAATCCTTTAGGAGCAAAGGGATCATCGTTGAGAAACTGTGCATCGTTGAAGATCTAGTGGACTATAAGGTCCCTGCTCTCCTTGAAGCCATTGGCTGGGGGGGTATCCTGACCTGGAGTGGCGACACATTTGCCTCCTCTGTCCATGGCCTCTATAATCTATCTGTGCCACCTCTGCAAACTCCTTCACCATTAGATTCATGCATGGTGAAGAAGTGGTCACCATTGATACTATCTCCTCCATCATGGGTATTCCCAGGTCTTCAGGACCCAAGTTTATTTCTGATGTTTTACCCCTTGATGAGAGAGACTCTGTCACCACTGCTCTCTGTGGACACCCTGAGGAATGGTCAGCCAGAAACTTTCTCCAGGCCTCCTCTATGATTCCTCCTCTTCGGATTATACATAGCATTTTCACTCACTCCATTTATCCGAGGAAAGGAAACAGGACCGAGGTTACATCATACATGGCAAACCTCTTATTCAACGTTGTCTCCGGTGTCCCCATGTGTCTCCCTTCGATTATCATGCATCATATTGTTAGAGTTATCACAGGCTCTCAGCCCTGTGCAGCTCCATTTGGGTTCCTGATGACCCAACTCGCTGCTTCTTATGGAGTGATTCCTCCTGCTTCTGAGAGACCGGAGACCACAACTGTCTTCAATAAGACCAATATTCTCTTGATGAAGCTACCTCCTCCACAGCGAGTGAACCCAATAGCAGAAGGAGATGCGGAGGTAGAGGCTGCAGACGTTGCAGTTGCAGATCCAGGAGATGATCAGCCTCCTCCAGAGCCTCTTCAGCCTCCACCAGAGCCCCATCAGCCTCCTCTTCATGAGCCCCCTCTTCCTCCTCAGCCCCATCAGCCTCCTCCACAGCGCAGCTTGGAAGACCGGATGACATCTGTTGAGCACGTGGTGTCTTCCATGCGAGCCGAGTTTCAGGAGTTCCGTCAAGAGGTATCTGGCATGATGAAGAAGACCTTAAGATACCTCTCGAACATCTCCGATAGCTGTAGGCGGCATGATGATGTGATGCCTCCCTCGCCTGCAGATTCTCCTTAGCTCGTAGGAGGGTTTTCTCTTTATGTGGGGTATTTATTTTGGGGATCATGATGTATTTTTTTGTCTGGTTTATCAAACTCTCTAACAGTATTACTGGCCATGATTTTGATTTTGATTTTTGTATTGGTCAAGTAATATGTAAATGAAATTGTACTAATCCTCAAAATTAAATCAATGAATCTTCAGTTTCATTTATTCTTCTCTTCTTGTTATGGTGAATGGCTATGATGCTTTGAATCTATATAATTATCTGTTATCTTAGTTTCATTCAAACACAGCATAATCAACCCATATACATGATAGCCTGTTCTGCATTTCATTTTCTATTTCTATTGATAACAGGTGCTACTGAAAGGTATTTCTTTTCTCATGTATACAGGTTCCTTTGCAATTCAATGGCAAAGGGGGAGAGAATATCAGACATAGGGGGAGAGAAGATCAAACAAAGGGGGAGTGAAGATCCTCTCTTGGTATCAATCAAAGGTGGAGAGAAGATCCAACTAAAGGGGAGTTAAAGAAGATCAGATCTAACTGAGGGGGAGATCTGTCCAAGGATCTTAAAAGAGTTTAGAGCACTTAACAAAGGCTTAGAGCATGGAGAAAGCTCTAACAAAGGGGGAGAAACACCAAGGTTAAGCTGCTCTCCAGAGACTTCAAGACCTGAAGCCCTAGAAGTGTTGTGATCGACTGAGTTGCCATCAAATTGCAAAGGGGGAGATTGTTAGGATTTTTGTATTGCTAATTTGATGGAAAGCACTATCTCTTTCAGTCAACTGATCACACACACGTTCAGCTTAGTCTGGACCTTGAAACCCGGACCTCAGACTTGAAAAAGCCATTGTTTTTCAAAAACTTCTTCCTGCATGTTTTTAGAACTCAAATTGTATTTTCGAAAACCTAAGTTCTTCGTGCATGATTTTGAAAAATCAAGTTTGGAATCGAGGTTCTTGTTTTGCATACAAACTCCATTTTTAGAATCCTTTTTGTATGCTTAAATCATATTGGCTAAGAGTTCTTTTTTTCAATAAATCACTTTTTCAAAATTTCAACTGAACTCTGCTCAGGCCTGTGTAGCCGGTCGACCGCGCCTCCCATGAGGTCGACCGCGTACACTAGAAACAGGTTCTGAAAAATCTAGTAATTTTTTGTCAGAACCTGTGTGGCCGGTCGACCGCGCAGTTAGGCCGGTCGACCGGGCTTATAGCCGTTGGGCCATATGACCGTTGGACCCGGTCGACCGCGTGGGCTTGAGGTCGACCGGGCCAACTAGCCGTTGGGCTGTCTTTTTGTATAAAAACCCTTTCTTTTCCTTTCTTTCTAATGGCTGTTGGGATGCAATTTTTGAACCATTTGGAAGCCTAAAGAAGAGGGATAAGCTAGGATAGCTAGAGGCTAATTGGAAATCAAATATTTGAGATTTAAAGAGGTATATCTTTTAAGTTAACTTTGATTTTCATTCCATTTAAATTCATGCATGTTTAAATCTTTGTAATTTCATATTTGCATGATTTCTAGCCTTAGTTGAGATGTTTTGCAAACACAATATAACCTTGGAATTCTAGTTTGTTTTGCAAACATCCTCATCCCAATTACATGTGTTTTTAAACTTTAAAACATCATACAACTTGTGTAACATGTCTTTCCAAGTTGTTTGATTTCTACATGTGATTGGTTTATAACTTCAATCATCATTTTCAATGTTTAGATTTTCAAATGCATCAAGCATTCATTTGTGAGCTTCTTTTTTAGAAAATGATTGCAGTAAACATTCATACACTTTGAGCACACACCTTTGCTATTTGTTTGTGTATGTTTCGTTCTTGATTTAAACTTTCATATCAGCCTATCTAGAGGCAAATATTTTGAGCTTAAATTGTATCTCTTTGAGTGTTTATGTAGACACTTCTTTGAGAAGAAATCTTTATCTTGTTAAGGTTATTGCTTAGCCTAAGAAAAGCACATTGTAGAGGTTATTGCTTAGCCTTTGAAAAGCATCTTGTAAAGGTTATTGCTTAGCCTAGAAAAGCACATTAATAGGTTGTTGATTAACCTAGAAAATCATCATTGTAAAGGTTATTGCTTAGCCTTTTGAAAAGCATAAATAGTGGAAATCCGGTGGGGTGTTGGAACACAAGCCGGTAGTGGATGTAGGCATTGAGGCCGAACCACTATAAATCTTTGTGTAAGATCGTATGCTTGTGGTGATTTCTCTTGTTAGCTTCCGCATCTTGTTTGGTAAATCATCTTGTGACTAGTTGTTTTTCATTAAAGTTAAAATTGGCCTTGATTAGTCATAAAGTGTAGATTACCCTATTCACCCCCCCTCTAGGGTTAGGATTCCGGACTTTCATTATCTAGTATTTTGTAGTTTAGGTTTGAGTTTTATTTGGAGGTACCAATTGTAATTTTGGTTAGGCTACTTCATTCATGTCGCGACCCCGGACCGAGACACGGGCCCCGCGACGGTGGTTGATGATTGTAAGATGATTAAATCTCCTACAGGTTCCCGCGGTGAGGGTTCCAAGGACACGGAAAACCAACTCACATGATCAAATAGGCGGAAGCGTGTAGCAAATCACATCATAACAAATCATGACAGAATATGAACATATATTTCATCGAGACTAAAATATCAGAAAGGAGATATAACAAGGCATTCCCATAATAGTTCAAGTTACAAAGTCAACAAAGTGTGTTAAGCTGTTACAATCCCAAAATAAGATGCCAACAAAGGCCAATACCATACCAAAAGTATATAAAACCCAAAAAGTGATATATCGGAACTCATGACCCATCCCGACGTCTAGATGACGTCGTCGGGTTGCCACTCGCGAGCTAAGGTAGGCTCAACAGCCTCCTCCTGGCACTCCTCCTCAAAGGTAAAACCTCCTGCATCTGGGCACCAAAAATACAACATCAAACATAACGGTTTGGCAAGAAATCAATTTAGGCTAGAGCATGAATAAAAATGTTTAATCGAAAACATATAGACCAATTTATTAAACCAAGAATGAATACTTGACTGAAGTACATTTCAAAATTTATGACAAACTAGCATGCTTACATAATATATCATGAATCGTAAATCTACAAAGAGCCCATCCTTTCTCTATCATTTATAATGAACAGAGTAAGTACGCACGACAAGCACGATTATACATAATATAACACGACACGATTCCCACAAATACGGGATTCCGGCCGCGGAACCGGACACGCACGATGTGTAATAAATACACGACTAATCTGAGATAGTCCACATGTTTAAGGACCCCCGGACAGTGGCTCAGACTGAAAGGGCAGTCCAAGCTCTGTGGTGTTCACTTGAACTCATGAATGCATAAAACACGCGATACAAACACGTCTGAATAAAAGGGGAAATCACTTGTCAAAACGAGACACAGCGCGGCTAGCAAAATGCATAATATATATGCTCACAACTTAAGGAATGATCCCCATTTAATACTTGAAACAAATCTTAGAACGAGCTTAAAACTTGACTCTAAAGCGAGTACACGATATTACTTGTTGTATTAGACCAATGTTCAAAACACGATAATTTCATTAAGTACATGCTAAGGCTATTCATTGACCCTTGTGTGATTGAGACTCTGTTATTAAAATACAAGGATTGGTGTCCCCGAAGTTGGTACATATCTTGGAGTTCCAATTACACAATGTCAAGTTAAAGTCCTTAATATAGCCTAGTTTTCAAATTTTAAAAGAATATATAAATGGGTAAAAATCCTCCCAAAAAGGGAAATTTCAGTTGGCCCGGTCGACCTGGCCCTTGGCTGGTCGACCCCTTACATAGCGAGCCCGGTCGACCCGGCCCAGGCTCGGTCGACCGGTAGTTGTAACTTAAAAGGGGTGCACAATGTTTTGGTCAGGTTCCAGGGAACCTGACCCTGTGTCGCCGGTCGACCGCGCCCCTTGGCCGGTCGACCGCGTGAACTGCGTAACAGTAGTTCCCGCAATGCAGCAGGTCACCCAACAGGGGACCTGATCCAGTGTTCCCGGTTGACCGCGCCCCTTGGCCGGTCGACCGCGTGAACTGCGTAACAGAACCCAGTTCTGATTTCTGCAGTTCAGTGGTTCATCCATTTCTCCCTTCCTTTTCTACCTTCTTTCAAACCTGATTAGCAATTTGATTCATGAATAAAACAAGCTATCAAGACTCACTATGGTGCATTTATTTCAAACCTAAACAAGTCATTAATATTAAAACCCATTTCATAATCATTCAATCCCATTCTTATCATAACAAATTCAAACTTTAAAAAGGTAAGGCCTAATAAAAAAAAAAAGAAGATGAAATCTGGAAGTTTGGAAAGTTAATTAGCATGCTTGCAATTTCTAAAGTAAAATCACAACATGGAAATCTATTAAAACAAAACATTAATACCAAATGACAAATCATATAGAAATTTCAAGAGAAATAGTGAAATCCATGAACACATGCATAAACAACCTATAGAGATTACTTGCCTTGCCCAAGTGCTAACAAAACTCTCCTTCAAGCACTCCTACCCAAGAGCCAAGCCAAGAACTACAAAAACCCCATGAAACCATTCAAAAACTCACCCAAAAATGCAACCAAGCAACCCATTTCGAAATGAGTGTTGTAAGTTAGAAAAACATGATCATTAGGAGTCAAAAGAACTCCATTGAAGAGGTGGGTAGGAGCTCTTACCTAGAGATGCCCAAACAAGATGCAAGGAAGGAAATAGAGAGCTTGCCCAACTAGAAATCCAACAAAAATAGCATCAATGAAAAGCTTGGGATGAGAGGAAGAAGACGATGGTCTTGGAATCTCTTTTGGAGATCTCTAGCTCATGCATTCAAGAGGAGAAGATGAAGAGAAAAAGAGGGTTTCTTAACCCTAGGTCAAGAGATTGCAGAGATTTGAGAAATGGAGAAAGAGAGAAGGGAAAGTGGTTTAATGCCTTGCAAGTGGGGCCCATTAGAGAACCTTCTTGTATCAAGGAAAACATGACCTTGCGGGCCTCGGACGAAGTCAACGAAGAAGGATAAAACAATCTTTGAAACATCTAGTTTCCGAAAAGTATATTTTTGACATGGTTTTGAGATCTCGTAAATTGTGTCCAGATTTAAGTGTGAAAAGGCTATTTTACCCCCTTTTTAGCCAAAATTAGAGTTTCTGGGCTACAAACACAGATGGGCTAAATACTAAAGTTGTACATAATCATAAAACCATTCAAATGAAATGAAATTCACGATTAAAATAAAACCAAATACGATCTTCCCACGCTTGCACGTACACCCAGGCCTTCCTGAGTGTGCCTAGTTAACACTAAACGTTCTCGAAACTCCCCAAAGCTATGATCAGGACTAAAACTAATCCTACTCTAACCCACGGTAACTAAACCCGATTAAGACTAAGCACACACTAAGAAAACACTATTGGGTTAATCCTGGGTTGGGGTTTGACAATTCACCCATGCAAATTACAATTGTTGGTGCACTAAATGCTGTACTTGTGTTGGAAAGAGATGATGCAACCAGTGCAATTTGAATGTGGTGCAATTGAGCCACTTTTTGAACTTCTCATGTCTCATCGGTGTGAGGAAACTCCGGCAAGACATTGCTGAACAATGTGAAGATTATATTACAGAAAAAAAAAGTTATTAGGCCTACAATTTGACAGATTATATTGCATTGCATATTTTCAAAATAAAAACACATTACCATGACCTCAAAGTTACTCCAAATCTCACTATAAGAAGCAGAAAACCAAACATATCTCTCCCTACCTCCTTTCCCTCTTTCAATCCCTACCCCCTTAGAGTATCCATAGCTTAATCGCGCCATTGCTTATGTCATCTTAACCAAACCCAGCCTCGCCCACACCCATTTCACCCACCTCACTACCGTCGTCACTAATGGCCAAAGAAAAAACCTGCATAGCAACAAGACAGAGCTACAACAAAAGATAATAAAAAGGCAAATGATATAAAGAAATAAGTGGACAGAGTTATAACTTCTCTCTTAGTCTTCCTCTCCTAATTGGTTTAGGTCCTCCTCCCATAATTCAAACCACTTCAAATTATTCTTAAATTGCCTTTCCGAATGGAACAAATCTTTTTGCTTGGAAATTTGAATTTGAATAATAGAAGGAGTGCTTCAAATCTTAGACATCAAGTAGGAGAAGAATTCTTGAAACTTTGGAAACTTGCAACAATTGGAGAGTGGGGCCCCTCTCTTGGTCGTGCATACGGAATCACACCCAAGGGAGTTCATCCCTACTTCTTTCATTTATTTCTTGGTCTTCCAAAGGGTCGGCCCTTTTAGGTGATAGTCTCCTACAAATCAATGAAACCGGCGAAATTAATTAATTGTGAGAGACTAATGTATATCATGCATGGGACCCAACTAAAATTTCAATGTGCCCAATTAAATCATAGTGCAAGAGATCAATGCACTTTTAAAAATCAAAAAGTCTAATTGGTGGAGTGATCATGTGGCCTAAAAAACCCTAATTTCATGAAAACCATGCAAATGTGCCAATTTTGACCTAATTTTCAGTTTAATGCACAAATGTATGAAATCATGGAATTTTATGCAATTAAATGTGAATTGACCTCATTAAGTCCAGTAATGTACATGAAATGATACTTTATGTGTTAATTTTGTGGACTTATCAGTCTTCGTAGTAGTGATTACGACATTTCTTTTCTACTTCTCCTCTCTTTTACTGTTTTGTGGGACAAAATCAAATGAAAAAAGGTTGGAAGGGAAACTATTCGTTGGGTCTGGTGGGTCTCTTATTTTTTCCAACAAATAGATGATGTTTAAGATGTGCATCATCAATTTGCTTGAGAATCGCCATCGAAGCATGTGCCTGAATGTGCACAAAACTTGGTGTGTATATATGCAAATAACACAATCAAATTGGTTTAAACAATGTGACTCACTGTGGATGGGACATCATCCTGTAGATGAGATTGATTGAAGAATCTTGATTTTAGTTTTTGGATAATTTATTGTTGAATTTGGACACTTGGCTTTTCTTTCTTGTCTGAACCACATATCTTGATGGTAACTAATCTGATGGTTAATATATTCATTTTCGTTGTTTGAGATGACACTCTACTAAATGTGACCAGTGGTTTATGGTTTTGATAGCAAATAAATCTGGGTTGTCCATTGTGCATTGACCTAGTAATTTTATTCATCAAAGGCCTGATATCTACTATCAGGATTATATGAGGGTTGATGTTCTCATTGATACATAAATCCGACACATACCATTCTTGGCAAGCATCAATTAGACAACGTCATCATTTTGTAAACCAAAGTTTGCACCAAGCAAGCCTTGTAGACCTTTTTACTATATTCATGGTGTGAGTCCATGTCACGGCACCGCCCAACTTAGTATGAAATTGTCTGTTTTGGCTCCCACGTGCGCGTGTGGAAACTTCCTAGGACGTCACTCATCCTAGTATTGCTCTCGCCCGAGCACGCTTAACTCAAGAGTTTTTACGAATTTCGGGCCCACATGGTTTTAAAACACCTCATAATGAGTTAACACAGAGTTTTGACTTATAAGCCCAAGGATTTGGACAAATCGTTTCCAGTGTAGTACTCACATAATTCTCACATTGCAAACCTAATTAATATGCGGACCCTTTTAATCCCCCTTCTTTAGGGGTGTCACAATCAACCACAAGAGAAGGAGACAAATGATTTATACGTGACAAACCCTATACAGGAAAAAACCATGGCCTTACTGTCTGATGTGAATTTAAATTCAATCTTTTAATACTGCAAGTGCACAGTTGTCTTTTTGAGACAGTGACAAGTACAGGTCGAATCCCACAAGGAGCACTACTAAGTTAAAATTAACAATCTGATTTTTTTTTATCAAAGATTAATAAATAATTGAGATCTAAGAAAAAAACTGAAAAAAATTTAGAAACACAAACTAATCAAATATATAAAATAGATCAGAGCATCAAAAATCCACTAAGCAAGATAATTAACTCATCCATGCAATTATTCTACTATTTGTCCAAAAATAACTCAGATCAGAAACAAATCAATGTTTTGGATCCAAAGAATTTGTCTTTCGCAAAAATTAATTTTTAATAAAAAGAAAAAGGTCACAACCCAAGACCTCCTTCACCTCATAAAAGAATGAAAAATCATAAGCATACTTATCAAATTAAGCATAAATTATCAAAGGATCTCAGCCCTAAGCATAATCTATCAAAATAAGTATAAATCATCAAACTATTTTCATTAGAAATCAAAATAGAGGCTGCCTAAGGCATGAAGATAGATCTATTATTCTAATAGAGCTTGCATTTTAAAATAGATAAGAAAATAATAGAAAAATCACATAGATTAAATTAAAGATCTACTTAGCTTCATCTGTGTGCTTCAATTCAGAAATCTAGTAAGCCATTGAGAAGAACTCCATAAGTAATTTCATTGATAGCATCTCCTTGTACAATGGTCTCTTAAAAACCTCTCTTCTAAAATTCCTAATTTCTGGAACAGGGCTCCCGAATACCCAAAAATAACTCTTAAATTCTATTAATTATGGCAAGAAGAGAAAGAGGAGAGAATATTATGAACGTCCAAGGGGAGGGAGTTGTCTCTTGTGTGCTACTTTTTGGTTCCTTTTATTTCTCCGGTTATCTATCATATACATTGAATCTAGACACCTTCTCTGCAGATTTGATTTAGGGACAATTACCGTACGGCATATCATAAACCTGAAAATAGCCCCAGAACAGTCCAAAGATCTATATTTACCGCAGAGCTGTCCGATCCGTAGGATATTGCAGCGTGCGATATCCTAGGGATGTAGGATATTCTACAATCACTTGAACAATCCATGTATTTTTTTTTCTTTATTGTGAGACCACCAAACCACCATCCAAACCGTTAAATAGCTGTATGAGCGTAAGAACTGATATCGCGCCAAATTTGAGGCGTTGATCTATAACAGTTATCAAGAAACTTGCATAAAAAAAATGTGGCTTATAATTTATTTTTATAATTTGCAAAACAATGTGACTTTCTTGCAAATTTCTCGATAACCGTGATAGATCAACGGTTCAAATTTGGTGCAATATTAGTTCTTACACTCATACAGCTATCCAACGGTTTGGATGGTGGTTTGGTGGTCCCACAGTCAAGGAAAAAAAGAAAAAAACGGACTGTTCAAGTCTTTCCGCTTCTGATTGTAGGATATCCTACATCCCTAGGATATCGCACACTGCGATATCCTACGGATCGAACAGCTCTGCGGTAAATATAGATCTTTGGACTGTTCTGGGGCTATTTTCAGGTTTATGACACGTCGTACGGTAATTGTCCCTTTGATTTATCTTCATTGATAAGGTATATCTCTTATCCTTTTTGAATTTGAATGAGGTGAAAGCTTCTGGAAACTTCTGGATGGTTTGGCTAATCTTCAGATGGGGTCCCATATAGGATGTGTAGCAATTGATTATAAACGGTGTGGATTTAATTGCAATCCCGTCTAAAAATGAATATGAAAATATCCAGGCCGATAACTTCATCAATATAGCTCTGATTTGCATGTTCTTGGGCTCCACGGATATCTACTCTGAATAAACTTTCCAACGGTAGGTAAATTTCATCGATCTAGCGGTCAGATTGAAAGTTATGGCCATTTAAAGATGAGTTATCATGAGAAAAATGGGATTAACTTTAAAATTTGATTTACAATGGATTCTATCTCTACACAACTTTCATTTTTGAAAGGACATCAGATTTGGATGATTCAAGCTCTTCTTCTTTTGTTCTAATCAGAATTTGTACTCTTTGAATTATCCATTAATAATTTCAAATTTGCAACTACTGCGGACCCTGCCATGTGGGACATTTTCATCTTCTTGAACAGTGGGTCCTATAAGAAGTCTTCTACTGTAGTTAAGACTCTTCAACTGACATGATGAGTGAACCCCTCATTTGATTGATTTGCAAATGGCTTGTGTGTGGGGTTCACATGGTGAATTCTTCAATTTACTTCAATTCAGCAATGCAGGACTCAGGATGACAATTTGTGCTTGAAAGTGGGTTCCATGACAGAGGCCTGCAATTCTCATTTTCTGCACATTCTAATTTAACACATCAAATATTGAAGAGCCCATATTGAGGAGGGACCTATCCTGGATAGAGTTCTACTCCAACTGGCTACGGAGAAAATTTGCAAAACATTCTAAGTTAATGCAGAAAATGTATGAAAAGTTTGAAAATGCATTTTCCTAGCTGAAAATATATAAAATGATGGAATTAGATGAATAATGATGCAATTTACCTACTTAAACCCCTAATTCATCGTAGAATGATGTGTAAATGTGCAAATTCATGAACTCAACACTGTCTAGGTCAACAAACAACCAAGTACCATAAAATTGAAAGTCACAAACTCACAGTACTCTTCCTAGTTGCAACCCTACCTAAGAACTGCTTGATTTGCTGATGCCTTGTTGTACACCTTCGCCGTGCTTTCAATAATCACCTTGAATGCGTTTTCAAGGTGTATACACAGTGAGAGAGTAGATGAAATGAACTCCTAAGTCTGGAAATCTTCAACACAACAACTTCATGAAGCTTTGGAGAAGAAGATGGATCTCTTAATTTGATTCTTAGGTTTAGAATTGGAGAGAAGTGTAAGATAAACCTTTTAAGGTTGCTAGGCTGTTCAATTTATAGGCCTTGGGACGTGTATGGGGTTCTCTAAAGAGGGTAGAATTCAAACTGGTATGTTGAGACAAATTAGAAAGAGGTTTCCTGAAATAACTCAACTTTCTGCGAAGCATGCACCAAGATGGCCATCCTACACTCGAGTGGATGCTCAATCCTGTCAAGAAGCTAATGCAAAGAATTTTTGTGATTGAGTGCGGTTGCTTTCGAGTTAATGTGTGCACGAGCGCATGTGGGTCCGCTCGACCGTCTATTAATTTTCTGTCTCCTTTTGATTTCTTCTTTAATCTTCATTATGAGCAATCCATCTATAAAATACATTAAAAATAGAATTCCTAATTTTGTCCATCTCCCAATGAATCTTCTAACACTCAAAGATCCTTACAAAGCGCTTACCGCCAGCCTTTGTGAAGCATAATGAAATTGATCCACCCAAAGAGGACAACTAAAGGGTCCTAGTGGTGACACTTGGTTTGTTCAATAAAGTAGAAGGGATAAGATACTTATCTGTAGGATGGCTGGAAGAGATTTGTAGAAGATCACTCCCTACATGATTCCTACTTTTTTGCATTTTAGATATGATGGTAATAGACATTTTTACTGTGCAGATCTGCATGTGAAATAGAGGAGATAATTACTTGCAACACTAGTCAAGAATTCAACCTCCACAGTGGTAAAAAGAAAGGCAAGATGATATATACATGCCTTTTTCTGTTTCACGATGAAATGCTTTTTAATGATGTTTACTATTAAGTCTGCTCTAATGTTTAACAGTTTAGGTAATCGTTGTTTTTATAAATGCAGTTCAAACATATGCCTACCCTTAAAATAATAGGTTTAAGAAGATTAAAACAGATGATATCGAGATCACCATGTCTAAATCATGTTGTTATTCTATGGGAAACCTCCACATTTCATAAAGGCAAATAGGTAAAACAAAAGCATTCGAGAAAGCTAATGCTTTTCAAGATCCTCTAAGTTTCCAAATTTTCTAAAAACTATGAATTAATCTAGGGGTGACCAATACATCTTTGGTGGTGAGTTTCTATTTTCTAGTTTTACTGATCATTTTTTTTTAATTATTGTCTCCACTTTATTATGAACATAATACGAATATTTTTACCATTCCTTCATTCTAATATATAATATTTTCCATGAATTTATGATAGCGCTTGTGCACCGCTTGAATATCTTTTTAATGAACATGAGACTAGTTGTGACTTTGCTTCTTCCTTTTTTTTTTTTTTTTCACTTGAGGACCTCGTTGTGACTTTCCTTCAAAATCATCTCTCTCTTCTGATAATGAGGTTCAATATGTAAAATGTATGCTAAGTTTGTCACCAAAACACCATAAACAAACAAAGTGTGTCTAATATATAAGATGGAGCACTCAAGTCCGAATTCAGAGGTTATATTTCTGAAAACAGAAAACACAGTGAAGAGAAGAGTATTGGGAGACTGATGATCACTAAAAAGATCCTTGGTTTGTCGAGACACATTTTTTTTTAAAGTTTTTCTCACCCAATGTGTATTAGAAAAAGGGAAGAAGATGCTTTTATAAGGATCCTTCCAATGTCAGGATGCATTCTTTCTGAGGAAACATTTGTTGCTGCAATGTTCATTGAAAATAAATTTGGGGCTGTTGAGTGATTTTCACTCCATCCCTTAAAGACATCCCAAAAAATTAAGTCTATTTTGAGTCATGTCATTGTGGGGCATGAGGCCAATATTTTTTTATATCTTACCATTAACCTTGACTTGCTTCTTCTCTCTCCTTCCCCTTCGATGCTATTGCTATTGTAATGGCCTTTTCCTTGTGCAAATCAATAATTGAGAGAGTAAAGGCTAAAAAAACTATTTAAACGTCTTAGTAATACTCCATATCCATCAAGCAAGCTCGATCTCCTCAAATGGGACCTATGCCATATGCATCTTATTCAAATGAGGAAGCTCCTACCATCTTGTTGTAATAATAGAATAGAGGTTGAATTTGGAACAGGTAGTTGAATTTTTGAATAGATTTCAATCTCTTCCATCTTTTGTATAAATTGAGAAGTTTCTCTTTAAAAGAAGCTAAGGTAGATTTGGGAGAATGTTTCTCTTTATAAGAATCTCCTCCGTCTTTTTCGTGTGTTACTCTTCGGTTGTTCTAGAATTGAATCGGAAGACGGTACAAATAATGTTTTGGACGATGTATCGTGGAAGCCAAAAATACTCTTTTTCTGAAAAATGAATTTGAAAACCGGTCAGAGAATAGAAAATACTAGAATTTTTTTAAAGAATTGAAAAAATTTAATCGGTCATGGCTGAAAACCTTTATATTATATTATGTAAGGAACAAGTCACGATGCTGCTTCTCTGAGAGCATGAGAAGGTGATGATGGGCTAGAATTCTATGTTGGATTGGAACATGGGCGAGCTAAGCTGGGGTATTTGGCAAGCCCAAACTAGCCCGTATAAGACATTGGTGGATTGCAACACAAGCCAGAATCAAGAGCTTAATTTTTTATGGTCGTTTGTGACTTAACTTTTGCTTATTCAAGATTAATCATTCTAATGTGCAATAATAGGCTGTACATAATAGTTTAACATCAGGAGAGGTATGAAAATCTTGATATGAAAAATGACCCAATTTTACATACTTTTTCACAACAAATTATATGCAAGATGATGAATAAATAAAGGGAAGTTTTAAAATAGGGCTCAAGTTTTGCCCATGTTTTAAAATAGGACAAAAAATCCAGTTTTCAAACATGACTTAAGTTCTCCAATTTTCTTTTAAATCAAGTCATCTGGTTAGATTTGGGATTTTTCGACTTTCTTCTCATTTTATCCCAAAATACCCCAAAATGCCCCTAATTGGGAAGAAGGGGATATCATGATCTTTTATCTCCACTCTTATTGGCACCTAAGATCAAGAGTTGCAATGGCGTTGTCTCTTTCATCTGATACTTCCACAATTGGTGCAGGGATCTACTCCTCTTCATCCACGACCTGATGCAAATGGAAGTCTTGAGGCATAGTTGTGAAATTCATTTCATCTCAGATGAAATCTCTCAGTCTACTTACCAAAACAAAGCGATTTTTACGACTTTTTCGACCAAGATTTCGGCCAATTTCGGCTCATCTCAAAATTTCGATTTCGGTCGATACGGTGGATTTTGGGATTTGGGAATTTCGGCCAGTATATATATTTTTTTAAATGACACTCTTCATTTTTTTTTCTCATTTAAAAACCCCTATTTTTACCCTAAGTTCCTATTTTGAATTAAAATGAAGGAACAATAAGAAAAAAGAGGAGGACAAGGAGGAAGAAGAATTCTTCCACTTAAAAAAACTCCCTAATCAAATCCACTTAAATAAATCCTAATCAAATTTTTACATGTGTATATATATATATACATTTATATATTCAGAGTTATAATTTTCTTCGAAACATAAGTCTGAAAAGTTTCACCGAATTTTTCAAATTGACCGAAAATTCGTCGTTTGGAGGGCAGACGAAACAGTGTCTGAAATGAAATCTCCAGGACACGCTCCTAAACAGCCGTGGCCTAAAGAGCTGATGAAATTAAAGCCCTCATCCACAGCAAGCCCATTAGCCAGGAAGTGTCTCTTCCTTCCTTGCTTGTTGTCACGACCCCGGACCGGGATCCTAAGAGAAGTCCGGGGAGGTGAGGGGTGATAATATTTCTCCCAAGATCCGCGTGTGTGAGGATCCACAATCACAACACTGTCTGAATATTTCTGCAGAAGCTTTTGTGGCAATGCGACCCGGAGTCCGTGAACAACATCGGATTCCGCGTCGCATAGAACCCCTAGCATAAAGCCATCATTTTATGAACCATATCAGACTAGAATAAACCAACATAAAAGAAAATACAGAGCTGACAGTAACAGGATATTTACATTTCCCATTATGTTTCAAGTTACAAGTAACAATGTGCATTAATTACAATCCCAAGAGAGGCTAATAAAGCCGAACAATACAACTAATATCCACTACCCACATGTGACGTATCTCCGATGTCAGCCCAATGTCTACGGACATAGCCGACAAGACAACCTGCACTCATGCTCCACAGCCACAACTCTCAGCTCGGGGCGGGAAACTGAACCTGAGTACCAAAATAGTGGGTCAAAACACGACGGTTTGGCAAACGGGTGAAAAGACATAACAATAAGAAAAATACCCTTGAAAACATTTAAACCTGTCAAAACAATAGTTTCATAAAACGAGAAATCATTTATTCAAATACGTATGCAATATAAAACATGTACGGTATCCAAGGAAACGGGAAAACAAGCAAGATGGCAACCACACAAAGCTAAGTCCTCTATCACCGAAGTGACAATGAGCATATCGGGGTGTTGTCTCAGTCACCGAAGTGAGGAGATGCAACACAAGTAACATATACATAATATAATACAATACGGGACATGACCACGGTAGCGAGCCGGGCATCGGGGACCACAGTAGCAATCTGCGGCATCGGGACAAGACACGGTAATAACCGGGTAGCGGGATCCAAACTGCAGCTGGCGGGACGGGAAGGGGTCTCCAAGTCGGTGGATCAAACCGGCAAGGAAAGCCAAGCTTAGTGGTGCCGACTCATAGGTCAAATCATGTAAAACGAGACATGTACAAATCATATGCAATGCACTTAAATAAAACGCGGGACGGGGTGCTCAAAAGCACTAATTTCATTTCATTCGGGCATGTATAAACGGGCTAGCAAAATGCTAAAATACACACTTTCAATGCTTTCGGGAATGCTAAATCAGACAAATCATATTCGAGAAATTCGGGCTATTATCGGGATTCAAGACAAATCATAATTCGAGAAATTCGGGCTATTTATCGGTTTCAATAAATCAAGTGAATAAGGACCCCGTATGTCGATTGTAAATGATTACTTGGTACTCCTTGAGTTTAGGGACATTCCGGGCTCTTTATGCACTTTAGGTATTCAAACCTTAATCAAATTTTAAATAAACAAAACCTAATAGAGAGGGGAACCTAAGCACAACGTTAATCTAGTAGTACCTTACAACCTACTCAGTCATCGAAAGGAAAACGGATGCGCGATATCCAAACAACCAATTTCGCGTTTAGATAAGAGAAAGAATATCCCGTCGTTCCGTGCCGTTCAAGATTGAATTAGGATTAAGTACCGATACAACCGGATTAACCGTGTGGTGATGTCGGTTCAACCATCCTCAAAGGAAGTCAAACGGGTCCACAAAAGGGTCACTAAGTTCCATTTAAAGTTCATCTAATCACAGGACAAAAAGTCATTGAAAGTCCATCTAACAAGGGCCAAAGGTCCTTTAAAGTCCACCTAACAAAGGGCCAAAAGTCCTTTGAAAGTCCATCTAACAAAGGGCCAAAAGTCCCTTTAAAGTCCACCTAACAAAGGCCAAAAGTCCCTTTAAAGTCCATCTAAACATAGGACAAAAATCCCCTTTTTTCCAGCAGGTTTCCAGTTGTCCGGGTCGACCTGGCCATGGTCCGGTCGACCGCGTAACTAACAGGGGCTCGGTCGACCGCCCATGGGCCAGGTACGACCGGGAGTTGTAAGTTTAAATCCATTGAAACAGTCAGTTTTGGTCAGGTTTCCAGTTGAGCCTCGACTCTGGCATGGCCGGTCACGCATACACACCGCGCCCTTGGCCGGTTCACGACGCGTGCACTGCGAACAGGAATCCCGCAGTCTGCAGCAGGTCTGCTAGCTGGGGCTTGTGCAGTGTCGCCGGACCGCGCCTCTTCGTCGACGCGTACACTGCGTAACAAAACCAGTTCTGTTACAGCAGTCAAGTGGTCTCTTCATTTTCTTCCATTCTTTTTCTTCATTTCTTTCAAACATGTTTTAGCAATCTAATACTTGGATAAAACAAGCTATCAAGATTCTCAAATGTGGCATTTATTTCAGTTTAATCAAGCCATTTAATAACACAAAATACATGTGAAATCATATGCATTTTTATCAGACTCATTCAAGATAAAAGAGTCAAAACATCCATTGCCTTGGGTCTTTAATCAATGAAACAACCAGCTCTAATCACACTTGAAGCCAAGAACAAGATCCTACAAAAAAGCCCCTAAAACAAACCCTAAAATGGTTCAAAACAAGCAATAAGAAGAGAGAGCTCCGAATAATTCAAAATGGAGCTTCTCAAGGACCATATGAACAGAACTAAAGATGGAAGAGATCTTACCCAATAGTTCTCCAAATGGACAAAGCAAGCTAAATGAAGATCTTGGAGAAGAGATTCCTCCACAAATGTACCAATAGGAAGCTCTTGAGGTGGTGAAGAAGATGATGTAATCTTATGAGATGTTGGTGCAAGATTGGTTGTCTCTTGATGATGGAGAAGCCAAGAAAAGGCCAAGCAAACCCTAGGCTCAAGGTGGCTGTGCTGGAAAA
>QPKB01000001.1:39042784-39261323 GCA_003546025.1 Camphora micrantha
ACAAATACGGGATTCCGGCCGCGGAACCGGACACGCACGATGTGTAATAAATACACGACTAATCTGCAGATAGTCACATGTTTAAGGACCCCCGGACAGTGGATCAGACTGAAAGGGCAGTCCAAGCTCTGTGGTGTTCACTTGAATTCATGAATGCATAAAACACGCGATACAAAACACGTTCTGAATTAAAAGGGGAAATACTTGTCAAAACGAGACACAGCGCGGCTAGCAAAATGCATAATATATATTGCTCACAACTTAAGGAATGATCCCCATTTAATACTTGAAACAATCTTAGAACGAAGCTAAACTGACTCTAAAGCGAGTACACCGATATACTTGTTGTATTAGACCCAATGTTCAAAACACGATAATTTCATTAAGTAACATTGCTAAGGCCTATTCCATTGACCCCTTGTGTGATTGAGACTCTGTTATTAAAATACAAGGATTTGGTGTCCCCGAAGTTGGTACAGTATCTTGGAGTTCCAAATTACCACAATGTCAAGTTAAAAGTCCTTATACTAGCCTAGTTTTCAAATTAAGATAATAAATGGGTAAAAAATTCCTCCCCAAAAAGGGAAATTCAGTTGGCCCGGTCGACCTGGCCCTTGGCCGGTCGACCCCTTACACAGCGAGCCCGGTCGACCCGGCCCAGGCTCGACCGGTAGTTGTAACTTAAAAGGGTGCACATGTTTTGGTCAGGTTCCAGGGAACCTGACCCTGTGTCGCCGGTCGACCGCGCCCCTTGGCCGGTCGACCGCGTGAACTGCGTAACAGTAGTTCCCGCAGTGCAGCAGGTCATCCAACAGGGGACCTGATCCAGTGTTCCCGGTCGACCGCGCCCCTTGGCCGGTCGACCGCGTGAACTGCGTAACAGAACCCAGTTCTGATTTCTGCAGTTCAGTGGTTCATCCATTTCTCCTTCCTTTTCTACATTCTTTCAAACCTGATTAGCAATTTGATTCATGAATAAAACAAGCTATCAAGACTCACTATGGTGCATGTTTATTTCAACGCAAACAAGTCATTAATATTAAAACCCATTTCATAATCATTCAATCCCATTGTCTTATCATAACAAATTCAATGACTGTAAAAAGGTAACTGGCCTAATAAAAAAAAAAGAGAAGATGAGAAATCTGAAGTTGGAAAGTTAATTAAGCATGCTTGCAATTTCTAAAGTAAAATCACAAACATGGAAATCTATTACAACACAAACATTAATACCAAATGACAAATCATATAGAAATTAGAGAAATAGTGAATCCCATGAACACATGCATAAACACCTATAGAGATTAACTTGCCTTGCCCAAGTGCTAACAAAACTCTCCTTCAAGCACTCTACCCAGGAGCCAAGCCAAAGAACTACAAAAACCCCATGAACCATTCAAAAACTCACCAAATGCAAACCAAGCAACCCATTTCGAAATGAGTGTTGTGTAATTAGAAAAACATGATCATTAGGAGTCAAAGAACTCCATTGAAAGAGGTGGGTAGGAGCTGCCTTACCTAGAGATGCCCAAACAAGATGCAAGGAAGGGAAAATAGAGAGCTTGCCAACTAGAAATCCAACAAAAATAGCATCAATGAAAAGCTTGGATATGAGAGGAAAGAAGAGCGATGGTCTTGGAATCTCTTTTGGAGATCTCTAGCTCATGCATTCAAGAGGAGAAGATGAAAGAGAAAAAGAGGGTTTCTTACCCTAGGTCAAGAGATTGCAGAGATATTGAGAAATGGAGAAGAGAGAAGGAAAGTGGTTTAATGCCTTGCAAAGTGGGACCCCATTAGAAACTTCTTGTATCAAGGAAAAAACATGACCTTGCGGCCTCGACGAAGTCACGAAGAAGGATAAAACATCTTGAAACATCTAGTTTCCGAAAGTATATTTTTGACATGGTTTTGAGATCTCGTAAATTGTGTCCAGATTTAAGTGGTGAAAAGGCTATTTTACCCCCTTTTTAGCCAAAATTAGAGTTTCTGGGCTACAAACACAGATGGGCTAAACACTAAAAGTTGTACATAATCATAAAAACCATTCAAATGAAATGAAATCACGATTAAAATAAAACCAATACTTTCCCACGCTTGCACGTACACCCGGCCTTCCTGAGTGTGCCTAGTTAACACTAAACGTTCTCGAAACTCCCCAAAGCTATGATCAGGACTAAAACTAATTCCTACTCTAACCCACGGTAACTAAACCCGATTAAGACTAAGCACACACTAAGAAACACTATTGGGTAATCCTGGGTTGGGGTTTGAACAATTCACCCATGCAATCTACAATTGTTGGTGCACTAATGCTGTACTACTGTGTTGGAAGAGATGATGCAACCAGTGCAATTTGAATGTGGTGCAATTGAGCCACTTTTGAACTTACTCATGTCCTCATCGGTGTGAGGAAACTCCGGCAAGACATTGCTGAACAATGTGAAGATTATATTACAGAAAAAAAAAGTTATTAGGCCTACAATTTGACAGATTATATTGCATTGCATATTTTCAAAATAAAAACACATTACCATGACCTCAAAGTTACTCCAAATCTCACTATAAGAAGCAGAAAACCAAACATATCTCTCCCTACCTCCTTTCCCTCTTTCAATCCCTACCCCCTTAGAGTATCCATAGCTTAATCGCGCCATTGCTTATGTCATCTTAACCAAACCCAGCCTCGCCCACACCCATTTCACCCACCTCACTACCGTCGTCACTAATGGCCAAAGAAAAAACCTGCATAGCAACAAGACAGAGCTACAACAAAAGATAATAAAAAGGCAAATGATATAAAGAAATAAGTGGACAGAGTTATAACTTCTCTCTTAGTCTTCCTCTCCTAATTGGTTTAGGTCCTCCTCCCATAATTCAAACCACTTCAAATTATTCTTAAATTGCCTTTCCGAATGAACAAATCTTTTTGCTTGGAAATTTGAATTTGAATAATAGAAGGAGTGCTTCAAATCTTAGACATCAAAGTAGGAGAAGAATTCTTGAAACTTTGGAAACTTGCAACAATTGGAGAGTGGGGCCCCTCTCTTGGTCGTGCATACGGAATCACACCCCAAGGGAGTTCATCCCTACTTCTTTCATTTATTTCTTGGTCTTCCCAAAGGGTCGGCCCTTTTAGGTGATAGTCTCCTACAAATCAATGAAAACCGGCGAAATTAATTAATTGTGAGAGACTAATGTATATCATGCATGGGACCCAACTAAAATTTCAATGTGCCCAATTAAATCATAGTGCAAGAGATCAATGCACTTTTAAAAATCAAAAAGTCTAATTGGTGGAGTGATCATGTGGCCTAAAAAACCCTAATTTCATGAAAACCATGCAAATGTGCCAATTTTGACCTAATTTTCAGTTTAATGCACAAATGTATGAAATCATGGAATTTTATGCAATTAAATGTGAATTGACCTCATTAAGTCCAGTAATGTACATGAAATGATACTTTATGTGTTAATTTTGTGGACTTATCAGTCTTCGTAGTAGTGATTACGACATTTCTTTTCTACTTCTCCTCTCTTTTACTGTTTTGTGGGACAAAATCAAATGAAAAAAGGTTGGAAGGGAAACTATTCGTTGGGTCTGGTGGGTCTCTTATTTTTTCCAACAAATAGATGATGTTTAAGATGTGCATCATCAATTTGCTTGAGAATCGCCATCGAAGCATGTGCCTGAATGTGCACAAAACTTGGTGTGTATATATGCAAATAACACAATCAAATTGGTTTAAACAATGTGACTCACTGTGGATGGGACATCATCCTGTAGATGAGATTGATTGAAGAATCTTGATTTTAGTTTTTGGATAATTTATTGTTGAATTTGGACACTTGGCTTTTCTTTCTTGTCTGAACCACATATCTTGATGGTAACTAATCTGATGGTTAATATATTCATTTTCGTTGTTTGAGATGACACTCTACTAAATGTGACCAGTGGTTTATGGTTTTGATAGCAAATAAATCTGGGTTGTCCATTGTGCATTGACCTAGTAATTTTATTCATCAAAGGCCTGATATCTACTATCAGGATTATATGAGGGTTGATGTTCTCATTGATACATAAATCCGACACATACCATTCTTGGCAAGCATCAATTAGACAACGTCATCATTTTGTAAACCAAAGTTTGCACCAAGCAAGCCTTGTAGACCTTTTTACTATATTCATGGTGTGAGTCCATGTCACGGCACCGCCCAACTTAGTATGAAATTGTCTGTTTTGGCTCCCACGTGCGCGTGTGGAAACTTCCTAGGACGTCACTCATCCTAGTATTGCTCTCGCCCGAGCACGCTTAACTCAAGAGTTTTTACGAATTTCGGGCCCACATGGTTTTAAAACACCTCATAATGAGTTAACACAGAGTTTTGACTTATAAGCCCAAGGATTTGGACAAATCGTTTCCAGTGTAGTACTCACATAATTCTCACATTGCAAACCTAATTAATATGCGGACCCTTTTAATCCCCTTCTTTAGGGGTGTCACAATCAACCACAAGAGAAGGAGACAAATGATTTATACGTGACAAACCCTATACAGGAAAAAACCATGGCCTTACTGTCTGATGTGAATTTAAATTCAATCTTTTAATACTGCAAGTGCACAGTTGTCTTTTTGAGACAGTGACAAGTACAGGTCGAATCCCACAAGGAGCACTACTAAGTTAAAATTAACAATCTGATTTTTTTTTATCAAAGATTAATAAATAATTGAGATCTAAGAAAAAAACTGAAAAAAATTTAGAAACACAAACTAATCAAATATATAAAATAGATCAGAGCATCAAAAATCCACTAAGCAAGATAATTAACTCATCCATGCAATTATTCTACTATTTGTCCCAAAAATAACTCAGATCAGAAACAAATCAATGTTTTGGATCCAAAGAATTTGTCTTTCGCAAAAATTAATTTTTAATAAAAAGAAAAAGGTCACAACCCAAGACCTCCTTCACCTCATAAAAGAATGAAAAATCATAAGCATACTTATCAAATTAAGCATAAATTATCAAAGGATCTCAGCCCTAAGCATAATCTATCAAAATAAGTATAAATCATCAAACTATTTTCATTAGAAATCAAAATAGAGGCTGCCTAAGGCATGAAGATAGATCTATTATTCTAATAGAGCTTGCATTTTAAAATAGATAAGAAAATAATAGAAAAATCACATAGATTAAATTAAAGATCTACTTAGCTTCATCTGTGTGCTTCAATTCAGAAATCTAGTAAGCCATTGAGAAGAACTCCATAAGTAATTTCATTGATAGCATCTCCTTGTACAATGGTCTCTTAAAAACCTCTCTTCTAAAATTCCTAATTTCTGGAACAGGGCTCCCGAATACCCAAAAATAACTCTTAAATTCTATTAATTATGGCAAGAAGAGAAAGAGGAGAGAATATTATGAACGTCCAAGGGGAGGGAGTTGTCTCTTGTGTGCTACTTTTTGGTTCCTTTTATTTCTCCGGTTATCTATCATATACATTGAATCTAGACACCTTCTCTGCAGATTTGATTTAGGGACAATTACCGTACGGCATATCATAAACCTGAAAATAGCCCCAGAACAGTCCAAAGATCTATATTTACCGCAGAGCTGTCCGATCCGTAGGATATTGCAGCGTGCGATATCCTAGGGATGTAGGATATTCTACAATCACTTGAACAATCCATGTATTTTTTTTTCTTTATTGTGAGACCACCAAACCACCATCCAAACCGTTAAATAGCTGTATGAGCGTAAGAACTGATATCGCGCCAAATTTGAGGCGTTGATCTATAACAGTTATCAAGAAACTTGCATAAAAAAAATGTGGCTTATAATTTATTTTTATAATTTGCAAAACAATGTGACTTTCTTGCAAATTTCTCGATAACCGTGATAGATCAACGGTTCAAATTTGGTGCAATATTAGTTCTTACACTCATACAGCTATCCAACGGTTTGGATGGTGGTTTGGTGGTCCCACAGTCAAGGAAAAAAAAAAAAAAACGGACTGTTCAAGTCTTTCCGCTTCTGATTGTAGGATATCCTACATCCCTAGGATATCGCACACTGCGATATCCTACGGATCGAACAGCTCTGCGGTAAATATAGATCTTTGGACTGTTCTGGGGCTATTTTCAGGTTTATGACACGTCGTACGGTAATTGTCCCTTTGATTTATCTTCATTGATAAGGTATATCTCTTATCCTTTTTGAATTTGAATGAGGTGAAAGCTTCTGGAAACTTCTGGATGGTTTGGCTAATCTTCAGATGGGGTCCCATATAGGATGTGTAGCAATTGATTATAAACGGTGTGGATTTAATTGCAATCCCGTCTAAAAATGAATATGAAAATATCCAGGCCGATAACTTCATCAATATAGCTCTGATTTGCATGTTCTTGGGCTCCACGGATATCTACTCTGAATAAACTTTCCAACGGTAGGTAAATTTCATCGATCTAGCGGTCAGATTGAAAGTTATGGCCATTTAAAGATGAGTTATCATGAGAAAAATGGGATTAACTTTAAAATTTGATTTACAATGGATTCTATCTCTACACAACTTTCATTTTTGAAAGGACATCAGATTTGGATGATTCAAGCTCTTCTTCTTTTGTTCTAATCAGAATTTGTACTCTTTGAATTATCCATTAATAATTTCAAATTTGCAACTACTGCGGACCCTGCCATGTGGGACATTTCATCTTCTTGAACAGTGGGTCCTATAAGAAGTCTTCTACTGTAGTTAAGACTCTTCAACTGACATGATGAGTGAACCCCTCATTTGATTGATTTGCAAATGGCTTGTGTGTGGGGTTCACATGGTGAATTCTTCAATTTACTTCAATTCAGCAATGCAGGACTCAGGATGACAATTTGTGCTTGAAAGTGGGTTCCATGACAGAGGCCTGCAATTCTCATTTTCTGCACATTCTAATTTAACACATCAAATATTGAAGAGCCCATATTGAGGAGGGACCTATCCTGGATAGAGTTCTACTCCAACTGGCTATGGAGAAAATTTGCAAAACATTCTAAGTTAATGCAGAAAATGTATGAAAAGTTTGAAAATGCATTTTCCTAGCTGAAAATATATAAAATGATGGAATTAGATGAATAATGATGCAATTTACCTACTTAAACCCCTAATTCATCGTAGAATGATGTGTAAATGTGCAAATTCATGAACTCAACACTGTCTAGGTCAACAAACAACCAAGTACCATAAAATTGAAAGTCACAAACTCACAGTACTCTTCCTAGTTGCAACCCTACCTAAGAACTGCTTGATTTGCTGATGCCTTGTTGTACACCTTCGCCGTGCTTTCAATAATCACCTTGAATGCGTTTTCAAGGTGTATACACAGTGAGAGAGTAGATGAAATGAACTCCTAAGTCTGGAAATCTTCAACACAACAACTTCATGAAGCTTTGGAGAAGAAGATGGATCTCTTAATTTGATTCTTAGGTTTAGAATTGGAGAGAAGTGTAAGATAAACCTTTTAAGGTTGCTAGGCTGTTCAATTTATAGGCCTTGGGACGTGTATGGGGTTCTCTAAAGAGGGTAGAATTCAAACTGGTATGTTGAGACAAATTAGAAAGAGGTTTCCTGAAATAACTCAACTTTCTGCGAAGCATGCACCAAGATGGCCATCCTACACTCGAGTGGATGCTCAATCCTGTCAAGAAGCTAATGCAAAGAATTTTGTGATTGAGTGCGGTTGCTTTCGAGTTAATGTGTGCACGAGCGCATGTGGGTCCGCTCGACCGTCTATTAATTTTCTGTCTCCTTTGATTTTCTTCTTTAATCTTCATTATGAGCAATCCATCTATAAAATACATTAAAAATAGAATTCCTAATTTTGTCCATCTCCCAATGAATCTTCTAACACTCAAAGATCCTTACAAAGCGCTTACCGCCAGCCTTTGTGAAGCATAATGAAATTGATCCAACCCAAAGAGGACAACTAAAGGGTCCTAGTGGTGACACTTGGTTTGTTCAATAAAGTAGAAGGGATACAGATACTTATCTGTAGGATGGCTGGAAGAGATTTGTAGAAGATCACTCCCTACATGATTCCTACTTTTTGCATTTTAGATATGATGGTAATAGACATTTTACTGTGCAGATCTGCATGTGAAATAGAGGAGATAATTACTTGCAACACTAGTCAAGAATTCAACCTCCACAGTGGTAAAAAGAAAGGCAAGATGATATATACATGCCTTTTTCTGTTTCACCGATGAAATGCTTTTTAATGATGTTTACTATTAAGTCTGCTCTAATGTTTAACAGTTTAGGTAATCGTTGTTTTTATAATGCAGTTCAACATATGCCTACCCTTAAAATAATAGGTTTAAGAAGATTAAAACAGATGATATCGAGATCACCATGTCTAAATCATGTTGTTATTCTATGGGAAACCTCCACATTTCATAAAGGCAAATAGGTAAAACAAAAGCATTCGAGAAAGCTAATGCTTTTTCAAGATCCTCTAAGTTTCCAAATTTTCTAAAAACTATGAATTAATCTAGGGTGACCAATACATCTTTGGTGGTGAGTTTCTATTTCTAGTTTTACTGATCATTTTTTTTTAATTATTGTCTCCACTTTATTATGAACATAATACGAATATTTTTACCATTCCTTCATTCTAATATATAATATTTTCCATGAATTTATGATAGCGCTTGTGCACCGCTTGAATATCTTTTTAATGAACATGAGACCTAGTTGTGACTTTGCTTCTTCCTTTTTTTTTTTTTTTTTCACTTGAGGACCTCGTTGTGACTTTCCTTCAAAATCATCTCTCTCTTCTGATAATGAGGTTCAATATGTAAAATGTATGCTAAGTTTGTCACCAAAACACCATAAACAAACAAAGTGTGTCTAATATATAAGATGGAGCACTCAAGTCCGAATTCAGAGGTTATTTCTGAAAACAGAAAACACAGTGAAGAGAAGAGTATTGGGAGACTGATGATCACTAAAAAAGATCCTTGGTTTGTCGAGACATTTTTTTTAAAGTTTTTCTCACCCAATGTGTATTAGAAAAAGGGAAGAAGATGCTTTTATAAGGATCCTTCCAATGTCAGGATGCATTCTTTCTGAGGAAACATTGTTGCTGCAATGTTCATTGAAAATAAATTTGGGGCTGTTGAGTGATTTTCACTCCATCCCTTAAAGACATCCCAAAAAATTAAGTCTATTTTGAGTCATGTCATTGTGGGGCATGAGGCCAATATTTTTTTATATCTTACCATTAACCTTGACTTGCTTCTTCTCTCTCCTTCCCCTTCGATGCTATTGCTATTGTAATGGCCTTTTCCTTGTGCAAATCAATAATTGAGAGAGTAAAGACTAAAAAAACTATTTAAACGTCTTAGTAATACTCCATATCCATCAAGCAAGCTCGATCTCCTCAAATGGGACCTATGCCATATGCATCTTATTCAAATGAGGAAGCTCCTACCATCTTGTTGTAATAATAGAATAGAGGTTGAATTTGGAACAGGTAGTTTGAATTTTGAATAGATTTCAATCTCTTCCATCTTTTGTATAAATTGAGAAGTTTCTCTTTAAAAGAAGCTAAGGTAGATTTGGGAGAATGTTTCTCTTTATAAGAATCTCCTCCGTCTTTTTCGTGTGTTACTCTTCGGTTGTTCTAGAATTGAATCGGAAGACGGTACAAATAATGTTTTGGACGATGTATCGTGAAAGCCAAAATACTCTTTTTCTGAAAATGAATTTGAAAACCGGTCAGAGAATAGAAAATACTAGAATTTTTTTAAAGAATTGAAAAAATTTAATCGGTCATGGCTGAAAACCTTTATATTATATTATGTAAGGAACAAGTCACGATGCTGCTTCTCTGAGAGCATGAGAAGGTGATGATGGGCTAGAATTCTATGTTGGATTGGAACATGGGCGAGCTAAGCTGGGGTATTTGGCAAGCCCAAACTAGCCCGTATAAGACATTGGTGGATTGCAACACAAGCCAGAATCAAGAGCTTAATTTTTTATGGTCGTTTGTGACTTAACTTTTGCTTATTCAAGATTAATCATTCTAATGTGCAATAATAGGCTGTACATAATAGTTTAACATCAGGAGAGGTATGAAAATCTTGATATGAAAAATGACTCAATTTACATACTTTTTCACAACAAATTATATGCAAGTGATGAATAAATAAAGGGGAAGTTTTAAAATAGGGCTCAAGTTTTGCCCATGTTTTAAAATAGGACAAAAAATCCAGTTTTCAAACATGACTTAAGTTCTCCAATTTTCTTTTAAATCAAGTCATCTGGTTAGATTTGGGATTTTTCGACTTTCTTCTCATTTTATCCCAAAATACCCAAAATGCCCCTAATTGGGAAGAAGGGGATATCATGATCTTTATCTCCACTCTTATTGGCACCTAAGATCAAGAGTTGCAATGGCGTTGTCTCTTTCATCTGATACTTCCACAATTGGTGCAGGGATCTACTCCTCTTCATCCACGACCTGATGCCAATGGAAGTCTTGAGGCATAGTTGTGAAATTCATTTCATCTCAGATGAAATCTCTCAGTCTACTTACCAAAACAAAGCGATTTTACGACTTTTCGACCAAGATTTCGGCCAATTTCGGTCCATCTCAAAAATTTCGATTTCGGTCGATACCGGTGGATTTTGGGATTTGGGAATTTCGGCCAGAATATATATTTTTTTTAAATGACACTCTTCATTTTTTTTCTCTTAAAAGCCCCTATTTTTACCCTAAGTCCTCTTTTGAATTAAAATGAAGGAACAAATAAGAAAAAGAGGAGGACAAGGAGGAAGAAGAATTCTTCCACTTAAAATAAACTCCCTAATCAAATTCCACTTAAAATAAATCCCTAATCAAATTTTTACATGTGTATATATATATATACATTTATATATTCAGAGTTATAATTTTCTTCGAAACATAAGTCTGAAAAGTTTCACCGAATTTTTCAAATTGACCGAAAATTTTCGTTTGGAGGGCAGACCGAAACAGTGTCTGAAATGAAAATCTCCAGGACACGCTCCTAAACAGCCGTGGCCTAAAGAGCTGATGAAATTAAAGCCCTCATGCACAGCAAGCCCATTAGCCAGGAAGTGTCTCTTCCTTCCTTGCTTGTTGTCACGACCCCGGACTGGGATCCTAAGAGAAGTCCGGGGAGGTGAGGGGTGATAATATTTCTCCCAAGATCCGCGTGTGTGAGGATCCACAATCACAACACTGTCTGAATATTTCTGCGGAAGCTTTTGTGGCAATGCGACCCGGAGTCCGTGAACAACATCGGATTCCGCGTCGCATAGAACCCCTAGCATAAAGCCATCATTTTATGAACCATATCAGACTAGAATAAACCAACATAAAGAAAATACAGAGCTGACAGTAACAGGATATTACATTTCCATTATGTTCAAGTTACAAGTAACAATGTGCATTAATTACAATCCCAAGAGAGGCTAATAAAAGCCGAACAATACAACTAATATCCACTACCCACATGTGACGTATCTCCGATGTCAAGCCCAATGTCTACAGGACATAGCCGACAAGACAACCTGCACTCATGGCTCCACAGCCACAACTCTCAGCTCGGGGCGGGAAACTGAACCTGAGTACCAAAATAGTGGGTCAAACACGACGGTTTGGCAAACGGGTGAAAAGACATAACAATATAGAAAATACCTTGAAAATCATTTAAACCTGTCAAAACAATAGTTTCATAAAACGAGAGAATCATTTATCCAAATACATATGCAATATAAAACATGAACGGTATCCAAGGAGACGGGAAACAAGCAAGATGGCAACCACACAAAGCTAAGTCCTCTATCACCGAAGTGACATGAGCATATCGGGATGTTGTCTCAGTCACCGAAGTGAGGAGATGCAACATAAGTAACATATACATAATATAATACAATACGGGACATGACCACGGTAGCGAGCCGGGCATCGGGGACCACAGTAGCAATCTGCGGCATCGGGACAAGACCACGGTAATAACCGAGTAGCGGGATCCAAACTGCAGCTGGCGGGACGGGAAGGGGTCTCCAAGTCGGTGGATCAAACCGACAAGGAAAGCCAAGCTTAGTGGTGCCGACTCATAGGTCAAATCATGTAAAACAAGACATGTACAAATCATATGCAATGCACTTAAATAAACGAGCGGGACGGGGTGCTCAAAAGCACTAATTTCATTTCATTCGGGCATGTATAAACGGACTAGCAAAATGCTAAAATACACTTTCAATGCTTTCGGGAATGCTAAATCGATATTCGAGAAATTCGGGCTATTATCGGGTTTCAAGATAAATCAAGTGAATAAGGACCCCGTATGTCGATTGTAATGATTACTTGGTACTCCTTGAGTTTAGGGACATTCCGGGCTCTTTATGCACTTTAGGTATTCAAACCTTAATCAAATTTTAAATAAACAAAACCTAATAGAGAGGGGAACCTAAGCACAACGTTAATCTAGTAGTACCTTACAACCTACTCAGTCATCGAAAGGAAAACGGATGCGCGATATCCAAACAAACCAATTTCGCGTTTAGATAAGAGAAAGAATATCCCGTCGTTCCGTACCGTTCAAGATTGAATTAGGTTAAGTACCGATTCAACCGGATTAACCGTGTGGTGATGTCGGTTCAACCATCCTCAAAGGAAGTCAAACGGGTCCACAAAAGGGTCACTAAGTTCCATTTAAAGTTCATCTAATTACAGGACAAAAAGTCCATTGAAAGTCCATCTAACAAGGGCCAAAGGTCCCTTTAAAGTCCACCTAACAAAGGGCCAAAAGTCCCTTGAAAGTCCATCTAACAAAGGGCCAAAAGTCCCTTGAAAGTCCATCTAACAAAGGCCAAAGGTCCCTTTAAAGTCCATCTAAACATAGGACAAAAATCAGTTTTTCCAGCAGGTTTCCAGTTGGGCCGGTCGACCGCGTACACAGGGGCTCGGTCGACCGCCCATGGGCCAGGTCGACCGGGAGTTGTAAGTTAAATGGGATGAACAGTCTTTTGGTCAGGCTCCAGGGAGCCTGACCTCTGCATGGCCGGTCGACCGCGCCCTTGGCTGGTCGACCGCGTGCACTGCGGAACAGAGAATCCCGCAGTGCAGCAGGTCTGCTAACTGGGGCTTGTTCTAGTGTCGCCGGTCGACCGCGCCTCTTGGCCGATCGACCGCGTACACTGCGTAACAGAACCCAGGTTCTGTTACAGCAGTGCAGTGGTCTCTTCATTTCTTCCATTCTTTTCTACATTCTTTCAACATGTTTAGCAATCTAATACATGTATAAAACAAGCTATCAAGACTCTCAAATGTGCATTTATTTCAAGTTTAAACAAGCCATTAATAACACAAAATACATGGTGAAATCATATGCATTTTTATCAAGACTCATTCAAAGATAAAAGAGTCAAAACATCCACTTGCCTTGGGTCTTTAATCAATGAAAAACCAGCTCTAATCACACTTGCAAGCCAAGAACAAGATCTCTACAAAAAGCCCTAAAACAAACCCTAAAATGGGTCAAAACAAGCAATAAGAAGAGAGAGCTCCTAATAATGCAAATGGAGCTTCTCAAGGACCAAAAGAACATGAATCTAGAAGATTAGGAAGAGATCTTACCAATAGGTTTTCCAAATGGACAAAGCAAGCTAAATGAAGATCTTGGAGAGAAGAGATTCCTCCACAAATGATACCAATAGGAAGCTCTTGAGGTGGTGAAGAAGATGATGTAATCTTATGAGATGTTGGTGCAAGATTGGTTGTCTCTTGCTGATGGAGAAGCCAAGAAAAGGCCAAGCAAACCCTAGGCTCAAGGTGGCTGTGCTGGAAAATGGAGAAGGAAGAGAAGATGGGTTCTCTTATAGCATATGAAAATGAGCTCCACCACTTAAGAACTTTGAAAGGCTGAAATAGCGGTTTTTGGGACTTCGGATGAAATCGACGAAGAAGGAAGAAATGATCGTCGAAATATCTAGTTTCCAAAAAGTATATGTTTCACGGGTTTCGGGAATAACAATAATCCGGTACAGATTTAGTGTGAAAAGACTTTTTTGCCCTTGGAGCTAGAAAAGTCAAGTTTCGGGGTTCGGGACGGGAACGGGATCAACATGAAAGTTGAAGGCAATAATAAAACAAGTAAATCGGGATAAAATACAAATCGAGAAAACCAAGATAAAACCTCAAGTACACGAAAAGCCATAAACAGGGTACCCCCAAAGGGCCCCACACTAAAACCAAGACACTCAAAATATCCCAAAGCTACAACAAAGCTATTTTAATCCCAATTAAACCAAAAACCACGAAACACACTTAGAGCTAAAAAAACACAGCTCAAAAACACTAATCTGGGCCTCTTGGGTCGGGGTCTCACACTTGTGCAATCCACCCATCATCCATGGCAAACATTAAAGCAAACCCAACAACGTACTCCTGACTGCAACTTCTTTGCCAAGATCGCCAATTTCTTACTAGCTGGAGAGATGGCACAATTGCTCACGATCTCCCCTTTTCTCAATTAGGTGCATTTTGGGGGGTTTTTGAATAAAATGAGGAGAAAGTCACCAGAATATCCAAAATCTTGCCATATGTCCTGATTTGAAAGAAAATTGAAAAACTTAAGTCATGTTTTGAAATTTGAATATTCTTTGTCCTGATTTGAAATCTATACAAAACTTAATTCCTATTTTGAAACTTCTCCATAAATAAATGCACACAAACATGTTTAGGTCAAGATTTTATACATGTGCTAGATTTATATATGTAAATGAATGCAAATAGAAGAACCCTTAGGACGTAGCTAGCCATTATGGGGAATGATTAAGTATTTACCTCTCATATCTCTCCTTTTAAGCAGGACAATTGTTTCAAGAAAAAAAAAATCATGTTTTCCCTACAAAATGTTGTTGACATTGAGGATAAAAATGATAAAAGGAGGGAGGGAGGGAGAGAGAGAGAAGGTTAATACTCACTGAGAGTTTATGGGCATGTTTGGTAAGCAGTGAGGTTCACTGATTTAGAAATTTTCACCATTGCAATTTTTTAGATTCCTCATTAAAGATTTGTATAGTTAAGGATTTCATGGCAATGTTAGTGTGTATCATTGATAAAAATTAGTGCCGTTACATAAATCCATAAGCCTGAGAATCTTCAAGTCCTTTGGTGGACGGTCGAATGTAAAACTTCTAAAAAAAGAGGATATTTAATTGCCGAATATGAAAACTTCAAATTCTCAAGGAAAACCAATTAAAGATTCTTGGGGAGCGTTTGGCAAACTGATAGGAACTCTCTATTTAGATGATTCCTTTGATCTGGTAGAACCAAGCCATCCTCAAAGAGGGTTTCCTTGAAGAGAGTCCCAAGTTTGGTAGAAGAGAGGAATCTTATCATTAATACTTTGTGTGATCTAGTGATTATAGTTTTTTTTTTATATAAATTTATCGTAATCCATCCAAAATCATGGAAGAAGCTTTCGCCCCACAACCATTTATGGCTTTTTAGAAAATCAAAATGGTTTAGATCGTGCAAAGGAGGCTCACATAAATAAAAAAAAAAAATCATATTTTTAGAGTATAGGCTTTTTTTTTTTTTTTTTGTTGCAAATATATTGAAATCCAAGAGGGATATATGGTTGAAATTTGAACCCCTAGTCGTGTCTGGTCTCATGTAAATGATTCACAGTTCAGATCATGATTTCGAGGCCCACAAAAATAAAAAAATTGAAAATAACGTATTGCCAAAGAATCTCATTTTCTTACATTGTGACATATCAACGGTCATAAATGTCTCGCCATTTTCTTATGATCCGTAATGAATCACGTCCACAAATTCAACCACATAGCCTTCTTGGCATTCTAAGAGGCTAGACGGTATAGATTTCGTAAAAGGGCCCCACAAAAGTCCAAATTTAGTGATCTAATGTTCTAGAGTTTTTTTTTTTTTTTTACAAAGATCTCGAATTATTGGAGGAATCAACGGATCATTTTTGGCTTGCTAGTCATTTTGGACCTTCTCAACGCATTTACGGGTTCGGATCTTTATTGTGGCTCCCATAAAAACCAATAAATGTAAAAAAAAAAAAAAAAAGATCACCCTAAACTAGCGTATAAAACACTGTAGCGCAGAAGGGGAAGGGAGGGGGGGGGGGGGTGTCTGATCCCGAGAATATTCAAAAATGAGGATTCTCGAAGTCCTCCATGTGATTTTCCACGATGATACAAACGTGGATTTTCGACGGGATCACAGAAAGTTGCGAAAAATCCACTGGGAGAACGTTTGCCAAACATTCCCTTAATGATTTGATTGCCAACATGTGAGGCCCTACCCTTGGTGGGCCCTCATTTTGAAATTGAATATTATTAATATAGCGTAATTGTACTAATTAATAGGGGTTATCAAGGGTAGATAGATATTTTCTAAGTTTTAAGCCTTTTTATAATTTTTGTAGGGTTTTAGGAGTTGAGGCCCTTACTAGTAAATAGGTTTTTTTTGTAAGGGGAGTTTTTCAAACTTGAGAACATTTTAGAACCTCTACCAAAGGACCTAAATGCCCATGGAAATGAACCCTAAATTTACTTTCATTTATCTCTCATTTACCTCTCATTTCACAAAACCCTAGCTAAAACCCTAAGCCCAAAACCCTAATTTCAAGGGGTCATCTCCTCCCTATTGTTGCTACAATCTCTTAAGGACTCTCTCTTACCAATCTCTTCTTCTTCTGCAACTCAAGATGAGCCTTCTTCCTTAACTCAATTTCCATATAATTTTCTAGAATTCCCTCTGTTTTTCTAGATTCCTTTCTAAGCCTTAGTTCTCTTGTGGAATGGGTGCTAGGTTTGGTAGATTGGATTTAGTTTTGATAGCTTGAATTTGTTCCTCTTGCTATTTTCCCCTGTAATCCGAATTTTAGGCAAGTGCAATGTACATAATTAATATAGAATGCACGTTTACTGTTTTTGATTTTAAAAAATTCATTCATAATATGTTAGAAATGCTTAAATTTACTCATAAGCTTGTTTCTTTGGATTATGGCCATTAATGGATAGATTTATTGCTCATTTGGAAGGTTGATGGGTCAATTGGTGCTTATGATAGGTTGTTAGAGTGGAATTCCACTCAAATCTACCCATAGCAAGGGAAGAAACGACCTGTAATAATTCCCGGACATGGAAACCGTGAGAGACTGTTTGTGCCAGTTGGTTGTGGGACCCTAGTGGGCCACCTAATGCTGGATTTGATCCGTGGATCCGGAAGGAAATCCACGGGGCGACCCTAGAGGGGCTGGTCTCATAGGGAGAGGACACCCCTGGCCCACCATTCATTAGCTTCATCAGCAGAGGACATGCTTAAGGGGGGAAAAATCAGTTTTGCAGAAGATGGTTGTGGGACCCACTAGATGATACGATTGTAGATTGGGTCCCCACATCTGATAGTGGACCTAAGGGTGAACCTGATGGTGGTGGACCCGTGGGGATCGGGTCTCATCTGGCCCCACATCTTAGGTTTACACTTTACTAGCGTCATTCACAAAGGGGTTTTTTATGTTTTTAACATCAGACCATGGCGGGGCCCATTGAGTGATTGATTACAATCTGGACCATACATCTCATAGTAGGGCCCTAGGCGACCTTAATGGTGAAGTCTGATCTGGGCTTGGATCAGTGGGGTCCATGATTTTGTGCAACTCAATGTCGCAGGCGAATGCACGTTTTGGTGAAAACGTTTTGTTACAGAACGTGTTTTGTGTTGAGTGAGGGAAGAGAGGATGGTGATGACGTGTGTGGATAAGTGAGAAAGGAGAGTTGAGTGTGTGGTTCAGTGTCTTGTGAGTGCATGAAAAAGTGTGCCGTCCCATGTGACAGAATTAAGAGAATATGGAGTTAGGTGGTCTGGGGTGTATGGGAAAGTGTGGCCTCATTTAGGCTACAAACTTGGAGTTGTTAAATAGTGTACACTTAGCCCATTAGTTCTAGGAAGTGGGAATAAAAGCAAGGAATGAAAGGGGGTTGACTTAGTGACCTGTGAACCCGAGCTTGTTTTAGATTAATTACTCTGACCCATTAGTTTTTAAGAATTATACTATAGCCCTGATTATTTTCATTAACCCAAATTAGATTCTTGAATTATTTTGGAGAAGGGAATTATTTTGGGGTAGGGACCCATTGACCATCCTAAGAGATTTCATTGATGTGCTAAGCACGAGTCAACAGTGTGGCTCAACTTTGACTTGTGGGGCCACTAAAATAGGGTTTAGGATTTAGATTTGACGTCGATTTGATCCTTAAATATTATCGAATATGCCCGTAACTTCAAGAGCACCAAATACAGTATACTTGGCATCTGAAACTTCATTTAGGGACCCAATTAACTGAGATGGACCTGGACCTGAATGTGGGTGATCATTACTTAGGATTGGACCATTGATGTTCCCTTTGATTCCATTACTTGGAATTTATTCCACTTATTATATTAATGTCACTCTTATGTCCTTGTCATTGCTTTATACTTGTTAATTAAATGAAAAATGAAGGACCCGAACTTAGGACTTCCTAAAGGTGACCTGGTGATGTAGTTTGGAGGTATTTGACTCGTGTCTGTGTCTAGGCAGGCCCTCATACGGCCTAAGTTGTATGTGTGAACCCTATATGAAGAGATGATTGTGATTAGACTTGTAACTCATTTTGGATGAGTATGGATTGTTTGATATTGGATTGAGATTGGTGATCTCTCCTGGACTATTTAGACTAAGGCCATGATTTGGTGGGCCTTAGTATGGACCCAATGATTGGTACTTGGACCTCTTAGGGATTTGATAGAACCTTGCTCGCGTAAGGCAAGCCTAGACAGACACAGACCTGTACCTTGGTTTACTGAGTTGGTACGAACATTCAATCAGTTGTTTTAAGCTCAGCCTGTTGACTGATCATCACTGGTAGGAGCTATGTATGAGTGTTGAGTGAGCTATCATGATGAGCTGTGTTTTAGACGGACGGTGTGATACCGGGTCATGTCTCTTAAGTGATGAGTGTTTAAGATTGATGAGTGATTTGCGGGGTTAGTTATCCCCAGCACTAGTGAGATTTTCTTTCCGCGACTGTGTTCAGTATGGGAGGGCCGCGACATAAAATCCCGCGGTATCCAGCTTGTGTGAATGTGCCACGTTGTATAGATAAATTGACTTATCTTATTTTCCTGATTCTAAATGTTTATCTTACTCAATTGCCTAGTATTTGTACCTTGGATATTCTTATTAGTCTTATTACTGTCTTTATTCATTTGATGCATACATCCTATGTTATTTGTATATTGTAACTTGCCAGATCCTTGGATCTGACCCATTTTTGGTGCTTAGGTGTTGACCTCGATTGTGAGGACGACGCGATTGTCGAGGCGTCAAATAGCCGGAGATTATGGATGGGGACCAGCTGATCAGGGGGTCGAGCTGGAGGATGGAGCGCTTGTACCAAGGGCTTGAGTGATTATCTTTTTTTTGGGTTTGAGTGTCTTTATGTGGTGAGCAGGGAGTTAGTCTGATATGTTTATAAACATGTTCTTAATTATACTTTGAGATTTAGGCAGGACTTCAGCCTTGCTACACTTGATATATCTCTATGATACCTTATGCTTCCGCTTTACTCTTTACACTTCTGCAATTTTTAACCATTGATTATATTTCGGTCAAAAAGTTTTAAATTGGACCTCACTGCGGACCTACGATCTTGGAAGTTCCCTGATTCTTCCGAAAGTAGCGCGCCAAATTCGAGTACCTTGACGGTTTTCTTAGTATTCGAAATTGGGGCGTTACAAACATGTGACCTGAGAAGTTTTTATGGTTCAAGTCTCTATGTCCACTTCTAGAATCACATGCCCAAGTTTGAGTTTGAGTCCAATTCGCATTTTTTTCCACTTCTAAAATCACAAGCAGTCTAAATTAAATTTTGATGTAGGACAGACGCGACGGCTTTCGACTATAATCCGGTTTAGCTCTTACACAAAGTAACAAAAACTTTATGGCAGGCTAATTGCATCCGTAGAAGTTGTTGGTTATGATGTGTGGGCATCTAAAAAAAGGATTAACAAGGAGTCCTTATGTTTAAAAAATATGAGTGCCCACTATAATTAAAAGTGTGATCTATGGCTAGGACAGAACTACATTGCTGGATGGTGCATCTCCCTTCTTCAATGCATGTGGGGTCCATCTTTTGAAAATCCAAGCGGCCGTCATCAACCCTAGCACCCTATATAGTGATCATCTTGTAAATTATAATTCAAATATACAAGATACCCACCATTGGATTTGACTTGATCTGAACCACCTGATGGAACTTGCTTTACATTTTTGTTGGAATAGAAGTCGACCGAGTCCCTATATGTGATCCATCTAACCCGTACGTGACCCACTGAAAATTTCCTTCAAAATTTAGATGCAACAATATAATGTGCGTTAAAGATGATGAGCGGCTCGAATTTGAAAAAGATGGGCCCCACGCTGCATTGAAAAAGGACTCCGCAATTGAGTTGAGCTGGTATACTATGTTTGTGTGACCTGACAACCTCTTTTCTCAGACCCTTGACGTCTCATAACGCTAGTTACAGCGTGGTTCCGATGAGAAAAATTAAATCCGTTTTAACGCGATCTCTCGTATTCCCGCCTGCGTCTTGTGACGTTTACGAGTGTCTCTTGCTCTTTCGTACGGAACAAGCTTCTGCCGTTTGACAATCCTCTTCTATATAAGTTTGCTCCATCAAAAACAAAAAGAATCGAATTTCACCTTCTTCTCTGTGACTCTGTCTGATCTTATCATCCAATAGATATTTTAGATCTGAGTTTTGGGACAGTGCAATAAAACTCGATTTGTGTTATTGTTTGTTTCGGATTGCGATACGATACAAGAATGTCGGGGGAGAGTGGCAAACGAGGTACTTAGTTCTTCAGAAGATTCCCCGGAGCAGCTCGTGAGTGTTCCTTCCTTAGCTTTTGCTTTTTCGTTTTTCTTATTCGAAATCGTGCAAAAAAAAGTTTTAGGGCACCGATTGGATGTTCAGAATGATATCTCGGTGAAGTAGTTTGAAATTTGAATGTGATTCTGGTTTCAGAATCAGAGAGTTTGATGAAGGGTCCGGATCCTCTCCTGCTTTTGCTGCTGAGTTTCTCTCTCCCTCGCTCTCTGTCTCTCTATCTATTCTAATACATTCGGTGTTCCACGGCTATTCGGATTTGTGATACCTACTGAAAATCCAAGCACTTTGAAATGAATGCTTTCGCTCTTGTAGGAGACGTTCCAAAATTTTACCTAAAAAAGAGTTGGCCCCATGATAGGAATAAAATTGACCGGATGATGAATAACGTCAACTCCTGTAGCTGCCTGATTGCGAGGAATTTTGTTTTCACCGGTTCGGATATTCAGTGGTGGGATCTACTCTGGAGTTTTGCTCATCGAATTTAGAAATTTTGCAAGTCAGACACCGAGGATAAGGACTAAGAAATGATACATGTGGGATGGTGGTGTGGCCCATTGCCCACATAATATAAAGATTAGAGAATTAGCCACATACAAAAAATTAGGTAGGACTTTATATTTTATAGATAAGGGTCATTGCAATGGCAAAAGTCACGGTTGCCATGGGTGGGTGAAAATGCACGTTCTAGATATGCGAGCACCCACTTTGTGTAAAATTGCCAAATGTTAGGTTTGTCTCCTATGTGGACCCTTTGGGACCCTGCTTTGGCGGGACCACATTGGGTGATGACCTTTTTATATTTTGTAGATATAACTAAATCACAAACCTTTGAATCGGTGGGCCCAATAGGACCTCGAGTGAATAAAAAGATCAAAGATTTCAATCTTGAGAGGTAAGAGGTTTCGGCCCATGAGAATTGAAATCTGTATAGCCAATGGACTCTGGTTACTCAAAATTTGGTTTAATAGACAAGAGGCTAACGAAAATTGTAAGTTGGTGACACGAACCTTGCCTGAATTGACTAAAGTGCGGTTTGGGCTAGGTTGTGGGCTGACTGGTTAAGGGCTTGTACCTAAAACCTGGATTTGATTTGCTTACATAGGCTATAAATTTAGATTTGCTTTATGTTTAGCAAACTGGGGTAGAATTTAGATATAGAAAGCCCAACCCCTGGACCATTTCTAATTTCCCTTACTGGCTTCGAAGTTCAAAATCTTGATCCAAATTTTACTTTCTATCTTGTCAGGTCATGTGGGTAGTGGATATAAGTTTGACCTTACTGCCTAGTTGCATTAACACCCTATTAATGGATACCATCCCTATTTATTAATATTGTTCGGTAGGGGTTGCAACATATCCAAAGAACATATATACAACCCATTTATTAATGGCGTTGAAAATTTCAACTCAAACCCAGCCCAAAAATTGAAAGGTAAGCTTGAAGTTCGCGAATTGTTAAATTAACAGGTTGGAATCCCATTGGATGAGGGTTCAGGGTTCAGGGGTTGAGGTTCATGGGTCCGGGGTTCAGAGGGTCAGGGTTTATGGCTCTTGGTGGGATTTCGGGTTGGATAGCAAAGGTGCTCAACGTGCAATCCACCTCATTTAATTAATGGAGTCAGTGGTATCAAACTCGATGCTAACCAGCAAACAAGGAGGATTAGTGCCAATCCTGAGTTCCAGGGCCAGGTTGAGTAAGGCTGTCAAGTTGGGTATGGAGTTGACTTGTCACTTCGATTGTTGGGTAAATTTGCCAACCTGATTGTACTTATGAGGTTACCTGTCACCTCTATTGTGAGCCCCAGATGGATTGGAGTTTGGAGTGGGGCGCACCATATTGAAAACCCGACCTGCTTAAAATGAATCACCACATTGTTTTGGTATGAGTTGACTTCTTTGTAAGATTGAGCACATGATGAATGATGTGATTAACTGTTAGGTTTTTTAGTGTGGCTAAATTCATTGGTTGGACAAAACTCTAGGTCTGTTGAGTTGTAATTTTTTAAGAAAAAGTCTCTGAAGATAGAAGATTGGGAGGACTTAGAAAGCTGAAGAAAACATGCTGGTGCTGAATTTCTGGTTCAACCAGAATGGGTCCGCTCGAGCGGTCGTCTCATCCGCTCGAGCGAAGGCAAGATAGAAAACCCAGATGCCTGACAGAAGAGAACTTGTGCTGAGATAGAACCTCATCTGCTCGAGCGGATGGTGGGTTCGCTCGAGCGAATTGATGCGCAAATTTTGGGAAAGTCTCATAATCATAATTTTAGTAGTATTTCTTTTAAGACTATGTTTCCCAATTTGAGTCCTATTTGTGTATTAAGTCTTTGGCACGAATTTGGGGCTATATAGGGTGTTTCTCTCAACCCTAGAGGTAAGGAAGATAGAGACCACTACTACTCTCATTAATCTGAGTTAGAGATATCTTAAAGAGAGTTTATTCTCTAGAGCCATTGAGAGAATGTTCTGAAGGGCCGCTCTAGAAGGTCATTGCTGTTTTTACCTTTCTTGTAGAAGATTGATCATCTTGATTGTCAAGGTGCTAGGAGATCAAGTAAGGAGAACGGGGCACGGTGGATGTCGTGTCAGTGGATTCTTTGCAAGAATAACTACAGTCATTAGGTCGAGGTACAGACTGAGGTAAATGAGCTTGTGAGTATATCTTGTAACTGTTCGTGAACTCTTGATTTCTAGTTCGTGGTTTTTCTCCCTGGATAGGGTTTCCACGTTAAATATTGTGTCTGCCTTCTTGTGGTGTGTGATTGGTAGATAGCTAGTTTTATATTGCCTAATTGGTTTATTCCCGTTGCATTGTTTGGTTAAATTAAGACTAGTTATCCATTCTAGTAGCCCTTAAAGGTAATTTCAATTGGTATCAGAGCGGGTTGCACTATTTTATTGTGTTGATCCAAATATTGCTAGAATGGATATCTACCGCGAAGGCACTTCAACCAATAAGCCTCCTCTGTTGGATGGTAACAATTATGCTTATTGGAAAGTCAGGATGGTTGCCTTCTTGAAAGCCATAGATCTGAAAGTTTGAAAATCTATTGTGAATGACTATTCTTTACCCACTATTACCGCTGATGGGGTAACTAGACCCAAACCTGACGATTAGTGGACTAAGGAAGAAGAGTTGGCTGTCAATTGCAACTCTAGAGCTTTGAATGCTATTTATAATGGAGTTAGCATATCTGAGTTTCGTAGAATTTCTACATGCACTATTGCAAAAGAAACATGGGATATTCTGCAGATTGTGCATGAAGGGACTGATACCGTTAAACAATCGAAACTTCAGAAATTGTATACAGCCTTTGAAACCATTAAGATGGAGGAAGATAAAACTTTTGATGAGTTTAATTCAAAGCTAAATACAATTGCGAATTATACTTTTAGTTTGGGAGAACCAATTCCTGAAAATAGAGTTGTGAAAAAGATTCCGCGGTCTCTTCCAGAATGGTTTGATGCAAAGGTTAAGGCCATAGAAGAGAATAAAAATCTGAATATTTTCAAAGCTGATGAATTAGTTGGGAACCTTCAGACTTTTGAAGCAAACTTAAGGCCTAATGAAAAATCAAAATCCAAAAGTATTGCTTTGAGAGCCTCCAAAGAATCATTCAAGAAAATTGCTAGTGACTTTGATTCTGATTCTGAGGAGATAGATCTCCAAGTTGCTGTTCAATTTATGAAGCAATATCAGTTGTTTATGAAGGGGAAGAAAAGTAATCTAAAAGTCCCTAAAAACTTTGTAAAGAAGAAATCTTTTAAAGGGACTCAATGTTTTGAGTGTCATGGTTATGGACACATTGCTAGTAACTGTGCTAACAAAAAGCTAAGAAAGAAGGTTCTCAATATAACTTGGGATGAAGAATCTTCTGAAGAAGAAAAAGAAGAAGCAAAAGATCCTGAAGATGAGAATATGAATGGCAAGTTTGTGGCATTCATGGCAACTTCAATTTCTGCTACTCCACCAGTTTCTGATGATGAGACTGATCATGATGTCAGAGACAGAACATGACTGGCAAGCTGAATACAATATATTGTTTGCAAAGACCATGAAGTTGCTAAAGATGAATGAAAAGTGGCTATAAGCTGGAAAGAATTTGAAGAGCAAAATGTTTCTTTAAAAGCTGAATTGTCGGAAGCTCTTACAAAAGTGAGTCACTTAAAGGCAGAAACAATAAATTGGCAGATGAATTGACTGTTGAAGCACAGAAGTGTGGTTTGATGACTCACGATATGAAAACTTTGAAAGCTGAAAATACCGACTTGCAAGGAAGACTCAAGATGGTTCTTTCTGAGTTAGAAAAAAGCAAGGCTTCCCTCAACAGGAGGAATACTGGGTCTCAAAAACTTGATGACATCTTGAGCAGTTAGAAGGCAAAAACTAACATGCATGGCATTGGCTATATTGACGGGGCATCTACATCAAAAGCCAAAGTTTTAACTGTTTTGTTCAAAATTCAGTCGCTATTAATCCTGCTGCTCATGTTACAAATACAACTGCCAAGAAGAAGAGTGTGCCATGTCCTGAATGAATTCCCACTTGTTATCACTGTGGAATTAAATGACACATTCGACCCCATTGCAATAAGCTGCGAAAGTCACCAAACCAAGAGCAATGGAAAAGACAGAAGGAAGAGTCTTCAATGAAAACCAAAGCTCTTTGGGTCAAGAAAGAAGATCTTCTATCTGTTCTTGTACACACTTTGTTGAACTATCTAAATATGCAAGTGTGTGTACCAAAGCTTCATCACCCATAATCTACTAGATCAAGCCCCCATCCCCAGTGCTGATACGAAGATCAATTTGAGGGGGAGCAGTAGTATCCAGATTGACAGAAGTTGCTTGTAGAATCTTGTTTGTCAATTATGGATAAAAGGGGGAGAATATTGAAGCTAGGGGGAGCTTGGGGGTGAATAGAATAAAAAGTTCAATTTGAGTCAGAGACAATGCAGTTTTTGTGATTTTTTTATTGTGCTGATTTTTTTTTAATTTCAATGTATTTTGGGTTTCATTTTGGGTAGATCAAATTGTATTGTCTTAGGGAGTTTTGTCCATGAATTGCCAAATGGGGAGATTGTTAGGTTTTTTAGTGTTGGCTAAATTCATTGGTTGGACAAAACTTTGGGTCTCTTGAGTTGTAATTTTTTTTAGAAAACGTCTCTGAAGATAGAAGATTGGAAGAACTCAGAAAGCTGAAGAAAACATGTTGATGCTGAATTTCCGGATCAACCAGAATGGGGTCTGCTCGAGCGATTGTCTCATCCGCTCGAGCGAAGGCAAGATAGAAAGCCCAGATGACTGACAGAAGAGAACTTGTGCTGGGATAGAACCTCATCCGCTCGAGCGGATGGTGGGTTCGCTCGAGCGAATTGGTGCGCAGATTTTGGGAAAGTCTCCTAATCATAATTTTAGTAGTGTTTCTTTTAAGACTATGTTTCCCAATTTGAGTCCTATTTGTGCATTAAGTCTTAGGCACGAATTTGAGGCTATATATAGGGTGTTTCTCTCAACCCTAGAGGTAAGGAAGATAGAGACCACCATTGCTCTCATTAATTTGAGTAAGAGATATCTTAGAGAGAGTTTATTCTCTAGAGCCATTGAGAGATTGTTCTGAAGGGCCGCTTTAAAAGGTCATTGCTGCTTCTACCTTTCTTATAGAAGATTGATCATCTTGATTGTCAAGGTGCTAGGAGATCAAGTAAGGAGAATGGGGCACTGTGGATGGCGTGTCAGTGGATTCTTTACAAGAATAACTACAGTCCTTAGGTCGAGGTACAGACTGAGGTAAAGGAGCTTGTGAGTATATCTTGTAACTGTTCGTGAACTCTTGATTTCTAGTTCGTGGTTTTTCTCCCTGGATAGGGTTTCCACGTTAAATATTGTGTCTGCCTTCTTGTGGTGTGTGATTGGTAGATAGTTAGTTCTATATTGCCTAATTGGTTTATTTTCGCTGCATTGTTTGGTTAAATTAAGACTAGTAATCTATTCTAGTAGCACCTAAAAGTAATTTCATTAACACAATCTTAATAATATTTACAAATCACGTTACTCATCATATTCTTGTGCTCAATCTTATGATGGGACCAACTCTTATACGAGTAAAATTTGTGGACATCACATAAATAGTGAGTATGTTTATTTTGAGCTGCTCAGATTTTCCAAAAGATGGCCCCCACTATGGATTCCCCTCACTGGCAGAACCAGGAAATTTGACAAGGGGAGCAACTTGTGTTGAGGGGGTGCTACAACTTAAGGAATTTTCAACAATGTGGCCAGTTTTGTTCTATGGTGGAAATGGAATTGCCAAAAATAAATAAATTATATGATGAAAATTAATAGCACTTGGTGATGCTCTATTCACATTGATTCCAGTTTTCTAGTTCTGATTTATCATTGTTTCTTCAGAGATTCAGCTCACTGCCCTTTACTGCCCTTTCTATCTTATAGTTGGTTCTATGATTCAACTTATGTTATTTCTATGTATTGCAGCGATTACCACCGGCCATTGTGAAGCACAATATAATGGATCCATCCCAAGGAGCCTAACTAAAGGGGTCCTGATGGCCGCATTTGGTATGTTCGATTAAATATAAGGGGTAAAGATACATATCTGCAAGATGGCTGGAAGAAATTTGTAGAAGATCACTCATTGAAGGCTTACTACCTTTTACTTTTCACATATGATGGTGATGGGCAATTTACTGTGCAAATTTTTGATAAAATAGCATGTGAAATAGAGGTGATAACTACTTGTAACACTAATCAAGAACTCAACCTCCGCAATGGTAAGAAGAAGGGTGCATCTTGGTAAGTACTTGCAGCATAAATTAGATGGGATTGACAAGAAGAACTCTCAGAATGTCATTAATGTTCTTTCACGACAAACTTCACTGTGTAATGAAGCTGGTTCAACTCAAAGTAAGTAAAAGAAGCTATTTTAGCTAGTTAATTCGAATGTATTTATATTATTTTGTATACTTTTATATATGCAGTGATTGCTCGTATTTATCCTAAACAAGTATTAAAAGAAAAAACAGTTGCGGAGGAGGGTATGCAACGATCGCCCCCCACCCACCCAAAAAAAGAAAGAAAGTATTGGTCTTAAGAGAGATTGTCAATTGATACATTAATTATGCCTCTTAAGAACCAATAGCGTCAGTTTTATAGCTTTGGAAAAAAAATTTCCGTCACTAAAAAGACCAATAGCAATGGAAAAAAGACCTCCGCTAAAAGTGTTTATTTTTTGCTACTAAAAGTGACTTTTCTTGTAACTACCTTTGTTGTAGGATAGGTCCTATATAGTTGTATGATTTAAAAAAAAACAATACTAATGTATTTGTTCACCTATATTAATGCTACTTTAATGTATTAAGTTGAGATCTATTAAGATGTTACTGATAAAAAAACTGAATTAAAATTTGATCATTGTTTATTATATTCTAAGTATGTGGGGTGTAGTATCATGAAATCATCGGTCATGTTTATGTACCATGAGTGTAGTATGTTAGTACTTATTTAATATTTACCACCAAAGACTTATTATTTAATAATTAGTGCTACTACTTACTAGTTAATATCTACGCTTAGATCTAAGGAGCATAGAAATCTAGGATAGGAAAACATTAAGGAAATGATTTTTTTTTTTTTTTTCTAAAGAAGGAACTTTATATTAGATATGATAGTCTCCTGGTGCGTAGTAAGGGCGCACCACATACAACATGTGAAAATAACAAAGCATGAAAACAGACAGAGACATGAGATGAAACTTGAAAGTATAGGAAAAGTAAAACTAAAGCAAAGAGAAAGCGTGGAACTCCAAAATGAGCCAGCTGGCCCCAAAAATCCTCTCAAAGTGACGCCACGTTGAATGATTAACCTCCATGTCATTAAGGAAATGATCTTTGTGAGCAATGTTTTGTTTTCTGAAAAAATTTCTTGTCGTTACAAAAATTCTAAAAGTGTAAAGATATGATGACATGAGTCTTGTGTTGAATGACTCCTCTAGCTATCTTTCCTTAAAGATATCAATTATATTTATTAGAGAGATTGACAATTGATACAATGATTATCACAATCCTTGAATTGAGCTATTACGGATTATCAATGACTATATATACTATTTATAGATGATAAATATCCCTTAAACTAAAGAATGGATGAGCTGCCTTGCTGTGATGACAGAGACTATATCTCTATAGTCTTATAAAAAAGGTTCACAATTATTTATATGAACTTAAGAACTCCAAATTACTTGCTAATGACCCAAATACTGCAATATATCCTCAAACACATGCATTGTGAACCGTTTTGAGATCATCCCTACCAAAAATAAACGACCACTAAATAAAAGTTTTCCTCAGTTTTGGTTCTTACTTTGAAGTGAAAGCTCTCAAGCTATGAGTTGTGAATTGGCTTCGATTGTATTACTTAAATTCTTTTCTTTTTTGGTTTCTATTTCTCTTCAAATCGCGGCTTCCATTAAAAACCAAAGCAGTACAAGCGATAAATGTTGACCGTTGGAAAATTGTGGTGTGGCCTGACTACCTTGGGGCCCACACCAGATCGAGCTCGGCAGTTTGCCGCCAATGAACTCTCAACAAGTCCTGATCTGGTTGAGTCAGATAAGGATTAAACTCTTGGTAGAGTTTAGATTAAGTTCAGACTCCAAGTTTGATAGATGCTGGTCAAGAGATGTGGGATTCCTGGAGAGGTAGTATCCTGATAGAGATGTAACTCCTAAGGAGATGGGAACCCTTGCTTCTAATCATCAAGAGATCTGAGAGTATTCGCAGTGAGTTCGTAGGTTTGCCTCACATCGGAACACACAAGGTTCTCAGGTCCGACACCCATCTGGGATCAGCAAACTTTTTTCAATTGGTATCAGAGTCAGATCTGTGCGTTTGACGGTTCAGATCTTATGATAAGGTAGTGGATCGATTGGATCTACATCTTCTTTATCCTAAGCACTATCTCGATTTTTCTCTTCTGTTCTTTTTTTTTTCTTCTTCTTTTTTTTCTTCTTTCTGCAACAGAAGCTATCGAGGAAGGAGCAGACGAGAAAAAGGATTGCGTGTATTGCTGTTACAAGGAGACGGCAAGGTCTCGCTTGATGTGTGGAATTTTCTGTTGCAAGACAAGGACAAATCACGTGATCTACTGACTTTCTCTCATCTTGGAAATTGAGCGGCTTCAAGAAAGTTTTTTTCACTTTAGTTACCGCAGCCGTGCTACAGACCCCGGGCACAAAAACCCGGGGCAGGTAGACTTTTTCTTAGTTGCCGTTGTGAAGGGACAACACGTCCTTGTTGCTGCCTTTTCCAGCTTTAGGACGTGTGCAGTAGGTCCAAGGCTCCAAGACGTGCCTATGTTGGAACAACAATTCTGTTTTTTGCCTTGGGACAAGCGCCAGCAACCATCACAATTTTTTTTTCCTCTTCTGCCTTGGGATGTGTGCCAGTCAAGAGGGATTTCTATATCCAGTGACCCAGAGGACCTGACCCGATCCAACCCGTCTTCAGCCCGGCCCACATCGTTGTAGAGAAGAGCGCTGGTACAGTGACGTTAGCACAGCGCAGTTGCTGGCACAAGCTCGAACCCCAGTATCATCGGTCAACAGAAAGTTTGACAGGCCATAACTCCTTCATCCGACCTCCGATCGATGAGTGGTTTGGATCTGCGGATTCGTGGCAACGAGCATTACTTGGTCGATGCGACAGATTGGCATTCCAACGATCAAAATGTTTTTTTAGACTGCGATCATGGTCAGTGGTATCTGGACTTTATTTATAATTTATAAATATGTCTACTGCTAAATCTTCTCTGCACGATCTTGCTAAGGTCGATATTTTCAATGGGAGGAACTTACCCATTTGGAAACGTCGGATGGATGCCTTATTGCACTTTGAGGGTCTTTCTTATGTTATTAAAGAAAGACACTTGAGAAGCCTGTCGATGATGCTTCCAAGGAAGAAAAAGATCTCTATATTACTTGGGAATATGATAATGAATCAGCAAGACATCTGTTACTTGGATTTATTTCCAATGATTTGGTCAAGCAATTTGAGCAACTGGCTTCAGCAAAAGAAATTTATGATCAAATAATTGCGAAATACGATGCATCCACTGTGTCCCACCTTATGGAGGCATTTTCAAATTATGTTAATTATAAAATGCCTGAAGGAACCTCGATCAATGACTACATTGACCAGATGTATATAAGATTGAAGAATTTGATTGCTTTGGGAAGGGGTATGGACCAAGAGTTGCAGCGATTGAATCTGTTGCAAAGTCTCCCACCTTTATGGGAGAATCTTTCTCAGACCCTTAGCCTCCAGAAAATACTGACTGTTAAAGATATTGAGGCTGAATTAATTGCTGAAGGACAAAGGTAGGCTACCCGTGGTGTTGTGCCTACTGCTTTACTTGCCCCAACTAATTTTGCTAGTGGCTCGATGGCTACTATGGGGAAAAGGAAGCATAAGGGCAAAGGGAAAGCAAAGGTGTAACAAAAGAAAAATGGGCGTTGCTTTATTTGCGGGAAGCCTGGACACTTTCGTGCGGACTGTTCAAATAAAAATAAAAAGAAAAAGGGTGAGAATGGGCACCAGAATATGGTACCACATGGAAATAAAGATTATATTGATATGATCATGGAATCCATGATGGTGGACACCACTGAAAGCAACTGGTGGATCGATTCCGGCGCAACTCGGCACATCTCGAGGACCAAAGCAGGCTTCATTGAATTCCAAGAACTTAAATATGGAGAACATAATATATACATGGGGAATGAGACATTTTGCGATGTGTTGGGGGTGGGGAAAGTCAAGATTCCCCTGCCAACTGTGTCACGCCCCCGGACCAAGTTCCTGATAATCAAGTCCTTAATCCAGGGTCGTGGCACGACGGGCCAGAAAATTTCACTCGTATGTGCTAATTATTTTCCCACAGGATTCCGCGGTGAGGATTCTAGACGATCCATCACAACCAATTAATCAATTTCGCGACAAATGATAATATGCGAAAGCATGTAGCAAAATAAAATCAAATGTAACATAAGGTAAATGCACAAGTTTAGTATCAAAAAAGAAATATACACATAGCATAACCCATGGTTAATTAAAGTTGTGAGGATTACAAAAGTATATTTAAGTTATACAACCCAACAAGGCCAAAAGAGGCCATAAACAAGGTTCTCAAAATAAAAGTCACTCTCCAAAAGATGTTATCGAAACTCTAGATCCAACATGATGTTTACATGACATCATTTGGTTGCCACTCGTGCTCCACCAGAGGCCTTACTGCCTCCTTCGCACGCTCCGCCTCAATGGCTGCGGGTCCCACATCTGACACCAAACAAAAGAGTATTAGACATGACGGTCTGGCAGGTGAGTAATATAGATAAGGTATACAAGTTTTATAAATACCATGTTTAAAATCATAAAAATGCAATTGAAACGAAACATACTTAAAGAGTAAATCAAATGAACCATTTCTGTACAAATAAAAGAATTTAATCATTTAAATATTTCAAACTAACTGACAAATAATCAAAATATTGGCAACCCACATTTAACTACATTTTCCTAGTACTGAAGTAACAAGAGCACACAAGCAAATAACCGTTGTCATATGGGATGACCAAGACAGATTACCGTTGCCATACGAGATGGTCGGAACAATCAGACAGAAACCGTTGTCACTACTCGTGAGACCGGAATACAGAACCGTTGCCATGGCCGGAGCAAACAAACAGAATCGAAACTGCAGTTGGCAAATAATTTTAAAGATCCCATGTCGGGTGAGCAGCCCAACTAGGTGACCTAAGCTTAGTGGTGCCTCTCCAAAACCTGAATAGAAATAAATCAAATCATAACTATACATTTCAAAATCGATAAGAAGAACTACTTCGAACAAATACAATGGACAAAATTAAACAATTCAAATGAGTAGTCTTACCGACAATTTCAAACATAACGAACCATTCAATTCTGTTTCAAAACAATTTATGAGATAACATATAATTTGTCTAACTTGGAATGAGATGATTAAGATGATTAATAGTGTTTGGTGGGCTTACCGGGGCTGTCTCGATACACACTTAGTGTCCCCATGTCGGTTTATAAATGATGAGGTTGGTGTCTCTGAAGGTCTTCGACAATTGAAGGCATAAAGTGTATATTAAGACTAATAGAAAATCCTCGGTAATTTAATTACTACACTTTCTTTCCATTTCTCCATTTAGTTTTCGTCATACCATGTGTTTCGGACTTCAAATCTAACTGCCCAATTATTTCAGGTCATTAGGGAACTTTCCTACTCGAACTGGGCCTCAAAATTTGCATAACAGGCCTCAATTTTTCACCAATATCATCGCTGGGCCAGAACCCAGGCCCGCTCGAGCGGGCCCAGCTCGCTCGAGCAAGCTGTCACAGCAGCCAGGCTTGCTCAAGCGGGCACAGTTGCTGCTGCCTTGTTTCTGCAACGCATTAGTGCAGATTTTTTTTATTTTTTATTTTTTGCATCTTTTCCTTCTTCAAACATTTCTTCCTTTCTTATCCTTCATTCAGACTTCAATCTCCTCCACTTATCCCCATTAAACCACTATATCACACTTATTCCAACCCTTCTATTAAAACTGTAAAACACAAATAGATCACATGACAAGAAAGAAAGAAATAGAGATTCAGATTTCAAATCATGTGAACTCAAGGATTTCCAAATGAGCTTCCAATCTTTGAGCTAATGCAGAAAGACTAATATTTCATATACTTAAATACACTACCTGAAATGAAATTGACATTAACTTGTAATGAAATGAAATCATCAAAACCAGTCCAACTTCACAACCGATATCCATTACAGAACTTTAAAGTTTTAAGCTAGAAATTCAAAGGAGAGATAAATTTTTCCAGCATGCATACACAGATCTAATTATTCACTTGCCTCAACTAAAATGGGTCTCAAGACAGTCCAATATCTCCGACACAGTTAGCTGCAATCCTACACCAAAACCCATGGAAAAACCCATTCAAAAACTCAATATCTTGAAAAGAGAAGGAGCTTTCAAAGAGGCTCCTTGCATGCATGAAGAAGAGCTTCCAAAGGGTGTGAAAAACCCATATCTAAAAGGAGAAACAAAACCTTACCTAAAGGTATAAAAACTAGCAACAAAAACTTGATCCTAGACATGCAAGAGGAAAAAGAAGTTGAGAAGAAAGAGAGAAAACTCTCCGGTTTCAGTAGCTACAGGAAACGAACGAAGAGTGAAGAAGATGAAGAACCCATCGTGGGTTTTGACTTTTAAATGGGTAGTGTGGGTCCCAATGGTCTTAATACTTTGAGGCTTTAAAACTCCCTTTTGTGGGTCCCAGATGAAGTCGACGAAGAAAAGAAAAATGATCTTCAAAAATCTTGTTTGTAAAAAGTATATTTCCTCATGGTTTTCAAATTTTAAAATTTATGCACAGATTTAGTGTAAAAAGACGAATTTGCCAATTTTTTCTCGAAAAATGCGATTTCTGGAGTTTGAATGCAAATGGAACAAACATGAAATTGTTGGGATCAAAATAACAAATTCAAAAATATCGAAATCCGTATTTTTCAAAAATCAAATAAATCAAATCTCCACACTAATACACATCACACGGGCCACCCAGGGCCTGGTCAAACCGGACTCAATGCGCTCAAAATTTTCCAAAGATATTCAAAATTCTAATCTAACTAAAAACTCAAACTAATCATCTTCTAATCCCACTTAGAGACTAATCACAGTTAGAATAATAGTAAAATATATTAAACCTGGGTCGGGGCCTGACAAACTGGAAAATCGCTGTATTTGTCAGATGTCTTCTTCGCTCCCGGCATGAGGAGGAACGTGATTTCCGTCAGCTAGCTTGCATCTAGTGGTTTTGAAATTAGGTTCACTACTGATAAGGTTACTATTGGGGTCAATGTGAAAATTTGTATTTTTGTTTTGCTTCATGACAAATTGTTTTTGCTAGAAACTTCTAAAGTTGCAATGATATCTAGTTCCAATTAGTCTGTGTGTGTGAATGAATGTGTTAATGGTTTGGCATTGTTATGGCACTACAGATTATGACACATTAACAAGAACAAAATAACTAGAATGGTTAGGGATGGACTTTTACCAGACATTGGAAAAGTGGAATACCCTACATGTGAAATATGTCTAAGTGGGAAACTGGTCAAGAAACCATTCCCAAAGGGAACTAGAAATTCATAATTGCTAGACTTGATTCACACAGATATATGTGGACCCTTAAATGTTCATACTTGGACGGGGAAGGTGTATTTTATTACCTTCATTGATGACTTTAGCATATATGGTTATATCTACTTGATTAAACATAAACATGATGCACTAAATGTTTTTCAAATATATGTTGCTGAAGTTCAGAATCAAAATGGCAAGAAAATTAAACGGATTCGATCCGATAGAGGGGGGAGTACACTTCTGAGTTGTTCAAAGAATATTGTGCAAAAGAGGGAATCATACATGAATATGCGATCCCTTACACCCCACAACAAAATGGCGTGGCTGAACGTCGAAATCGAACACTTATAGACGTGGTTAGGTCCATGATGAGCCACGCGGAACTTCCGCTGTATTTGTGGGGAGAGACAATTAATACTTCATAATATATATTGAATAGGGTGCCCTCTAAATCTGTGCCTAGGACCCCATATGAGTTATGGACTGGAGCCAAACCTAAAATGGAACATATAAAAGTTTGGGGCTGCCCCGTACATGTCATGTTACTGCCACAAGAAAGACACAAACTGTAGGAAAAAACGAGAAAGAATTGCTTGTTTGTTGGCTACCCAAGTCATTCAAAAGGATATTGTGTGTATGATCACGATAATAAAATAATCATGGAATGTCGAGATGTGTATTTCCTTGAGAATCCAACAGTTAATCCTAGAGATAGACCACAGATGGTGGATTTCTATGAGATCTCGAAGGATAAGGATGTTCAAGCGAGTGGGGGGTCCGACGTGGTTGTCGTTGGAAATGTAACTCCTGGCCAGGAACCACTTGATGAGGAACAATCGGAACTTAGTAGACCCGTTCGGATAAGAAAACATCAGTCATATCTGGATGATTATTGCGGTTTAGTGGAAACCGTGGAGGATTTGGATCCAACATCCTACTCTCAAGCAATCAATGGGCATGATGCTGAAAATTGGATGAATGCTATGAGAGAGAAAATTGAATCAATTCATAAGAACCAGGTGCGGCAATTAGTTGATCTACCCAAAGGTCGAAAGGCCATCGGTTGTAAATGGGTTCTTAAGAAGAAATTCAATTCGGGTGGTTCCTTGGATAAATATAAAGCACGGTTGGTGGCCAAGGGTTTCACGCAAGTGGAAGGAATTGATTACGATGAAACTTTCTCCCCGGTTGTAAAATTCCAATCCATTAGGACCCTTATGGCGGTTGTGGCTTATCATGACTTGGAATTGCACCAAATGGGTGTAAAAACTGCTTTCCTGAATAGCGAATTTGATGAAGAGATTTACATGAAACAACCTAAAGGTTTTTTGGTGCAAGGTCATGAGGACAAGGTGTACAAATTACAAAAGGCACTCTATGGACTTAAACAGTCATCGAGACAATGGTACAAGAAATTTCACTAGGTCATATGTGAAATTGGTTTTGTCCCCAATATTGTTGATATATGTTTCTATGTTAAACGTAGTGAGAGTAATTATTTATATTTGTCATTGTATGTGGATGACATCCTGATTGCTGGTGACGATTTGGATGCCGTTAATGGAATCAAGCAATGGTTGAAGTCAAGATTCGAGATGAAGGACATGAGTAAGGCTAAATATGTACTGGGCATAAAGATCACTCGTGATCGGCCGAATCAGTTATTGACTTTGTCACAGGAATCCTATTTGGAAACTGTGTTAAAACAATTTGATATGATGATGTGCAAGCTAGTCGATACTCTCATTAGCAAAAGTGAAAAATTGTCCAGCAAATAGGGGCCCATGTCTGAGGAAGATAAGGCAATAATGCGAGGCAAGCCTTATGCTCAGGTTGTGGGAAGCATCATGTATGCGATGCTGTGTACGAGACCGGATGTTGCATTCGCCGTGGATCTCATGAGTAGATTCCTAAGTAACCTTAGATTACCTCATTGGTATGCAGTTAAGAGGATTCTATGGTACATCAAAGGCAACTTGAAGTTGCAACTATGTTATCAAGGTGATGACCTGAAATTGCATGGCTATTCCGATGCGGATTGGGCCGGTGACTTAGACAAAAGAAAGTCAACCACATGCTATGTGTATACTCTGGGGGGAGGTGCGATATCTTGGGGTAGCAAGAAACAGACCTCCATGGCCATGTCTACGGCTGAGGCAGAGTATATAGCCTGTAGTATCACAGTTCATGAGGCTATCTGGTTAAGAAATTTTTTATATGGTATTGATTTAATCAGTGAGGATCAGCCTATCCCAATGAACATAGATAGTACGCCTGCCATCTCAATGGTGACTGAGACAAAATTTAACAGCCGATCAAAGCATGTTGAGATAAAATATCATTTTGTCGGGAAAAGGCTGAGAATGGAGAAATTGAAATTTCTTATTTGCCTTCTAAGGAATTAATGGCTAATGCTTTCACCAAACCGTTGCCCACGGAAGAATTTGTGTGGCATGTGAAGTGCATGGGACTCAAATACATTTGATGTACATTGGCACACTTGTCAACCATGGCATTCATGCCAAGTGGGAGATTGTTGGAAAATTGTGTGGCCCCGATTGCCATGGGACCCAGCCAGATCGAGCCCGACAGTTTGCCACAGATGAACTCCCAACAAGTCTTGATATGGTTGAGTCAGATAAGGATCAAACTCTTGGTGGTAGAGTTTGGATCGAGTTCAGGCTCCCGGTTTGGCAAATTTCCCACGCTGGTCAAGAGATGTGGGATTCTAGGAGAGGTAGTACCCGGATAGAGATGTAACTCCTAGGGATTGCTCTATTTAAGAGAGATGGGAACCCTTACTTCTGATCATCCAGAGATCTGAGAGTATTCGCAGCGAGTTCGTAGGTCTGCCTCACACCGGAACGCACAAGGTTCACGTTAAGTTCGGTTCCGACACCCATCTGGGATCAGCAACTTCTTTCATTAACAAGCAAAGCAAAAAAGAAAATTAGAACATCAACATAGGGAAAAGGGGAGTGCTAAAACTAGCTATTGTAAAGTGAAGAACTCAAAAGCCACTTGAAGAAAGAGTCACTTCTTTCCGATTAATCTAGATGAGATCTAAAAAAATTCCTTGGAAGATAGGAAGGACGGTCACCCAAGAAACAACTGTGAATCTTATTCTATCAATCAAGGAATCAATGTAGGAGGAGGTTTCTTCATAGCACCTAGCATTCCTTTCTTTCCATATTGTACATATTACCGATAGTAAGGAACATTTCCACATAATCCAGCCTCTACAGCAACACACTACCATCTTCCAAGCTTGTAATAGATCAAAAAATGATTGAAGGATCACCCAACTATAATTAAACAAACTTAAAATTGAGTTTTAGGTTGTGGCGGAAAATTTGATGTCGAGATGGAAATTATCCAATGTTTACTCTATAATGTTGACTACAACTTCCTTTCTTCGGTGATGATTATCCATAGTAAGAATACCCCCAAACTGGACCAACCAAGTGAAAGCGACCACCGTTGCAAAATTCTCCTCATAGTCTTTGCAAAAGAATAAAGGAAAAAGAAAGGTTTCACATTTTGTTTGTCCCATAGTCTTTGCAAAAGAATAAGGGAAAAAGAAAGGTTCACATTTTGTCTGTCCCATACACGGGGCGAGTTTTATTGGCTACCTTGATCCACTGACCCTAGTTATGCCCATTATATATAATTTTTTATAGAATATGATATGCAAAGCGTTCCTAGCTTAGTTAGTATTGGATACTTAAAAAAGTGGGAGTTGTGAGGTTACAGGTTTGAGTCCTCCTTGGAGCTTTCACTTATATGAAATATTTTTTTATTATCTTAAAATAAAATATTAAAAATAATTGGTATCGAATCCAATCTAAACAAGGCTGGATTGGACCCACATAAAATAAACCATGTTCACCGTTCAGGATGAGTATTGGGTAGTTTGGGTGCATGAGTTTGGGCAGGTTTGGGTTCATCTCAACCGATGCCAAACCCATCTTGTTGTCATCCCAACTCTTGAGGTGGGACGCAATTTTCATGTCTATTCAATTTGTTGTGAATAACAAGTAACAAATCTTAGCTACCTTAAAAGTATGAAGTGCCTACAACATTTTAGTACACTATGAGCCATTAACAGTTTAGCCAAAGCCAATGTTGGAGATTCGTCAAGTTTGGCCAGAGTTACTTGGCTTGGCGTGATGCACTTGAAATTGAGGGCTTTGATAGATAAATGCTAAAGACTCTAATTATGATGACCTTTTCATACACACCCTGAGATTATGTTGCAGTTCATTATGACTCACCGGCTTAGGTGCATTAGCTTCTAGCTTTTTGGATAGCCAGCCCATGAATAAGTGAAATGGTATCAATCATGCACATGGTGAAAGCATGGCCGCTTAATTATTTTGTAGGTATATGCAAAGTTCATATAATTACGATAAACATAAGCAATAAAGGTCTTGAATGATATCTAAACTTGTATCCCTTTTCACATTTTGAAATATTTCTATTATGCTCTGTACTTCTAAGTCTGCCACAGTGCTTTACAGTTTAGATGCCTTAATTTCTAGTATTTTTACCCGTAGATTGTGTCACAGTTTATTTATGACTCTTTCTTGTTTAGATGTCTTAATTTCTAGCCTTTTGGGGATAGGCCTAAGAATAAGTGATGTTCTAAACCATACACATGCTCAAGGCATGGCCACTTTATTATTGGTAAGGTACCAAAGTTCATTATAGTTAAAATAAATGTAAGTAAGAAAGTTCTCGATGATATATAAATTTGTGTTTCTTTTTCATTCACCTTTGAAATGCTTCTTTTAATGGATTTTATGTCTAAGTCTGACTCGATGTTTAGCAATTTAGGTAATCTTTGTATCTATAATGCAGGGAAACATATGCCTACATTTAAAATCAATCAGTCTGAGAAGATTAAAACAAAGGGTGGCGAGTTGATCATGTCTAAAACATGTTCTTATTCTATGGGAAATTGCCACGCTTTGAAAAAGCAGCCATCAACAACAGAAGAGAGAACAAAAGCATTTGATAATGCTAACGCTGTTCAAAACCCTTCAAGTTTGCAAATTTTTTAAAAGTTATGAAGAAAACTTGTGTGACCTATGGATTTATGTTGGTGAGTTTCTATTTGCTTCTTATAAAGATGGTGCCGATATTTTATTTTTCATTTATTCTAATATCTAATGTTTGGCATGAATTTGTAATAGCACTTGTGCATCGCTTGCTATACTCGAAGATCTCTCTTTTTTTTAGTTCAATATCTGGCAATTGGCATGAATTTATAATAGCACTTGTGCGTCCTTGCTATTCTCTCTCTCTCTCTCTCTATTTATATATATGTTGTTTTCAAATTATCTCTTTAGTGAACGTGGGACCTAGTTTTGACTTTACTCTTAGAATCTTATGTCTTTCCTTTGATAGTGAGGGTTCAAGATTTAAATTGTATGCTAAATTTTGTCACCACAAAACTAACGAAGTGTATCTATTATCTATTCTAGAAGATGGTGCAACCATGTCTAAATTCAAGGGTTACCACTGAAGAGAGTGTCATGAGGCTGGTGAACATTGAAAGAGATCCTTGGTTTGCGAAGTCGTCATAATTTTTTTGTTTAGATTTTCAGTGTATATTTGAAGAGGGAAGAGGTCCCTTTTATAAGGTTTATTCCTACAAGAAAAATTAATGCATTTTGAAAACATTGCACTGTGAATACATGGTGGTCTCTCACTTTACATTTATAACTTAGTAAGTACTGTGTTGTCAAGAACTACAAGGATTACCAAAGATGAGGGCATCTATATAAGGCTGGAAATATAGTTGTATAGGATATACATGGTGTTGGGAAGTCCCATGTCCCACATCGCCTAAGCAATAGGCTTGTCATGTCTTAATATACCTGTATGGGCCTTCCACTTATAAGCTTAAACTTTTTGGTTAGTATATAGTTTCTTACATGGTATCAGAGCGGGTTTTGATCCCGTCGTTCTTGTGTAGCCTACATGACAGGCCCGTCCATGAAATCTGTTGGGCCTGCACGTGAGGGGGAGTGTTGGGAAGTCTCGCTTCCCACATAGCCTAAGTAATAGGCTTGTCATGTCTTAATATACCTGTATGGGCCTTCCACCTATGAGCTTAAGCTTTGGGGTTGGATCCTTAACTCTATTGATCCTTCTCTTGCGGTGGCTCTTCAAGCCTACACTACTGCAGTTGATATGTGGGCTCATCTGAAGAAAGTCTACCATCAAACCAATAAAGCCCGGAAATTTCATCTGGATAGTGAAATTGCCAAATATAATCAAGGGGATAAACTGTGCAGGAATACTTTAATGGTTTCCTCACCTTGTGGACTGAAAGGGATTCCATGCTGATCCAAACGGTCTCTTCTGGATCTCTGTCTGAGGCTCTCCAGTTACAAGAAGAAACTCATATCAGCCAGTTTCTTATGAATCTACGACCTGAATTTGAATCTGTTCGGTCTGCGCTCATGAATAGGGAGAATACTGCTAATCTTGATACTTGCTTCCAAGAAGTCCTTCGTGAAGAACTTCGTCTCACTTCACAGCGTACTATTCTGGAAGCACCCGAAGCATCCAAAGCCTTCATTGCGCCTCTTCCTGCTGACTCGGCTCTTCTGGCAACTCCTAAGCAGACTCAATGTTATGAATGCAAAGGCTTCGGACATATTGCCAAAAATTGTCGCAAAAAATTGGTTTACAGATATTGCAAACGGACCTGTCATGTGATTGATGACTGTCGAAGCCTGCAGCGACGGAATGAGACACAGCCTAAGAAGCCTCCCTCCAATATGCCAAGACAGAATGTTCCATCCGCATTTCAGGCTCAAGCCCCAGTATCAGATACAGGCAGCACTTCCTCTAGGGCTATATCCATGACTCCTGCTCAGATTCAAGAATTGATTCAGAGCACAGTCACCTCTGCATATGCGTCTATGGGCTTCTCTGGTGGTCGGTATCAACCTAATTCTCCCATAGCATCTCCTGCCTTTCATTCTTTTGCACCTCTTACTTCTTCTATCACCTCTTTCACATGGTTTTTAGATTCAAGAGCCTCAAATCATATGACATCTGTAGAACATAACTTTACAGATTCCCACCCTTACCTTGGAAAAGAAAAAATTACCACTGCTAATGGTGATCAACTACTCATTTCTAGAGTTAGTACCATTACTTTATCTAGTGTCACTGGCTAGTCCATCACCCTTTCCAATGTCTACTTTGTTCCAAAATTATCAGCCAATTTACTTTCTGTAGGACAACTTATTGATGAGGGCTATCTTGTTCACTTTTGTTCCTCTGGTTGTGTCATACAGGGGCGACAAACTGGGAAGGTGATAGCGACATGGAGTAAACATGGGCGCTTGTTTTTGTTGGACATTGGACATCATTCCTTCTTTGCTTCTTCTTCTAATAATTTTAGCAACTTATGGACGGTTTGGCATAAACGTCTTGGTCATGTGAACAATGCCTATTTAATTTCTTTGTTTAAACTTGGTTGTTTGGACTCTCCAATTGATAATAAAATGATGTCTTCTTTATCTCAATCAAAATGTGAAACTTGTTGTTTAAGTAAGAGTCCTATTTTGCCATTTTCTGTTCATAATTCTCGTGCATTAGAATCATTTGACATCATTCACACTAATGTTTGGGGCATTGCTCCTACCTTGAGTAGGGCATGATTCAAGTACTATGTGACATTTATTGATGATCATTCCCGTTATACTTGGATTTATTTCATGCGTTTAAAATCTGAAGTGTTTTTAATTTTTCAAAGATTCTATAACATAGTCCACACCCAATTTAAGAAAGATATTAAGATCCTTAGATCCGATTCTGGCGGAGAATACATGTCTCATGAATTCTCTGCTTTCCTTTCTGATAAAGGAATTCTTCATAAAAAATCTTGTCCGCACACTCTTCAGCAGAATGGAATTGCGGAAAGAAAGAACAGACATATTCTTGCAACTGTTCGCACCCTTTTACTTGGATCCTTAGTTCCTCCAGAATTTTGGCGTGATGCTGCACAGACTACGGTATATCTAATCAATCGTCTTCCTAGTTCTGTTCTAGGCAAGACTACTCCTTACGGAGTTCTCTTTAAACATCCTCCTTCATACTCTCACTTACTTGTGTTTGGTTGCTTGTGTTTTGTTCATCTTCCACCAACTGAACGCACTAAGCTATCCCCACAGGTTGCCAAATGCATCTTTCTTGGCTACAATACTGAACACAAAGGGTTCCTGTGTTATGACCAGTTTGAAAAACGCATGCGAATCTCTCATAATGTGATCTTCTTGGAACAAATTCCCTTCTTTTCATTACATTTAGATCATCATCCTCTTGCTGTGTCCTATTTGCCACAATTCCCGGAGTCTGCTTCTCCATCACCTACTCTCAAGGTCTATGTCCGGCGTAACACGGTGCCTCCTATGGTGCCTCCCTCTCTTGATCATCTTCCAGTGCAGCCTACTGCTCATACAGGTAACAATGCTTCTTCTGATAGTACCATCGCTCTGCGACGATTTAATCGTCCTTCTATTGCCCCTAACCGTTATGGATTTCCTGCTCTCTTTTCATCTTTAGATAGTGCTCCTATACCCACTTCATATTCACAGGCCTCGAAGATTGCTTACTGGCAGGATGCTATGAATGAAAAATTGCTCGCTCTCGAAGCTAATCAGACATGGGACTTGGTACCGGCTCTTAAAGGAGCTTTTGTGATTGGCAGTAAATGGATCTACTCCATAAAAGTACGATCCGATGGGAGTCTTGATCGCTACAAAGCCCGATTGGTTGCGCAGGGTTATAAACAGGAGTATGGAATTGACTATGAGGAGACATTTGCACCAGTGGCTAAAATGACTGCCGTCCGTACTCTCCTCTGTGTCGCTGCAGCACGCAACTTGGCTCTGTGGCAAATGGATGTCAAAAATGCATTTCTTCATGGGGATTTGCGAGAGACTGTTTACTTAAAGCCTCCTCCAGGATATGCATGTCCTCCTAAGCATGTGTGTAAGTTGCGGAAATCTTTGTATGGACTTAAGTAGGCTCCCAGGGCTTGGTTCGATAAGTTTCGGGTTGCAATTCTTCAAGCTGGATTTCGTTAGAGTCATTTGGATAGCTCACTATTTCTTAGATGGACATCGAAAGGCTACACATTCCTTTTAGTCTATGTTGATGATATGATTATCAGTGGCAATGATAGTGCTAGCATTACGGATCTCAAACATCATCTCACTCGCCACTTCAGAATGAAAGATCTTGGTCCTCTCACCTACTTTCTGGGGTTGGAGTTCTTGCGTAGCAAATCTGGCATTCGGGTTCATCAACGGAAATATGCTACAGATTTAATCACTTCGACAAGACTCGATGATGCTCACACTTTTGATACACCTATGGAATTGAACAATAAGATCAATACGGATGATGGCCCTCCCCTAGATGATCCCTCTGTTTTCCGGCGGATAGTTGGTAGTTTACTCTACTTAACTATGACTCGGCCAGATATTTCTCATGCCGTTCATACTGATAGTCAGTTTGTGAGCAATCTTCACAAACCTCATCTTACTGCTGCATTGCGCATACTCCGCTATGTCAAAGGCACCCTTAATCATGGTCTCTTCTACTCTTCGGGCGCTTCTCTGCACTTATCAGCGTATGCGGATGCTGACTGGGCTGGTTGCCCAGATTCTCGGCGATCTACCACTGGTTGGTGTATGTTTCTTGGGGACTCTCTGATTTCATGGAAGTGTAAAAAGTAAACCACCGTTTCGAAGTCTTCCGCTGAGGCTAAATATCGGGCGCTGTCGTCTGTGAGTGCTGAAATTATCTGGCTACGCCGTCTTCTCTGTGAATTTTGGTGTCATTGTTGGTAGTGCTACACCTCTTCATGGAGACAACATAAGTGCTACTAGAATTGCAAACAATCCGGTCTTTCATGAAAGAACAAAGCACATTGAGATTGATTGTCACTTCATTCGTCAGCATGTTGTTACTGAGAAGATCACTTTGAGATTGATTGTCACTTCATTCGTCAGCATGTTGTTACTGAGAAGATCACTTTGCCTTATGTCTCTACTTTTAACCAGTTGGCGGATATCTTTACAAAAGTTCTCCCCAAAACATGTCATCATGATCTCACTAGCAAATTGATGTTTTCTACCCTACCACATCAATTTGAGGGGGAGTGTAAAAGATAACAAGGCTATCTGCCTATAGGGACCCTAGGCCCAGCCCAACAAGAGGCCCATTACAGCCTCTATCACGTAGGATTTAGTCAATCCTTGTAAAGCTAATTTCTCTCATTGATTAGCTGATTTATCTCTTTATGCTTTCCTTGTATAGACTAGGATTGATTAGGATTGATTCTTTCCATTCTTTCATTTATTCTAATTTGTAATCTTAACATACTTAGTGCCTTGATTAAGGTAATAATTGATTATAAAACAGAACAGTCGATGATCCATTGATCATTGAGTTTTCTCGCCAATATTGTCTTCTTCTTCCTCCTCTCATCTCATTACAGACTCTATCATGGTATCAGAGCGGGTTTCGATCTCATCGTTCTTGTGTAGCCCACGTGACAGGCCCGTCCATAAAATCTGTTGGGCCTGCACGTGAGGGGGAGTGTTGGGAAGTTTCACGTCTCACATCGCCTAAGTAATAGGTTTGTCATGTCTTAATATACCTGTATGGGCCTTCCACCTATGAGTTTAAGCTTTTGGGTTGGTATATGGTTTCTTACACATGGAAGGTGTGTAGTCAATGGATCCTGATAGTTAGGGATTGCCATGTTAGAGGATTTGACCATTTGCTATCTTGGTCTTCATTAGGATTAGCTAACTTGGTTTCCATACGCCCCCTCAAGTTGAGCTGTCCATGTTGAATGGTTAATTTTTCTTAAAAGAAATTCAAAACATTGAGAGCTAAGACCCATAGCAAAGATGTCAATGGCTGGGCATGTCGGTCTGGGACTTCAACATTGTGTTCCAGAACAAAAGCATATTAATTTATTCATACTGAAGAAGCCAGAAATCCGTATTAATTTGAACCTATGATCACAGATACTTCGAAATGGGCAACGTATCGTGTCGTATCATATCCGATACTTCACTTTTTATGTGTAAAATATGTGTCCTTGCCATGTCTATAGCGTATCCTAGCAGTATCCATGGTGTATCTAGGCATTATGGATTTGAACGTGTTTTTTTGTGTAAAAATGCTCCAAGGTCAAGATCTACAAGTGTAATAAATGAACAGTGGCTGAAGACTTCTCTTAGTAATCAACATTTACGTCTTAGAACTAACTATCCCAATTCCCATAGGTTACTCTTCTGCATGATAATATGGATCAACATTGCACAAGAAAGCAACCAGGCATAAACCAAAAGCAAACCTCAATTAATATTTAGTTCATCTTTTTTCTTTTCTTTTCTTTTGTGTTTAAGGTTCAGTCCTCGCTTTCATATGCTTTAAGGTAAAAGGCTTTTTGGTATTTTAGATGTCATGTATTCTATGAAGACTGTTCATTTGTGACATACCATATGGTAGTCCCCAGTTGAGGGGGGTTTGATTTTGGAGGCATTGTGAGTATTTGTTGTAATGTTTATATACAATTGAGATACTTGGTTTTAGTTTCATATTGAATTTATATAGTTTGAGAGACGTCAAAGGAACACCGAACAGCCCCAAGGAAGCTTTATAACTCATATTTCTTAAGAACAGCCTCTCACCTCAGTGGTAAGAGGTGTCAGTTCTCACCTGACTGCCCAGGGTTCAAACCCTGGGCATGCCACCTTCCCTCACCCGAGGGCTCTTTGGCCTCACCTGAGGGTGAGGTCCTAGCCCCTATATAGCTTGGTAAAAAAGAAGAAGAAAAAACCCTTTTATTTCTAAAAAATAAAGAAAGCTTGCATCTCACCTGTGAACGTAGGTAAATAGTCAAACCATGTAGATCCTTGTGATGAATTTCTGTTTGCATATGCTTCTTCTTTTGTATAAAATCCTTTATTATTTTTTATTATAGTCTTATAGTAATAACATTTTGCTGTTGCAGAGCATACCAAGTTACTTTGTGAGGAAATATCTTCCTAAAGGAAAAGCATCAATTTCCCTAATTGATCCGAAAGGAAGACCATAGGAGGTGATTCTTCTTTGTACAAGTCATCGTTCATTTTCGGGAGGGTGGATTGCATTTTCACTTGGTAACAATCTTAGAGAAGGAGATGTCTACATGCTTGAGCTTGTGGGTGAACGTCAAATGCGAGTGCATATTTTATGATTAGAGATGCCACCTCCGACACTAGTCAAATCATCTGAGAAAAAACTAAGCCCCTGAAGAGAGCTTCTCATTTCTGACTCTTTTCATTAGCTACAGCTCTGGACTTTGGAAAGGTTTGAGTTTTGTGTTGAAAATGGGATGATGTTGTTTTAGGTACCTAATTTTGTTACCTTTTCATGGGGTTTTTGTTTTGTTTTTATGGATTGAAAGTTCTATTTAATGCATGGGATGTGTTGTGGTGAAAATAAGATGATGTTGTTTTGGGTGCCTATTTTTCTTACCTTTTCATGGAGCGATAGTTCTATTCTCATACATGGGGTGTGCACCTTTTGTCTGTATTTTTGTAAATTCAAATTAGTTGGGCCTCAAAAGTTAAATTTGAAAACCAAGCTGTTTGTGGTGAAGGTATGGATGTGAATTAGGGGAAGGAAATGAACTTCATTTATTAATGATTATCAATTTGAGAAGGTTTAGATTATATCTTTTTGCCTTCTATTTTCTTTGTTATAAATAAAAGAAAGAAAAGAACTTTTTTTTTTTTACATGGAAAGCTCATGTCATTGGGCTAAGTGCATCACCGTTGAACACGTGGCATGCGGGTGGGACTCACTCTCTCAATGAATTACAGCTGGTGATTTTGAATTACAAATCCATTTAAACCAATGTTATTTGGCATTTATAGTTGTCTGATCAACTGACTTTGGACATTAATCGTTATCCTTGATTGATTTTTATGGGCTATCACACCCCCATAGAGCAACACATATTTGTGTGACATGGCAGGTTGATCCACTGAGTGTCTCCCACATGCTTCTCATTGAGTGGGAAGTGCGAAACTTAACTGTGGGCCCACTTATTGATAATCTAGCCCCTTCAAAGTGAATTCCACGCGCTCTAATACCAAATCAACAAATTTGACTTCAATAGAAGTTGGTCCCACTATAAGACTGAGCACATGACTGATAATGTGATTAGCACAATCTTATACATTATTAATCATATATTTTGAACGATTTGGATTATAGATGGGTGGGCCCTACGGTGGAAATCCAGACATTCCACACTGGCCTGCTACTGGCACCACTAGTTACATGAGGCCTTTTGAATTAGCCATCTGCCAAGTACTATTAACTCTAGTGTACGTACCAACAATGCCATCTAATGTCCATGAAATTGGTACCATCATTGAAGTATAATTTGGCAAAGGAGGAATGTTAGCGGCTCAGGTTGGGTATGGGTTCAGGCCGACTTGAACTTGACCCGATTGACATATATCCTGTTCCAACCCAATCCAATTGATGAGAGCCTAAAAGATACATTTTAGGCCCCTCTATGAGGACATGGTTATACCGTCGGATGAGATTAATTAGCTTAATTATGTTATTTTATTGTTTGTAGGTACTACAGATATAAGGAGCGAAATTTAGAGCTAAAATGGAAGAAACCTCGCAAAGCATGACAAACTGGAGTTGCAAGTGAGGAAGCGTGCCAAATATGGGAAGAGATTCAAATAAGAAAGCAAAGCAAGAGTCCAAATATGCCTTGAACGTCCAACATGGGTCCCACTCACCCCATAGCATGCCAACATGGAAGTTCCTTTAATTGCACCACTATTCTCGGAATTTTCAGGGGCAATAAATTGAAATGGTCATAACTTTCAACCCGAGTGTCGGATTAGTGCAATCTATATACCCTTGAAAAGTTCTTTTTGAGTAGATATACGGGGAGCCCAAGATTGTCTAAATCAGAGATATATCGAGGGAGATATGACTTGGGGAAGTTTATTGTTTGTAAGAGGACTAGGACAGATTGTGTCCTGGCGTCCGGACGCCCGGACCAGCTGGGGACACCGCCCCAGTGCGTTTTGAGGTCAAGAAGCCTATAAATAAAAGACGAAACTAGTTTTTAGAGATATTCACTTCTTGGGAGAAGTTCTGGTGGTTGGTTTGGGAGCACTAATGGGGATTTCGTGAGAGATTTTTCGTCAACCTCTCCTCATGAGCAACTAACTCTCTATCTTTGGGTTGCAATGAAGCCCTAATATTGTGTTTATGGTGATGTATAGGTTCTAGGGTTCTACTTTAAACGCTTTTGGTTATATGACAAGATGTTTTCCATTTATTGGATTTTATTTCTGCATGCAATATCTCTTTCTTTGATGTTCTAATCTTATAGATTTTAATACTAAGTCATATAACGATGCTTGATTGAATGTGTTGTCAGATCTAAGATAATCTATGCCATAGAGATAGGTTATGCCCCGATTTACATCCACATCCCTTATTTATTGACTCTGAAGGTTTGTAACCAGAATGAGTCTTTTGAGCGTTGATAGTGAAACTCTATGTCTATACTTGCCATTGTGTGAGGTTAGAGTGGATTCGTAACTTGAGATCTTTTTCTGATTGAATCAAAGCTTTGTCTTTAATTTGTTAATTTAGAAATCAAAACCCATCAAACCAACACTTCGTTTTCTAGTAGGATTAGTTTAAGAATCACCACTTTGTTTTCTATTAGGATTACTTTAGGAATTTAGGAACCAACAGAACTTAGCCTTTTTGTCCCAGTGGATACGATACTCGATTAACATCATTGTTTTTTTTTTTTTTCGAGTAGAGATAATAGCAGGGGATTATTTATATTTGCAACCCTATTTTAGGACGATCACCAATCCACCCAATCCACTGGGGGTAATATGAAACTAGACCTGTAAACGGGTCAGGTTGTGGTTACTACTGTCAAACTTTTATTTTAAAATAAAAAATAAAAACCCTACGTATACTGGCAAGCTTATGTATGGACAAAAACCCTTCAGATGTTAACCCGAGTCCGGTTCCAAGGGGGTTTAGATTTTGGGTGTGCTTGACCTTCCTTGCCCCTTGTCACGCCCCCAAACCCGAATCCCGACAGAGGTCCGACCTTGGGGGCGGGAATATGGGGAGATGAGTAATGATTATATTTCTCCCAAGATCCACGTGTGTGAGGATCCAAAATCACAACACTGTCTGAATATTTTGCGGAAGCTTTCGTGGCAATACGACCCGGAGTTCGTGGACATCATCGGATTCCGCGTCGCATACAACCGTTAGCATAAAGCTATCATTTTATTAACCATATCAGACTGGAATAAACCAACATAATAAAGTACAGAGTTGACAGTAACAGGATATTACATTCCCATATGTGTTCAAGTTACAAGTAGCAATGTGTATTAATTACAATCCCAAGAAAGGCTAATAAAAGCCGAACAATACAAACTAATATCCACTACCCAAATATAACGTAACTCCGATGTCAAGCACAATGTCTACATGACATAGCCGACAAAGCAACCTGCAACTCATGGCTCCACAGCCAACAACTCTCAGCTCGGGGCGGGGAAACTGAACCTGAGTACCAAAATAGTGGGTCAAACACGACGGTTTGGCAAGCAGGTGAAAAGACATGTCAATAAAGAAATTACCTTGGAAAATATTTAAACATGTCAAAGCAATAGTTTCATAAAACGAGAGAATCATTTATGCAAATACATGTGCAATATAAAACATGTAAGGTATCCAAGGAAATGGGAAACAACAAGATGGCAACCACAAAAAGCTAAGTCCTCTATCATCGAAGTGACATGAGCATATCGGGATATTGTCTCAGTCACCGAGGTGAGGAGATGCAACATAAGTAACATATACATAATAAAATACGGGACATGACCACGGTAGCGAATCGGGCATCGGGAACCATAGTAGCAATCTGCGGCATCAAGACAAGACCACGGTAATAACCGGGTAGCGGGATCCAAACTGCAGCTGGCGGGACGGGAAAGGGTCTCCAAGTCGGTGGATCAAACCGGCAAGGAAAGTCAAGCTTAGTGGTGCCGACTCATAGGTCAAATCATGTAAAACAAGACATGTACAAATCATATGTAATGCACTTAAATAAACGAGCGGGACGGGGTGCTCAAAAGCACTAATTTCATTTTATTCGGGCATGTATAAACGGGCTAGCAAAAATGCTAAAATACACTTTCAATACTTTCGGGAATGCTAAATCATAATTCGAGAAATTCGGGACAAGTATCGGGATTCAAGACAAATCATAATTCGAGAAATTCGGGCTATTATCGGGATTCAAGACAAACCATAATTCGAGAAATTCGGGCTATTATCGGGATTCAAGACGACAAACCATAATTCGAGAAATTCGGGCTATTATCGGGATTCAAGACAAACCATAATTCGAGAAATTCGGGCTATTATCGGGATTCAAGACAAACCATAATTCGAGAAATTCAAGATTCAAGACAAATCAAGTGAATAAGAACCCCGTATGTCGATTGTAATGATCACTTGGTACTCCTTGAGTTTGGAGACATTCCGGGCTCTTTATGCACCTTAGGTATTCAGACTTTAATCAAATTTTAAATAAACAAAACATAATAGGGATGGGATTCTAAGCATAATATTAACCTAGTAGTATCTTGCAACCTACTCGGTGATCGAAAGGAAAACGGATTTGCGATACCCAAACAAACCAATTTCGCGTTTAGATAGAAGAAAGGATATCTCGTCGTTCCGTACCGTTCAAGATTGAATTAGGTTAAGTACCGATACAACCGGATTAACCATGAGGAATGTCGGTTCAACCATCCTCAAAAGAAGTCAAACGGGTCCACAAAAGGGTCACTAAGTTCCACTTAAAGTCCATCTAACATAGGGAAAAAATCCATTTCCAACAGGTTTTCCAGTTGGGCCGGTCGACCTGGCCCTTGGCCAGTCGACCGCGTACACAGTGGGGTCGGTCGACCTGCCAAGGGCCAGGTCGACCGGGAGTTGTAAATTAAAAGGGGTGAACAGTATTTTGGTCAGGTTCCAGAGAGCCTGACCTCTGTGTGGCCGGTCGACCGCGCCCCTTGGCCGGTCGACTGTGTGAATTGCGGAACAGTGGTTCCCGCAGTGCAGCAGGTCGTCCCACAGGGGACCTGTTCCAGTGTGCCCGGTCGACCGCGCCCCTTGGCCGGTCGACCGCGTGAACTGCGTAACAGAACCCAGGTTCTGTTACAGCAGTCCAATGGGTCTTTCCATTTTCTAATCTTTTTCTCTTCCTTTCTTAAACCTGATTAGCAATCAATACATGAATAAAACAAGCTATCAAGATTCACCAATGTGCATTTATTTCAAGTCTAAACAAGCCATTAATATCACAAAATATTTGGTGAAATCATAATGCATTTCATAAAACTCATTCAAAGCTAAAAGTATCAAATCATCCACTTGCCTTGGGTCTTAAATCAAGGAAATCAAGCTCCTAAGCACCCTTGCAAGCCAAGAACACAATCTCTACAAAAACCCCCAAAACAAAACCTAAAATGGGTCAAACCAAGCAATAAGAAGAGAGAGCTCCTAATAATGAAAATGGAGCTTCTCAAGGACCATAAGAACACGAATCTAGAAGATTAGGGAGAGATCTTACCAATAGGTTCTCCAAATGAACAAGACAAGCTAAATGAAAATCTTGGAGAGAAGAGATTACTTCAAAAGTGGTACCAATAGGAAGCTTTCAAGGAGAGGAAGAGAATGGTGATCTCTATTTTGATGTTGGTGCAAGATTTGGTGGAAATCTAGTGAAGGAAAGGCAAGAAGAAGAAGAAAGGAGGCAAGAAAACCCTAGGCTCCTCTCTTGTGCTGGAAAATGGAGAAGGAAAAAGGGAAGATGGGTTCTTGTAGCCAAATGAAAATGGGCTTCGCCACTTAAGAACTTTGAAAGGCTGAAATAGTGGTTTTCGGGACTTTGGATGAAATTGACGAAGAAGGAAGAAATGATCGTCGAAATATCTAGTTTGCAAAAAGTATATGTTTCGCGGGTTTCGGGAATAACAAGTATTGGGTACAAATTTAGTGTGAAAAGACTGTTTTGCCCTTGAAGCTAGAAAAGTCGAGTTTCGGGATTCGGGACGGGAACGGGATCAACATGAAAGTTGAAGGGATTAACAAATTAAGTAAATCGGGATAAAACACCAAATCAAAAGAATCTCGAGTAATCCCCCAAGTACACGTAAGTCATAAAAAGGAACCCCCAAAGGGCCCCACTAGTCACAAAGGCACTCAAAATTTTCCAAAGCTATAACAAAGCTATTTTAATCCCAACTTAACCACAATCCACTAAACACACTTAGAGATAAAACACAGCTCAAAAACACTAATCTAGGCCTCTCGGGTCGGGGTCTCACACCCCTACAATTCTATTAGGAGCAAGTTGGAGCATGTCACCCATTTAAACTCAATTCATTGCTATCCCTTTTATAAGAGCTTATCCGATTAAATTTTTAAGAGGTGGGCCTTTCTATAGAGCAAAACACATAATTTATTTACAGATAAAGTAAAGTAAAATCACTTGTTTGAACTATAATCAATCGGCGAAGGCCCCCACTTCTATTGGGTGCAGATCCACAAAAGAGGTTTTTAATCTCTCTCTGTCTTTCGTATTCTCGAGCTCTGACGAATGCGATACGGACATTTCTTCATATGGCCATTCCATTCAAAAGAGGAAGCTGCTGACAATAATCGTCTTCTCTCATTGGTCACCATCAAGAACCCAATATCGCCTTCTTTTTCTTCTTCTTCACTAAGATGAACATTGTAATTAACACAATCTTATATATTAATAATCATATTTACTAATCACATCTTTCATCATCTTGTCAATCTTAGAGTGGGCCAATTTGTATTGAAGTAAATTTGGGAAAATCACGGTAAGGTGAGGGCTTTTGTTTTGAGCGGTTTCGGTTTTCACCAAAAAATTATACAAATGGGATGATAGTATGGTCCATTGCCCACCTATATTTTGTAGATCTCACAAAAATTACTTATTTATTTTTCAGAGAACTAATTAACTAGCCTTTGTTTCTGGTGATCTCAATGGTATTGACATATTACTTTAAAGGGAAAACTATTGGAAAAAATCGCCATAGGCCCCATAGGATCGACGAGGACCCAGTAACATGTTGAACACGAGAGGTTATGTTGTAAGCTGCGGTTCAACCTGTCTGGCCATATCACCTTACATGAGAGGTTATGTGTTTGATTCCCTCCTTTACCACTCCCTTATAATTATTTTTATATTCATGTTGGCTGGGCTTTGGGCTGTCTACCACTAAGCCCTAGCCCAACACATCTGTTAAACGGGCCATGTAAAAAACCCAAGCCCAGCCAATCATTTAGAACATAAGCACCAAATTTGGGCTAAAGCCGGTTGGGCCCAGGCCGATCCATGAACACCCCCATGTGTGTGTGTGTGTGTGTGTGTGTATCCATATTGGTACTGTATAGTATCAAATGGTTGGTGTATGGTTATTCATAAATCATGTTTTGTTGGTCCATCTTAAGGTGGGACCAACTTCAATTATACTCTAAAATGCGACATGATGTGACGGCTTGTCAACTGGCATTTAAAAAATTTTAAAATTTAAATCACCTAAAAGATCTCAAATGACTCTTGGAATTCTTGAAATTCCATTTCCTTTGCTTCTTAGTGAAGGAATTCATGTTGAACGCTCGAGATTATCACATCCATATCATATGGGTCCAGGATGGACATGGTGCCACGTTTACCAACATGGGATCCATTCCGGACTCATATACATATATATAAATAATTAAAAGAAAATAAAGTAAAATCCTATTCCTAATAAAACTTAAAAAAAAAAAAAAAAAAAACGAGAAGAGGAGAGGAGGGGAAAAAAAATTATATATATATATATATATATAAATATATATAAACAACAAACCTTCTCGTGGGAGAGACACACCTAGTGCTTCGTTTGTTTCTTGTGGTTCACATGGCATTACACATGCACATCGTCATAAGAACATTCAAATTCAAATGAGAAATATTCTTTTATAATATTTAGGAAACTCAAATTTAATTATTTCTAGTTTTAATCCCTAGAGATTTCTTTTCTATGAGGTAATGGGTTAAATCTTGGCCTTGATCAATTTGTGGACCCTCATGTTAGATCCAAGCCACTGAAATTTACGTGCAACTTATAGATTGTAGCTGGCTTCATCTTTTTTGTTTTGCATCAATCTATATAGGGTCAACCGTCAAAGCTAGTTTTTTCTTTTCTTTTCTTATTCCAAGTTCCAACAATAGGTGGGTTTTATTGTGAAAGCAATAATTTATAATTTATTTTTTTTCTAATCTCACAATTACAATTTATGAGGTACAACTTCATAGCCAATCAAATATATTTTGGAGAAATTCTATTTGCACCACGAAAATAACTGAGCACACCCACTTTTCAAAAAAAATAAAATAAAATATATTAACAATATACCCATGACAAAAATACCCATAAGTTTCGTGCATATCTCATGTGCACGGGTGTGAAACGCCGTGCACATGATATATGCACGGGTTTTCACAGCCGTGCACCCCTTTATGTGCACGGCCCCGAAACATGCGAAGAAAGAGGAGAAGACGGTCACCGGTGATGGTGGGGCAGAGAGGGGAGCTCGTCGGTAATGGTACGGCCCTCGGGGTTCAGTCACAGCAGGTGGAAGGGGAAGAGGAGGAGAAGAGAAGAGGAGAAGAAACTACTTAGCTCGCCGGTGGGAGAAGAGAGGGGAGCTCGCCGGTGATGGTGGGGCAGAGAGGGGAGCTCGCCGAAGGGAGAGATGGTCACCGGTGATGGGGCGGTTGTCAGGGTTTGGTCGCAGCAAGTGGGAGGGAAAGAGAAGAGGAGAGGAGAGGAGAAAAAAGGAGGAGAGGGTGTTTTGGGCATTATTGGGAAAGTGGGTGGGCTCAGCAAAACATGTGGGTGCAAATAGAATATCTTTATATATTGCTATGTTTTCTTTCTCCTTATTTTTCTTTCAAAATTACAGGGGATCAATATGTGGGGCCATTGTGGAATCTCGTTGATTTCAAAATCCATATTTAATTTGTGGCCATTGTCATCTTCTCCAATCGTCCAAAACCTTTTAAACACCGAGGGTGATTCTGAATGCACCATGGGTTTTTCAGAACACACCCACAATTAAAAAAATTTTAATTACCAAAATGCCCTCAAGTGAAAGGACGACATCGCCCTTCACCATCAACCTCCTATCCTTTTCCTTTGGTTCTTTTGCAGTGGAGTGGAGCTTTTCTGTTTCTCTACTCTCATCTACTCTTCTTCTTCTTCTTCATTCTCCTTTTATCCATTGTTTCGCACTGCTCCTCTCCACTCCTTCCTCCTCATTGATGTTCATCTCCTTCCTTATCATCTTCTTCAACTTTTGAAAGTATCATCAAGTCTCCTCCATTTCTTTAACGATATTGAAAGTACTCATCTCCCTACATCACATTGTATATTGAAAGTAGGCAATTTCAATATGGATAAGCAGTTGACGATCTACCGAGAGGAGGTATACATTTTGACTTCGTTTCCTTCGGGTTTTTTTCTCTCGCATCCTGTTCGGGATTCGAGAACCGTGCCGCTAAAGATATGCTCAGCTGGTGAAGACCGTGCATAGTTATATTGCACGGCACTATAATGTTGGACAAAGTATTATTGAATGACCACATGAAACCGAGCATATATATTAAGAACGACCTATACAAACCATGCAGTATAATACTGCACAGTTGTAAAGGCTCGTGCATTTATAAACTAAGAATTTCTAATCATATTTTTAGGAGATTGATTCAATCGGTGTTAGTGAGTGTTTTTTGGATTTTACTAATGTTTTCACTACAGTCCCGATATTCAAAAGCCGAGAGGGCCTAATCCAATAGACAAGGGATGTTCGAAAGAAACATGGTTTGATAATTATAATCAAAACTTCAGATGTTGGTGGAGATGGTAGGAAGTCGAGAATATTTCTTTCTTGTGAGAGAAGTGGTAGTTATAAAGGTCCATTGAAGGTCTTCGAAAAGAAAATTCCTAATAAGGCAACGGGAACGAAGAAGTGTAGTTGCCCTTCTACTTTGAAGGGCCGAAAGTTGGCAACTGACAATGATTGGATGGTATTTGTAAGACCCCGACCCGAGTGACCTCGATTAGTGTTGATTATGGCAACTGACAATGATTGGATGGTATTTGTAAGACCCCGACTCGAGTGACCTCGATTAGTGTTGATTAAGTTGTATTTTAGTTATAAGCGTGTTTAGTGTGTTTTAGTTTAGTTTGGGTTTAGAATAGCTTTGTTATAGCTTTGGTGAATTTTGAGTGCCTTCGTAATTAGTGGGGCCCTTTGGGGGTTCCTTTTTATGACTTTGCATGTACTTAGGGGATTACTTGAAACTCTTTGGATTTGTGTTTTATTCCGTTTTATTAATCTCATCGATCCCTACAACTTTCGTGTCGATCCCGTTCCCGTTTCGAACCCCGAAACCCGACTTCCATTGCATTGAGGGCAAAACAATATTTTTACACTAAATATGGACCAAATAAATGATATTTCCAAAACCCGCGAAACATATACTTTTTGAAAATTAGAAATTTCGACGATCATTTCTTCCTCCTTCGTCGAATTCATCCGAGGCCCCAAAAACTACTATTTCAACCCTTCAAGTTTCCTAAGGGGTGGAGCCCACTTGTAAATGCTATATAAGCACCACCTTTTCTTCCTTTCTCCTTTTCCAGCAACTTTCTTCTTGCCTAGGGTTTTCTTCTTCCTTGTTCTTCTTCTTGCTTTTCCATCACCACAACACCACCAAGCTTGCACCAACATCATAATCGGTATCACCATTCTCTTCCTCTCCTTCAAAGCTCCTCATTGACACCATTTGTGAAGAAAACCACCATCTCCAAGACTTGCCTTGAGCTAAATCTTGCCATTAGAGGACCTTACAAGTAGCTTTCTTCCTAATCTCTTAGATATGCATTCTTGTTGCCCTTGAGGAGCTTCATTTTCAATATTGGAAGCTCCCTCTTCCTATTTCATTGTTTGACCCATTTTAGGGTTTGTTTTGGGGGTTTTATAGAGATTGTTGGTTTTGAGCTTGGAGAAGTGATTAGGAGCTTGATTGCTTGTTAGAGACCTTGAGGCAAGTGGATGAATAGATATTTTGAGCTTTTAATGATTTTGGTAAAATGTATTGATGATTTTATACTATTATTGATTTGCATTGATTTGAATTAAATGTGCATTAATAACTTTTATTAGTTCATTAAATGGTTTTGGAAATGTGGTTGGTAGTTTGTATTTATTGCTTAATGGTACTTTAAATGAACCCTTATGATATGGTTTCTCTCTTATCCTTTGTGGTTGAATGTGATGGGGGAGATGATTATTGGATTTGATGATTATGGGAGTGTGGATGTGGATTTTGATTATTGTTAGAAAGGAGTTTTGGAGCTTCCTATGTTGGAGTGGAAATGTGGCTTATATGAGTTGTAAGCAGTGAAAAATGGAAGGGAACAGAACTGTCCCAGAATCCATTTCTGGGCAGTTCGCTCGAGCGAACCTGGTGGTCGCTCGAGCGAAGTATCTAGAACAGGCTCCGAACCATTCCAGTAGACAGTTCGCTCGAGTGAACCCCTTAATCGCTCGAGCGAACCCTCCCAGAATTGTATCAGGCTCTCACAGAACCTTGTTAGTCCGAGCGAGTCATTTATTCGCTCAAGCCAACATGTTCGCTCGAGCGAACCCTTTTATACGCTCCAGCGAACTCTCTCAGAAATTTCATTAGGTGCCACAAAACATTGTTAGCTAGAGCGAACCATTTATTCGCTCGAGCCAACATGTTTGCTCGAGCGAACCCTTTATATGCTCGAGCGAACTCTGTCAGAAATTTCATCAGGCATCACAGAACATTGTTAGCTAGAGCGAACCATTTATTTGCTCAAGCCAACATGTTCGCTCGAGCGAACCCTTTATACGCTCGAGCGAACTCTGTCAGAGATTTCATCAGGCGTCACAGAACATTGTTAGCTAGAGCGAACCATTTATTCGCTCGAGCCAACATGTTCGCTTGAGCGAACCCTTTATACGCTCTAGTGAGCTCTCTCAGAAATCTCATCAGGCATCACAGAACATTGTTAGCTGGAGCGAACCATTTATTCGGTCGAGCCAACATGTTCGCTCGAGCGAACCCTTTATACGCTCGAGCGAACTCTCTTAGAAATTTCATCAGGCGTCACAGAACATTGTTAGTTAGAGCGAACCATTTATTTGCTCGAGCCAACATGTTTGCTCGAGCAAAACCTTTATACGCTTGAGCGAACTCTCTTAGAAATTTCATCAGGCGTCACAGAATATTGTTAGCTGGAGCGAACCATTTATTCGCTCGAGCCAACATGTTCGCTCGAGCGAACCCGTTATCCGCTCGAGCGAACCTCCCAGAAATCCATTCCAGAGAGCTCTTCGCTCGAGTGAACTTCCTGTCCGCTCGAGCGATAGGCACTGTTCACCTGGGACTAATTTGTGAGCAAAAATGAAATGTTTATTTGATTGAGATGCGTTTGTTGGGAACCCGATTGTGATGGAAAACCTAGTAACCATTGTATAACACCCAGTTGAAAAGGGAAATCAAATCACAAGTTTTCATTTAAGTTTTGATAATCCTAAGGTGTATAAAGAGCTTGGAATGTCCCCAAACTTAAGGAGTGCCAATTTTTATTGTATGTGACATACGGGACCTTTATTCACTTTGATCGAATTTAGAATCCTGATACTTGTCCCGAACTTCATGATTTATGAGTTATCGTTTCCGAAAATACTGAATTTGCAACTGCAACATTTTGCTAGTCCCGATATGCACTTCCCATTTGAAATAATATTTGTGCCTTCGAGCACCCCGTCCCGCCCGTTTATATAGTGCATCATATGAATTTCGTACATGCCTTGTTTTATGTGATTTGACCCATGAGTCGGCACCACTAAACTTGGATAACCTTGTTGGTTTGATCCACCTACTTGGAGATCCCCCTCCTGTCCCGCCAGCTGCAGTTTGGATCCCACTGCCCAGTTATTACCATGGTCTTGTCTCGATGCCACAAATTGCTACTGTGGTTCCCGATGCCTGGTTCGCTACCTTGGTCATGTCCTGTATTTATTATATATATGTATATGTTACTTATGTTGCATCTCCTCACTTTGGTGACTGAGGTCAATATCCCGATATGCTCATGTCACTTCGGTGATAGAGGACTTAGCTCCGTGTGGTTGTCATCTTGTTGTTTCCCGTTTTCCTTGAATACCTTACATGCTTTATATTGCATTTATGTTTCAAATAAATGATTATCCTATTTTATGAGATTTATGGTTTTGACATGTCTAAATGTTTTCCAAGGTAATTTCAATTGTTGTTTTTATCTTTTCACCTATTTGCCAAACCGTCGTGTTTGACCCTTGTTTTGGTACTCAGGTCCCGTTGTCGGTTATCCCGAGGAGGAGCACGAGGAGGCGGTCGAAGAACCGCAACGTTTAGTCGAGTGGCACGCCGATGATGTCGTTTAGACATTCGGGTGTTTGAGCTACGTAACATTTCGGGATAGAAATTAACTATTCTTTTAGGAATTTGATATTTTGTTATATTGGCCTTTGTTGGCCTCTATTTCTAGGGAGTTGTAATTTAAATGATCTTGTTGTAAACCTTAACCTACTTTTGGGAATTAGCTAATGATCATTGCTCAATTTGATACTGGTTTTACATATATGTTGATATTGATATCTTGGACATGAATGTATGAATTAGATTTGCTACACGCTTCCGTACTTAAAAGAAATATTCATGTTAATGTGATATCCTTACCGCGGACGCCTGTGGGAAATCGCGTGTACAAGTGGCATCCTTGATGGACTCGTATACGTCTTGATTTAAATTAATTAATAGTGTTGACATGGATTGTATCTTTCATTCATATCCACTATCTTACAGTCCCGATCCCAGAGTGGGCTCGTGGGTTATGGACCCGGTCTGGGGTCGCGACGGTAACAGTGGTTTGTGGGGTGCACAATCATTCAAACGCACAACATTTCGAGGGGTGCTCGTTTACTGGGAAGCTTTCTAAGGAAGAAATCAACGTTTTGATTGACATGTCTAAGAGTTTGGGGAAGCCGATGAACATCCTCTGGACATTGAAGGAAATGGATGTGCACAACACCACTACGATGAAGAATATTTACAATGCTTGTCACAAGTTTAGGGTGACAGAGATGGCCGGTCGATCACAGATGCTGCAACTCATGATGCATTTGGAGGAGAACAATTACATTGAGTATCACACTAGCAACGATGCAACAGATGTTATCTTGGACCAATTCTAGGCACATCCATCATCTATTGAGTTATTGCATGCATTTTCAGAAGTTTTGATAATAGATTTCATGTACAAGACTAATAGATATCGACTTCCCTTGCTTGAGATTGTTGGTGTTGCATCTACTCAACTGACGTTCTCCATTGCTTTTATGTACCTTGAATCAGAGAGGGTGCAAAATTATAGCTGGGCTTCGGAGAGGCTTAAGGAGTTAATGGATGGATGCATTCTGCCCCGTGTGATTGTCACAGACAGAGAGTTAGCGCTGATGAATGCAATAAATTTTGTTTTTCCTAATGCAGCAAACTTATTATGCATGTGGCATATTTCTAGGAACATCTTGGCAATTTGTAAGAAGCTTTTTGAGACCAACGATAGATGGGAAGCATTTATTTTTTGTTGGAACACGTTGGTTGTCTCTCCCACAGAAAATGACTACATGTAACTTCTAAGTGCATTGGAACGGAATTACTACAGGTATCCACATGCTGTTGATTATGTGAAGAAGTCGTGGTTGATTAAGCATAAGGAGCAATTTGTGGCTACTTAAACGGATCGGCATATGCACTTTGAGAACGTCACTATGAACAGGGCCGAGAGTGCGCGTGCAAAATTAGAGAGACACCTATGTACATCGAACTGTGGCTTTGATTCATCTTGGCAGTGGCAGGTTATCCATGCCTTGCTTGAGTTACTCTTTACGAAGATAAAGACTTCTTTTGAAAAGAGTTTGAACACCGTGCAACATAAGTTCAAACCGGCACTGTTTTGTGAGTTGAGAGGATTTCTATCAAGGAATGCTGTGGATATAGTGTTAAATGAGTCGATAAGAGCTGGTGATATTGGTCCAGACTCGGTAGCATGTGGGTGCGTAATTTGAGAGACCCATGTTTACCATGTGCACACGAAATTGTCGTTTACATAAGGGAATGCTCTCAAATACCACTAAGCTGTGTACACCACTATTGGCGGAAGCTCAATTTAGAGGCCACTACGGTGAACCAAACCCCTAAGTTGACCATAACTTCCGAGTTCAAATTAATCATTAAGAAATTTCAAAATAGTGATAAGAGGGGTAAAATACAAACATTGAAAAACCTTAGAGAATTAGGAAATCCTTCATCTACTTCTCTTCTTGGACCGGATGTTAAGTTGAATACTCACGGTCGATTGTCATCGAAAAAGAAGAAGTTGGATTGGTCTACGCGTCGGGAGCCATTTACTTTCGAGTATGCACTCTTGATGAAAGATAGTGTTCCAGTTAGATTAAGCGGCACTGGTGTAATGAAGAAGAAGGAGAAACTGAGTGTCCGTCGCACTCGGTCATGCACATTTCTGCACTTGCTTCCTCAGTCACTAGGGCCCTGTATCCAAACTATTAAACATGTTGCAACTGATTGTAATTGTGGATTCAGAGCTATAGCTGGTTTTCTCGGCATAGGCGAGGATAGTTGGATGCAGGTTAGAATGGATTTGAGCAGTGAATTACAAAGGTATCAAAATTATTATTCATTGGTATATGGAGGAGAGTAATGGGTTGGGGAGCTGTATTACGCATTGCCATACTATGAAAGCAATCATTCATTTAATCGATAGATGACAATGCCGAACATGGGTCACTTGATATCTTCATATTATAACATTGTATTGGTCCACCTTTCATTACAGCTGTGACTTACTTTCCTGGCATTGAGATCATCCCTTATTCCATCAAGTTCTCGCGATTGGTTTCGTCAATGAAAACCATTTTGTTCAGGTCTTCATGACACACGGGGCTCTGTCATATCCCGGTCCTGAATCACCCTTGCCTAGGGTAATCTCCGAGGTGTGTCACACGTACTCCCGTGTGTTGTACCTGTCTTGAGCCAAATACAACATACGAAGGAGAGAGAAACATAACTTTCAACACACGTGAGTTAGAACTCACTAGAACTTATCAATAGCAATTATTCATAGCGGAAGCTGTTTGTAATTCATTCTTGAGAGAGTATCAATTCCCATACAGTCCATTTAATATTTCAAGTTTTGATACAAAAGAATTATACACATATATATCGTTTACAAAAGAGGGTGTGAAAAAGAACTCTAAACAACAATACCAAAAGTATTATCAAATGAACAACTAAACACTAAGTGTGGCCCACACAAAAAGGGGCTGGCCACACAAACTACTCCAAAAATGTTTAGCATGCACTCTGTGGAAGACAACTAAACAGCCGGGATCAGACCATTCTTCTAATCCTGAAGGTACCTCTTGGGTAACCTTCTCCCCCTCTTTGGTCTCCTCAGAACTGGAGGCTATACTTGCGACTGTGACACCAAGAGTAGTATCATCAATACGATGATTAAGTAAGTATATGCAATAATAAGGAAATACATAATGTATCAAAATGAATTTAAGACGAGTAATTTATAGATGGCAATAATGAGTATCAATTAGGCAATTTGTGCACAATTGAATATTTTATGCTTATGAATCAAGTATATTGAAAACATACTAATTGGCTACTACCTTAAGCTCATCCTCTCAATTAGAGAGCAAATCTAGTTGGGATGTCACCAGCGGCACGGCCAAAGGCTCACTGGCTACCCGGGTCTGGAGTTCCGGTGCTCTAGATGACTTACTGCAGTAGTCTCGAATAACTAAACCGAGTTTAATTCCGTCGGGTATCATAAGGTTGAAGCTAAATAGTGCCGACTCGATCGAATCAAATACAAATCAAATCATAATTGGATTTGAGTGAATTTCTATTTTTCTTATCCTAAATCAAATCGAATCATATTCATATATCACATTACTCACTCAATCCATATGTTCAACAAATACTGAATTGGTATACTTATTGAAGTTACGAATTTGAATGTAAACAATTGGACCTTAAGGAGTATTGATAATGCAACAATTAGATAAATATGACTTAATATCAATAATGAAGTTGTACTCCAATATGAAATGCAATAGTTAAAAGGAATCAAGATCATTTACTAACCAAGACTATACTATTGATTTCAGTCCTTCACTGTCCAATACAAAGTAAGTTTGAGAAAATCAATGTATTACTACCTTGTTAGGTGTCACTATTTATGAGAAGTACATTGAGTTTCCAAACTAACCTTCATGGCATAATGTTAGACTAATTTGTGCTCATTGGACCAATTAATAAGGTTAATGGTTCCACTTTTAAGGTCATAAAGTCTTAAAATTCCTAAATTCCTATGCGAGTAAAGGTAAACACCTTAATTATCTATTAAGGATGATTAAGGTGGGTTATGATAAAATAAGGGTGGTAATTCACCCAAATTTGGGTCGGGAAAAGGGCCAGGTTTCAACTTCAATTTCGCTCGAGCAGACCCAAGTTCACTCGAGTGGACCCATCTAGAAGGTTGGTCGCTCGCGCGTTACATTTTATTCGCTTGAGCGAGGCTTTCAGAGGTGTGGTCGTTCAAGCGGACCCATGTTCGCTCGAGCGGACCTCATCTAGAAAGATGGACGTCCGAGCGATCATTTTATTCGCTCGACTCAAAGCTTCAGAAGGAGCTCAAGCGACTGCTCTAGTTCGCTTGAGCGAACTGTCTAGAATTCCTGTTTCAGGGTTTCTCACCACTTCTTCCTCCCATCCATCTCCAATCCTTCTTTTCACTATAAACCTGCATAAATGGAGTCTCCCTACTCCCATTTTCATATCATTTAATTCTTCCATCCATTTCATTAATAAAAACCATATAATAATTCAATCCAAATATTTATTAAGAAATAGAATCATTGAATAAAAATCTCATGTGAATCAATGAAAGTAAACAAAATGTAAATCCAAATTTATGGTTATACTTGCCTCAAATAAGAGCTTTTCCAAACTCTCTCTTTACTATGGTTCAAGGAAATCCAAAACGCCCAAATTAATCAAACCCTAATCACAATAAACCTGGGAAATGGGGATGAATATGCATGCATGGTCCAATATGAGTCTCTTGACTCTAATGTTACTCAAAAACACAAAAGAAAAAGGTCATGACTCTCACCTCAACAATGAATTCGAATTTGAAGAGAATAAGAGATGGAGGAGATGGTTTCTTGTCCTCAAAAGATAGAGGAAGATGATGAAGATGAAAGTGAGTCCACTTTAGCTCCCAAAATGCTTCTTGATGATTTAGAACGAGAGAAAGATAAATGAAGGAGAAGAGTAGTGAAGAGAAGAGTAGAGAGAAGAGAGAAGAGAGAAGAGAGAAGAGAGGAAGGAAATGAAAAGGAGAGGGTTGAATTATATATATATATATATATATAAGGGATGAGGTTGTCTTCTTGCAAGTAAGTCCACTCAAATAACATATTCTCATTTTAAGTCAAATGGGGGTCCAAATGGTCAACGATTGATCAAATGAAGAAGAGTCTAATACGAAAATCAATGTACTCGTCAAAATACACACGATGATGCCAATATGACATGCAATTGATGCAAAACGTGAAAACTCATAATTACGAAAAAGCCCTTGACTCAACCCAATTGAGTCAACACTATTCCAACTCACCAATTCAATACTCAAGACTCAATTAATTCAATCTATAGAGCCTAATCAATACTAATTACCATAATTAGTAGTTAAACATAATTAATGTAACTAAAACACATTTAATTAGCACTAATTAGGGTTAAATTGGGTCGGGGTGTAACAGGCTCCCATGCCTCCTATTGCTACAAATTGGCTTAGACACCACCATCCTAATGTAGACGGATGGCAACTCCCACATGCTAAGAGCATCGAGCAATTCAGAGAATTAATTGGAGACAGTGTCGCAACACAGGAGTTGGTTAATCTTGACAGCGGTTGAATATTTATATCCGATTTGTTGTAAACAAAATACATGTTTTTTTTTTAACGGATGGCTGGTAAAATGGATGCAAAATGTATGTTGTTATGTTATGTGAATTTTTTTTAGACCCCTACTCGGATTAACAATGCCATGTAAAAGATAAACTGCAGGGTGAAAAAGTACCATGCAGTTTGCTTTTGCATGGATATATATTACACCGTGCAGTGTTTATTTGCACAACATTATGATTTTTTTTTTACCCCTGCTCGGATTAACATTGCCGTGCAAAAGACAAACTGCATGGCAAAGAAGTACTATACAGTTTGCTTCAGATATATTACGGCATGCAGTGTTTATTTGCACAGCAATATAGTGCCGTGCAGTTCGCTATACCATCAAAACATGTTGGCCGTGCAGCCTTATATTATAACATACAAAAATAATGAACATTGCAATTTCATTCCATTTTGATCAAAATCATACAAGTACACCAACATTCATAAAAAAAGACCCATCCAACATTCATAAAAAAAAGACGGCACATATCAACCAGTTCTTATAAATTGTCGCGACCCGGACTGGGTCCCCAAGCGGGCCTAATCCGGGATCGGGACTATTTGATTGATTTGTGAATGTTTGTGTATGATGAATTAATTTAAACCCAAAACGTATACGAGTCTACCAAAGAGTACCACTCGTACACGCGATTTCCCATAGGTGTCCGCGGTGAGGATATCACATCAACATTAATATTTCTTTTATGTGCGGAAGCGTGTAGCAAATCTATTTCATACATTCATATCCAAGATAACAAGATTAACACATATTTAATACCAGTATCAAAATGAGCAATGATCATTAATGCTATAACCCCAAAAGAAAGTTAAGGTTTACAACAATATAGTTTAATTACATTGTCCCCAAAAATAGAGGCCAACAAAGGCCAATAAAATAAAGTATCAAGTTCCCAAAATAATTGGTTAGTTTCTATCCCAAAATATTTCACAGCTCAAGCACTCGAATGTCTAGACGATATCATCGGCGTGCCACTCAACTAAGCGATGCGGTTCTCCGACCGCCTCCTCATGCTCCTCCTCGGGGAGACCGATAACGAGACTTGAGTACCAAAGTAAAGGGTCAAACACGACGGTTTGGCAAACAGGTGAAAAGACATATCCATAAAGAAATTACCTTGGAAAACATTTAAACCTGCCAAGCAATAGTTTCATAAAACCAGAGAATCATTTATTCAAATACATATGCAATATAAACATGTAAGGTATCCAAGGAACGGGAAACAACAAGATGGCAACAGCACATAGCTAAGTCCTCTATTACCGAAGTGACATGAGCATATCGGGATGTTGTTTCAATCACCGAAGTGAGGAGATGCAACATAAGTAACATATACATATACATAATATAATACGGGACATGACCACGGTAGCGAACTGGGTATCGGGACAAGACCACGGTAATAACCAGGTAGCGGGATCCAAACTGCAGCTGGCGGGACGGGAAGGGGTCTCCAAGTCGGTGGATCAGACCGTCAAAGAAAGCCAAGCTTAGTGGTGCCGACTCATAGGTCAAATGACAAATCAAAACATGTATAAAACATATCGAGTGCACGTATATAAACGAGCGGGACAGGATACTCCAAGGCACAAGTATCATTTTATTCGGGCATGTATAAACGGGCTAGCAAAATGCTAAAATACACTTTCAATACTTTCGAGAATGATAAATCATAATTCGAGAAATTCGGGACAAGTGTCGAGATTCAAGATAAATCAGGTGGTTAAGGACCTCGTATGTCCATTGTAATAATGACTTGGAACTCCTTGAGTTTGGAGACATTCCGGCTACGTTAGTGATTTTCAAACTTTTAAATGAGAACTTCAAAATAAACGGAACCTTAAAAGAGATCCTAAGTGTAATGTTAATCCTGAAGCATCGTACAACCTATTCAGTCACGAAGGGGATAGGATTCGCGATACCCAAACATACAAACCTCGTGCATAGTTATAAAGGGGGGTTTCCCTTGTCCCGTACCGTTCAAGATTGAATTAGGTTAAGTTCCGATACAACCGGATTAACTTCAAAGAATGTCGGGTCAAACAATCTCATGATAAGTCAAGTGAGTCCAATAAAAAGGGTAACCAAGTTCCACCTAAGTCCATTTAAGAAAAGAGTAAAAATCACTTCCCAGGGGAGATTCGCAGTTGGCCCTGTCGACCCGGCCCTAGGCCGGTCGACTGCGTACACTGCAGTCTCGGTCGACCTAAGGAGGTTAGGTCGACCCCTCTCATGAATGCCCGGTCGACCGAGCCCTTGGCCGGTCGACCGGTAGTTGTATATAAAAAGGAGTGAACAGTGTTTTGGTCAGGTTCCAGAGAACCTGACCCCTGTGTGGCCGGTCGACTGAGCTCCCTGGCCGGTTGACCCAGTGAACTGTGTAACAGAACCCAGGTTCTGTTTTCTGCAGTGCAATGGGTCGTTCATCAGAGGTCTTGACCCTGTGTGGCCGGTCGACCGAGCTCCCTGGCCGGTCGACCGCGTGAACTGCGTGACAGAACCTAGGTTCTGTTTCTGCAGTTCAGTGGGTCATCCATTCTTCTTCATTCCTTTTCTACATTCTTAAAACCTGATTAACAATATAAACCATGGATAAAACAACCTAAGAAGATTCACTATTGTGCATTTATTTCAAACCAAAACAAGCCATTAATATCACAAAATATTTGGTGAAATCATAAATGCATCTCATAAAACTCATTCAAAGCTAAACATATCAAATCATCCACTTGCCTTGGGTCTCAAATCACAGGAAAACAAGCTCCTTACCATACTTGCAAGCCAAGAACACAATCTCTAGAAAACCCCCAAAACAAACCCTCAAAATGGGTCAAAATAATGAAGGAGAAGAGAAATTTTTCAATAATGGAAAAGTAGCTTCTCTAAGGCTAGAAGAACACAAATCTAGAAGATTAGGGAGAGAGCTTACCAATAGGTGCTCTAAATGAGCAAGGCAAGCTAAATGAGGATCTTGGAGAGAAGATATTTCTTCACAAATGGTACCAATGGAAAGCCCTTGAAGTGGTGAAGAAGATGATGAAATCCTTTTTGATGTTGGTGCAAGCTTGGTAGTGTCTTGATGATGGAAAAGTAAGAAGAAGAAGAAGAAAAGAGTCAACAAACCCTAGGTTGGCTGTTGTGCTGGAAAAGGGAAAAAGGGAGGGGATAAGCTCTCTTTTATAAGCAAGACAAGTGGGCTCCACTAACTAGGAATCTTGTTGGGCTGAAATAGTAGTTCTCGAGTCTTCGGATGAAAACGACGAAGAAGGAAGAAATGATTGTCGAAATTTCTACTTTCCAAAAAGTATATGTTTTGCGGGTTTCGGGAATATTAAATTTTGGGTACAGATTTAGTGTAAAAAGACTGTTTTGCCCATGAAGCTAGAAAAGTCGAGCTTCGGGATTCGGGACGGGAACGGGATCAACATGAAAGTTGAAGGGATTAACAAAATAAGTAAATCGGGATAAAACACTAAATCAAAAGAATCTCGAGTAATCCCCCAAGTACACATAAGTCATAAAAAGGAACCCCCAAAGGGCCCCACTAATTCCAAAGGCACTCAAAATTCCCAAAGCTATGACAAAGCTATTCTAAACCAACTAAACCAAAATCCACTAAACAAGTTCAAGACTAACACGCGACTTAATTAGTACTAATCGAGGTCACTCAGGTCGGGGTCTTACATAAATCCTCAAAATATACACCCATCCACAGCCCACATCTCATAACTAATCATGGTTGCGTACATCGTCGATACATCAACGGTAAGCTATCCAAGATCTCGGTGGTCTGCAATACCCGGTAATAGAAATCAGCTTGTCGCTCCGTTCACGCAATCGTGGCACAAAGATGGTCATTCGCTTGAAGGATTTATAATAAACAATAAAATGTGTCAATACTTAAGATAGTTTGGAAAAATGGATACATAATGGTTGGAAAAAGTGTACACCCTCATCGTTCTTGGAGTCGAGTCATCTCTACCCTCAGTAGGGTCATAGTGGGAATGACGATCGGGTTTTTGTACTCGAGGGTGTGAAATCCTACAAAACCACTCGAGGTAGTCAGATCATAGTTATTAATTTCGTTTCGTTTCGGCCGAAATGGCTCAAATTTTTCGTTTCAGTCAAGTGGCCGAAACGAAATTTTGGCCCAAACTTTTCGGTTTGAATTTGGTCAATACCGGCCGATTTCGACCGAAATTTAAGATTACGGCCGAAATGTCACTTTTCGGCCGAAATGAAATTTTACACAATTATTATTTTTTTTACTTTTTTTACACATATATTTTGTATTTCTTATATTTTCACAAAATATAATTCCAAAAAAATTATTATAATGGATTAAATCTATATTTATTACTTTTTCTATTTTTTTTACTTATATATGTATATATATTATGTTATATTTTTCCCGAAATGTAATTTCGAAAAGTTTCACCGAAATTCCGAATCGGCCGAAACTTTTCATTTTGCAGGCCAGAGCGAAATGATGTCCGAAACGATATTGACAACTATGAGTCAGATGCACACTCCCATGCATGTTGCGCTCGATGGCCGCGGTATGCAACAAATAAGATATGATCCTCCCACGTAACCCAGTGCTGGTAAAAAAATCTATAGGTGACCTTAAATTTTCTAGCAGTAGATCCTTGAGATGCACAAATGAGGGCGAGCGATGTGGGTGGGATGGTCTGTACAAAGCCAAACTGTTGGAGAACCCTATGTGGTAGGATTCAATGACATCAAGCGATCTTAAGCAAGCACAAAAGAAAGGTATCTCATAGAATGGATGCTGAGCTCTGGCAGCAGCGTACGAATCCCAAGCTACCTATGAGAAGTAAATGAAACAATATATTAATATAGTAAAAAGTAATAGTAAAAAACGTACAATATAAATGAACACCTCTATTGGTTGCTCACCTCACTCGGATGTAGGGCATCCAACCTTTCACGCATCAACTGTATGTTATCCCTCGCAATCCTGTAATCTTAACCAAGATTCCAGCAGTTAGCTAAAGGCATTCCAGCAGTATACCCCCTCTGTACAGGAGGACGGGTAAATGGGAAGTACTTGTACACCCAAGTCTACAAATTATACCAATTATTAATTATACAATTTAAAGGATCAATTACGAGGGAACATGTGTATGTATATATAAAGAGTACACATTTACCATGTGCAGCATCATATATCTAGCAATACGTTGCACATTTGTCCTCGTGGCGGTCCCAACTGGCGATACAGGTATGCCAGTGCGGCAGCCCCCCATGCATAATGACGAACCCATCCCAAGTCCATCAGTAAAGATAGGTTGTAGATGGGGACTCTAGTCGATGACTTATCAGTGAAGAGTGTGGAACCTAACAAATACAGAAGGTAGCTTCTTGCTGGCTGCTGCACACTCTACCTGCTTAGCAGACGACGCAAGAGTCACATTGCAGCACACCCATTTGATCCACCCCATCCTAACTACCCCACCACCTGCCACTCTCAACTAAGCTGAAGCAGATGCCCTATCCACACCCAGTCTATGCTCAAGCAAATCTACTTGATCAGTAAATCCCATACTTGTCGATGTGTGGACAGGCGTACGCGTTACTGGGATGCCGGGGAGAGTACCAACATCATCTAAGGTGATCGTCATCTCGCCAAAAGGCATGTGGAAAGTATTTGTCTCTGGTTGCCATCTCTCTTCAAAGGTTGATACTAAAGGGCAAGAGATATATCGGTTGGAGAAACGCTTCAGGTTTGCCAATCCAGACTCTTCAATAACAGCACAAAACTGAGGAACATGAAGATCATCCACATCCTCGCACAGCGGAATGAACCACTCCTTCAGCTTATACCAATGATTGATACATTTGAGCGAATCATGTTCCTACACATTATAAGTAAAATATTCATTAATATCTGTTATTATAGACTTCAACACATCTTATTTGAAAAATGATTAATTAAAACATAATAAGAATGCAAGTGTACCTCCTCGTTCCATATTGACACAGCTACGTGCGTCCTAACACTGATAAGGACAGATAGGTCCTCCAGACCGCCCCCATTGCAGCTCGAGGACTGGACAGTTGTGCCTCCTCGTCTGTGGAATCATCATCTGAAGAAGGCACATCCTCCTCTATTGGATCCGGTAGTGGATCCTATTGCAATCGACATCTTCGTTCAGATGCCGTTGGCCGTTGACGGCTGGAGGTTAAAGAACTCGCATGCACGCCTTGACCGCGTGACCTCGCAACACCAGTCTTGGTCGCAAGGTCGATGCCTAGCTAGCAGAACTACTTTGTCCACCTGTCGTCAAAGAACTACCACGATGAGCCGGTCTTCTCGACATTCCTTTAAAATCGTTAACAGTTAAAATCATTAAAAGGAACAAAAGGGGGTCCAACAATTCTCCCTGCTCAGTTCAAAAGGACTGTGCAAACTGTTTCCACACAGCGTAATGAAACAACGCATTTTCTAGCTGCACGGTTTGATGGAATCGTGCAAATCTTATATGCACGGTGAAAATGGCCGTGCAAATATAATCTGGATTGAGTCCTACCGCCGTGCAAAGTAAACCTTGCACGGTTCTGGATTGCCGAGCAGATCGTGAAGTTCAGTTGAGTTTTTTCAGTGTTTTGAACTACAGACAGGATTTATGCTTCCTTCCATCCATCCATCTCGTTCAATTAGGTCCGTAAATTTCCCTATCTGTTGCAAATGTCCATACTGTCATGCCACCAAAAGTGTAACCGAGGTTATGCGTGAGATTATGGCCAATTAAAAATTTTTCCAACATTAATCAAATGCAACATGGTCCCAATCGTGTCCCATCTGGATCTAAGACTGTTGTGAGGTGTAAACATTTCATCAATTACATAAAACAAATAGCGGAAGCTTTATAATTACAAGTGGTATCTTAAAGATGTATGGTTTAGAGCTAATATTGAAATACATTAACTAAGTTCAAGTTTAAGACTGTTAACAAAAGTATTAGTTACAATAAGATGGCCACACGAAAACTGAGCCTAATCAAAATGATAAAAGAACCAAAAGTGAATCTAAATCCAGAATAACGTGAAAGCTCTCATGTACTGGGTCGATACGGCTTTACAATGCCGTCCGTACTGTACTTTAGGAAGTCATTCGGCTGATCTGTCTGAACTTCTTCCGTCGTCTCCTCCTCGGGATAGAAGGGGTCGGTACCTATGCACTAAGAGTAGCATCATCAGACACAATGGTCGGCAAGCAAATAGACATATAAAACACCAAAGATATGCAGTACAAATTAAAGTAAATGTGTAGACAAGATCATATAAAATGCATAGCGGTTTGATCGTCAGAAACGCATAGCATTCGAATCATAAACAGACTATCAAAGTAGGCGGTCTACATATGCTAATTACCACGGGATAATGCCATTGCCCTCCCTTACTCACATTGAGTCGTGGTGGAGATATAAATAGTTTGGGATGAAAACATGATGTTCAGAGTGTTCAGAGTGATGCCCCATTGGCATCTATTAGTGTCCTTTACACCAATCCAGTCTGCAGACAGTCCTCTCTTGGCTCATGCGGTTCGGTCCCCGTGGGCTCTGGCCTAATCTTGCCTCAAGGTTTTAAATTCAGAGTCCTCACATAAGTGGTGCCTCAGCTGTGTTGAACGTTAACAGCAGAGTGGTGCCTAACACAAAGAATCCTAAACAAATAACAGTGAGGGCTAGGTTTTCTTGCGCAAACAAGATTCATCAAACAATAGATAAACTACTTTGCCTCAAATCAAATAAGACTTCAAATAGATTTTAATAGTAGTTTTTTTCAAGCCTTACATTCAAGGCCCCCTAGCCTCAACACCTCAAACAAACCTCATAATAAATGGAACATCAAAAGGGATCCTAGGTCCATCATCTAAATTCTTAATGTGATCCCAAACAAAGTAAAGTAAACAGAGCTAATGAACATGTTCGTTACATGTAGACAAGTACCAGACGGTACAATTTGGAATCAAAAGCAATAAACAATCCAATCCTAAGCCTAGTGTTAAACTCGAAGCATCGTACAACCTACTCAATCAACGAAAGGAATTAGGGTTCACGATACCTGAACGAAACCTCTTCGTGCATAGATATAAAAAGGGTATCTCGTTGTCCTGTATCGTTAAAAATTGAGCTAGGTTGGATCCTGATATAACCACAATAACCGTGAAGAACGCCGGCTCAAAACATTCTCACATGTAGTCAAATGTTTCCGAAAAGGTCGCCAAGGTTCCACCTAAGTCCCTCTAAATTTGGGTGGGAAAGACCCTTCCAAAAAGGGTTTTACAGTTGGCCCAATCGACCTGGCCTTGGCCTAGTCAACCCCATACACAAGATGGCCCAGCCAACCAGTGAAAAATAGGTTGACCTTCCCCTTGTGTACCCAGTCGATCGGATACACAGGAGGCCCGGTCGACCCACCCCCATATTTGGGTTGACCTTCTTCATGCCCGATCGACCGATAGTTGTAAACAAAAATGCATGAATAGTATTTTGGTCAGGTTCCAAAGAACCTGCCCTGTGTAGCCGATCGATCGAGCCCCTGGCCGGTTGACCGCATACACTGCAGAAATAGAATCCAAGTTTTGTTTCTACAGTGAAATGGGTCATTCCTTTTCCTCCTTCCCTGAACCTGATTAGCAGTCCAATCAAGTATAAAAACAGTCTAACCTCATCCCACAAATCTAGCTAATCAAGTCATTGACATCCAAATCCATTTCATTAGGCTAACAAACCTAATTATCATATTTTTAAATCCCTAAATCATCAAATGAGCAATTAACATCTAATTCATAATTTTTCTATACAAATCAAGGAAGACAAACATATAAAGCATAAATATATGTATCTACTTGCCTTAGATAAAGAGCTTAACCAAAAACCAAGACAAAATCAAGTGAGAATCCTCCTTGGAGCTCAAACTTGTGCAAATGGCTTTTAATCCCAAAACCACCTACAAAATGGATGCAAATGGGTTGGGTGAGCTTCCCTATTTCATTTCTAATCAAAAGGAAGGAGTTCCACTAAGTCTACAAGCTTTGGGAGCATACTTAAGAATGGGTTGTGAAAGAGAAGCTTCGAAGAGTAAACGGGTGGAGTCTCGGAAGCTTGGGGAAGAAGATGGGGTGCTCCACCCGCGACCGTCGGCAGTGAAGGGGGTTGGGTTTGTTGAGAGTGAATAGTGAAATGAGAGGGAGATGAGATAAGAGATGAGTGAGGGTGTTATATTAGGTTAGGTTAAGGGTTATTTTATGTTTGGTCCTTAGCTTCACTAATAATGATTTTCGGGCCTCTTCAACATGTCGAATCGAAACACGATAGAAGACTAAAGTTTGTGAAATGCCGAGACCTACCCGATGCACCCAAACTCGCAAAAACTCATAATCTCATAAAAATCCTACAAACTTCCCAAATTGCAAACCACCCCACTATTGTACCAAAACGAACTCGAATTCGCGCGACACTTCGCTCATGTGATCCACACGTCAAACCCGACTCCCTAAAACTCTAAACACACTTACTAACTAACCAAGTAATTAATTATAATTAATAGAAGATTAAGGAACGGGATGTTACACTTACACTCTATATGCATACATTACAACCTAAATTTCTAACAAATATATGAAACGGATAAATTTGATGGGAGGGAGAAGAAGAAGAAGAGCTTACCTAACATCTACAAGATTCCAAATAATAATAGTGACGAGAGGCACACAAGAATCGTAGTGGAGAAGCGGAGAAGAGGAGGAAGACGACCGCTCTATGGTCACTGTGTTTTGGGCGGGGTAACGAGTTTGTTTGAACGAGTAATTTGTGTTTTAGGTGTGGTAAGGGTGATATGAGTATTATGGTGGGTGGGCTCACCAAAACCTTGACCAACAAAAATAAAATAAATAAAAGAGCTTTTTATATATACCCACCTAAGGTTGTATATAGGCCCTTGAGGTTTTAGTATCTGTAGGCCCCTGTTTTTTCTTTTTAATACCTTTAATGTCCCCAAAATCAATATTTTTAAGAAGAATGGGTAGCCACCATGAGATTTGGATTCGAATTTTATATAAATGATAGCTTTGCCCTTACATCCATTAAACAGAAATGAGTATATTATTATTTATAAAAATACCATTATTTTATCTCAAGTCTCAATGGTTTATCTCAATAACTCTCTATGCACATGACTATGGGTGGACCCAGGTACAAGGTCATAGAGCCCCACCCATAGCTGAAAAAATTTTAAATTTCCCCCTTTCCCCTGAACAAATTCTATAAATAATTATATATATTTATATATTGTGTTTTTTTACATTTTGCCCCTTCCCCTAACATTTCTTTTACATAGAGCCAAACACCGCCTTAAAAATTCTAAAAATTAATATATATATATATATATATTTTGACATATGCCCATTCCTCTAATATTTCTTTTACACCCTCTTCTCATGAAGTATAATCATATATTTTGAAACTTTTATCAATCTAATAGTGGGTTATGTATGGATTGGATAAATCATAATCGGTTATAAGTACATGTGTTGATTGTCATAATGATCAATTTAGATTTAATGAAATGAGCCCTGCATTGATTTAAAAAAAAGTGAATTTATGTGGGGTCATTATATCCTACTAAGTGCAATTGATAATGATACATGATTTATAAAAAAATTTGAGTCCAAACTTTTAAAATTTTACATGCAAGGATAAAAAAGATGGATGAAAGTGTTATTTTGCTCTAAAAACCTACGGTGGTTGGAAGACTATCGATTTTGAAAATACGGAAGGTATTAAAATAAAAATACAGTGACCTACTTACAGATACTAAAACCTCATAGCCTATTTACGAAACCTACCAAACTTAGCGTGGTATATACAAAAAGCTCAAAATAAAATGGGTGTTGTGAGCTAAGCAAGTGTGTGTTTTCAACAATAGATGTGGGTGCCAGTAGAGTTTCCCAAACACCGAACCTTTCTCTGTCGTTCTCCCTCATCGCTGGAACGTCTCATTCTCTCTCTTGCCTATGCAACTTACAAGACCCTTGGAGGATAATGTAGGCAGAGGCGGACCGACGTTTACTTGGCCTGGGGCGGTCGTCCCAGGTCAAGTTCCAAATTCCTCTTCAAATGCTATTGGGCCTTGGCCCACGCCTCACATCAATATAATGCTTGGCCCAGGTCAAAAGGGCAGAACGAAAAAAAAAATCAAAGTCTACTTTGCCTCTTTCGACCATCCCTCATTCCCTCTCTGTGACTTCGGTTCTTCCGAGTTTCGAACCTTCGAGACTTCGACGGTTCAACTTCAGCCGTTCAGGTTCAGGTAACTCTCTCTCCCTCTCTCTATATCTTCTCTCCCCATCTCCCTCCCTGGCTAGGGTTTGTGGCTTTGTGCATTTTCCTCTCTTCCTCCTTTGCACATTACGGTTTATGTTTTAATTTTCTTTTTTCATTTGAAGTGATGATTTCAGACTTCCAATTTCCAAACGATATGTTTAAGGAAGAAGTGAAATGACCAGATACCTACAAGTGCAAGCGAGACTGTCATACTGATATCATCAAAGAATGTTGTTGCAAAGTGCAAACCATATGTTCGATGAAGTGTCAAATTGCCCCCAACGAAAATCTTCGACGAGAATAGTTGACACTTGGCAGTGTTTGATACCAATAAATTAAGAACAACTCAGTCCTCAGATATGCCCTACCCTCTCTGATAATTAGATTGTGAATTAGATTATGAAAGTGATACCAGTCGGCAGTCTTATTTTAGTGAAATCTTGATACCAGTCGGCAGTCTTATTTTAGTGAAATCTGGCTAATGTCAAGCATTAGAAAATACAAAACTCATAAAGAAATTTAAAGATAGTGAATTAGAATATGATAGTGATACCACTTGGATTGGAGTAAAATCAAATTAACATCAACAACGGAAGTTATACATCAGACATGGGGTTTTGCTTAGAATGATTTAAAAATAGATATTTATTGCTAGAGAAATTTTTTGGTGGGCCTGTGCATAAACAACTTAGATGTACACAGTTCACCTGAGAATTTCTTCTATGATCAATGTGAATGGGACACACACAACCACCTCCCCTAGGCATCAATGATCTAGATGGTACCGATTGTTTGGATTGGGAATAATAATAATGATGTATTCTAAATTCTTTAAACTCAAGGGTTACAAATCAAGGGGTTAGAATGATTTGATCATTGATGAACTTAAATTTTTGCACATAGGTGGATCACATCTATCGTACCAATTGTTTGGATTGAAATAAAAATAATGATGTATTCTAAATTCTTTAAACTCGGGGGGCTGTAAATCAAGGGGTTAGAATGATTTGATGAACTTAAGATTTTGGACATAAGGTGGATCACATCTAGTTCTTTCAATCTTAACCTTCCCATGAATCAATGTTGCCCCAGCTCAGTCTCTCTTTATGTGCAATTAGCTTAAATAATGAGGAATGTGCACACCTAAAAAGGCCTCTTTATTGCTGATACAAATAATATGTAATGGTGTATTTGATCAACTTTAATTTCCTAAATCTTTAGCATGTATTGGCCCATATTAATGCCACTAGCACGGGTGATACATGTGAGAGTTGTGCAAATCATGCAGATATTTTTTAATCAGTTTTTTGAAAAACAGATCCGTGTCTCACATGGTTCTTGTCTGTATTAATGGCAAAGGTATGGCCCAGAAAGAGATCATTTGAAAAAATAAAAAATCTCCATGTGAGCCCATTTCAACTAGTGCTGCTCACATGTGGATAGTGGCCCACTAAATGGACAATTTGGCTGGCTTAGCATTTACCGATTTCTAGATATGGATGGAACCTAACTGAATTGAAAGTGAGAATTATTTCAAAACTAAAAGGTTAAATGTCATGCTTACTAATTACAAATTAATTTCACTAAAGAATGGCATTTTCTCAAGTTCAATGTTTAATCTTTAACTACTTATTTCTTTTTTTCTTTTTTCATTTTGGAAACATTATTCTTGGCTCCTAATATGATGTTTATGATTATGCTGATAATATTCATCTATATATTATAAATACAGGTGCTCTCATTTGGATTCATATGATTAAGTAACTATTTGGAGCTTAAGGAAATAATAACGAGATACTAATTTTTACAGGATAATGTGTATTACTTCTTTAGAGTTTCTTTATTATTGTTGTAGTTTGCTTGTCAAATTGTGTGCTAATTTCTTAAGGATTCGTGATTTGAGTGTTGTCGCTTAAAAGTTCATTTACAAATCAGGTGTTGGTAGTAGGATTCCTTATAAAAAGAAGAAATTGTTTAAAATCATGTCTTTAACCTATGTTATAAATGGTGATTATTGGTGGTTGGCGAGGATTTTGATGTAATTGACCTTATCTTTGAATCAGATATGGAAAAATATTACAAAAAACAATCAACTACCAATCCACCGTCTCTAATTCCAAAGAATGACAAGAATGATGAAATGCCACCATCATCGAAGAAAGGGCGTGTAGAGGTTAACTTGATTGATCTTCTCGCGGATCTTGGGTTACGGAATCCAATCTCAAGCTATCATCCTATGGATAGGGACCAAGTTCGAAGAGCATATCTACAAAAGGGCCCTTGTCAGCCTCGTGACCATAAGTTTCCTTATACGGGACGTGGACAAGATAAGAGGCGATTTAATCCTTTTTGGTTTAAGGATTAAGGCAGTTGGTTGGAGTACAGCATAGAAAAAGATGCTGCATTCTCCATGTGTTGTTATCTTTTTGGAGAGGAAGCGCGTTATGATGCTTTTATAACTCAAGCATTTAAAGAAAGAATTGAAAATCATATGGGAGGCCCGAATAGTGTTCATAATCAAGCATATGAGAAGTGTCAGAATTTATTGAATCAAGAGCAACACATTGAGACGATTATTTGCAAGTCCATGATCCGAACCCTAGAGGGGGGGTGAATAGGGTGAGCTTCTATTAAGTGACCAATTATGCCAAATTCTAACTTCTTTATAATCAATTAGTCACAAGTGATGATATAGAACTAAAGTGCGGAAGATAACAAAAACAATCATCACAAAGCATTCATCATAACACAATGATTTATAGTGGTTCGGCCTCAATGCCTACATCCACTACCGGCTTGTGATCCAACACCCCACCGAAATTTCCACTATTTATGCTTTTCAATAGGCTAAGCAATAACATTTACAATATGATTTCCAAGGCTAAGCAATAACCTCTTACACTATGCTTTTTTTAGGCTAAGCAATAACCTCTACAACCAAAATGTTGGCTATCTCTCTAAATAGTGTCTAAATACACTTGATGGAGATACAATTTAAGCTCAATACAATTGCTTCTTAAATAGGCGGATATGAAGGTGAAAATCTAATTCACACACACACACACACTATGAATGCAAAGATGAATGCACAATGTATATGTATGATGTCCTCAATCAATTTGAAAATTAAATCTCATAAATATATGCCAAAGGCTTTTAAAAGTTTTAGCTCATAAAAACATTTATGATTGAGGAAAGAATGCTAATCACATGTTAAAAACAACTTGTAAAAGATTTACCTATCTAGTTCAAGCAAGTTGTGAAAGTTTAAGAACAAAACATGTGATGCATAAGGATTTCAATCAAATTAACAATGAAGCTTAATATATGTATGCTTAAAGCATTTGAAAGTGTAAAACACAAAAGTAGATTTGATTAAAATCAAGGGACAAATTATATGTACTTAAAATACAACTTGAAAATGATATACCTATCAAAGCTAAGCAAGTTGTGAAACTTCAAAATAAAAGTACATATGATTTGTGAAGTTGTTGAATCCAAAACATAAGATAGATTTGAAAGTGATTTTCTTATGATGAAAAACAACAACCAAAGATTCAACCAAGTATAGGAATCATGTTTACATATAATTTCAAAGATGTTTACAAAAACATGATTTACTTAGATATACTAATTTAAGTACTACTTGGTTTGAATCAAAGTGTTGCATCCAAAACAATAAATCAATTCAAAACATGTACATGTTAAGGATACAACAAATCATAGTTTATCATGCTAGAAAAGATTTACCAATATTTAAAACAAAGCATGAAAACATATGATTAAGAAAAGTAAAGCTTACTTAGAGATTTAACTTCATTAATCCAAGCTTTAACTTTCCAAATGTCCCTTATCCTTCCTTAGCTCATTCCCCTTTGATTGGCCTCATAACATCTCAAGGAGGGCCTCTTTGTTCCTCAAAATTTCTTTAGGAATGAGCTTCTTTTTATACAAAACAATGCCCAACGGCTAGTCCCCGGTCGACCTGCCCCTGTGCCCGGTCGACCTGGCCTTCAACGGTCATAAAACTGACCGTTTGAAGAGAGCTCCAACGGCTCTTTCCCGGTCGACCCGCAGTGGGCTCGGTCGACCGACCACACTGCGGGTCGACTGGGCCTGGGACCTTTTTCCCCAAAAATTGTATTCTTTAAAGATTTTTCTTGTGGGGACTTTTGGGCCATTAAATCAAGCTTGGAATCATGATTTTAATTCAATCTAAGTTCTTTTAAAATCATGAAACATACAAAGCCAAAAATGATTTGAAACTTTTTTTAAAACCATTGGCTAGCTTGATTTATAAAACTTCTTTTCAATTTAAAATGCATCCAATCAAAACATGCATGAAACATATGATTTACAAGATTTAAAACAATGCATGAGTAAATCAAGATTTCAAGATTTTCTAAATCAATGCAAGTGTGAAAATTCGAATGATGCTAAAATTATAATGCATCCATCAAATTGCAATACACAAAATTCCTAACATTATTATCAAGCAATCAAGTCAAGCTCGAACAGATTACCGAATCCGTTTGAAGGCAACACTTACTTCTGCTAGATTTCTTTTGCGCCAAGGATTGCCTTTTCGTGGTCATGATGAATTTGAAGATTCAAACAATATGGGTAACTTCCTTGAGCTTTTGCAAGTACTTGCCGATCAGAATGAAGCTATTAAAAAAGTTGTATTGAAAAATGCTCCTAAGAATCTAAAATTGACCTCCCCTAAGATTCAAAAAGACATTGTGAATGTGGCTCCCATAGAAACCACTCAAGCTATCATTTCCGAGCTTGGAGATGCACAATTTTGTCTTTTGGTGGATGAATCTAGGGATATCTCTATCAAAGAGCAAATGGTAGTTGTTATACGCTATGTGCATAAGCGGGGATGTGTGATTGAGCGGTTTTTAGCTATAAAACATGTTGCAGACACTAAAGCTCAATCACTTAAGCTGGCTATCGAAGCGATATTTTGCAGGCATAGATTGAGCATGTCAAGTTTGCGTGGGCAAGGTTATGATGGGGCTGCTAATATGAAAGGTGAGCTTCATGGACTGCAAAGGCTCATTCAGAATGAGAATCCCACCGCATTCTATGTTCATTGTTTTGCACATCAGCTTCAGTTGACACTCATTGCTGTTGCAAAAGATAACAATTTAATCGATGCTTTCTTCGAGTTGGTTTCTATGGTGTTGAATGTCGTTGGAGGCTCTTGCAAACGTCACGACATGCTCCAAAATATATAGGCTGCTAAGGTCGTTGATGCTCTCGATTCGGGAGAACTTGAAAGTGGACGAGGTTTGAATCAGAAGACTAGCCTAAAGAGGCTGAGAGATACACATTGGGGCTCGCATCATGATACATTGATTAACCTGCTACTCATGTTCTTCTCAGTGGTTGATGTGCTTGAAATTATTTCAGATGATAATACGAGTGAACACAAGGGCTCTGCCACTAACTTATTGAGTGTATTGGATGATTTTGATTTTGCATTTAAATTACATTTGATGAGAGATATATTGGGGATCACCAATGACTTATCAAAGTTATTGCAGCGAAAAGATCAAAATATTATCACTGCCATGGAACTAGTGAGAGTGTCGAAGCAACGACTGCAAACGATGAGAGACGATGGGTGGGATTCTCTCCTATTTGAAGTCCATTTATTTTGTGAAAAATATGAAATCATCATTCCCAATATGAATGATATGTTTGTTGGATGAAAGCGATCACAACGCAAAGCTGAATTGACAGATCTCCATCATTTTTGAGTCGACATATTCTCTGCTACTATTGATTTGCAACTTCAAGTGCTCAACCGCCGCTTTAATGTGGTGAACACTAAGTTGCTTCTTTGTGTGGCATGCTTGGATCCAAGTGATTCATTCTCTGCTTTCGATAATGAAAAATTGATCTGACTCTCTCAATTATATCCAAATGATTTTTCGGACTTAGATCGGGTGAAACTTGATAGTCAGCTTTCGGCTTATATCATTGATATGCGCACCAATAGTAAGTTTTTGGAGTGAAAGGAATTAGCAACCTTGCTCAGAAGATGGTTGAAACAAAAAGAGACATTGTATTAATTTATTTGCTCTTGAAATTAGCGCTAACCCTACCTGTTGCCACTGCTACTGTTGAGAGGGTATTTTCTGCTATGAAAATCGTTAAGAATCGACTGCGCAATCGAATGGAGGATGAGTGGATGAATGATTGTTTGCTTGTGTATATCGAAAAGGACATATTCAATAGAATTGATGATGAAACGATCATGCAACGCTTTCAAAACATGAAGAGCCGTAGAGGGCAATTGTAAAAAACTTTGTTTTGGGGTTGAGATGACTTTTGATTAGAGAAGTGTATGTTAGTTGATGTCCAATCATTAATATGTACTTCTTTCTTCGAATTGATATCTGAATTTTTTGGAGGTTGTGAACCATTTCTTTTTGGGATGATTGGTTTACCCTCATTTATTGAAGGACTTTTTTTTTTTCAGTATACTTTTCTTATACTGTAAATTTTAAAGAAATGAATATTACTCGTTTCAAACAAGAAATATATTAAGTTGATATAGTTAAATATTTTGCGTCTATTTATATAGAATGCATTTTTTCTTTTGTTATTGTTGATATGTAAAATTCTAGCAAAAGTTTAGCCCCACCTAAATGAAAATCTTGGGTCCGCCTCTGAATGTAGGTTAGGGTTTTTCCATTGGAGGATGATGATCTGTTAGGGTCTTGGTTCCAAGTTGGCCTATTCTCTTCTCTGCTATTGATTTTTGGCATAATCCATGTTGGGCAATTCCTTTTCTCCAAGGTAGTTTTTTTTTTTTTTTTTTCTCTGCAAGTTATCTAATATTGCAATCTCATCACATGATTTCTTGCATTTTCTGCTTCAGATGGAGGTGGAGATGGAGAGGTCGTCGTGTATCTCCTGTGAAGGAGGAACCAGTACCAAAACTCCAACAATAGAAATGGAAAAGAAGAAGCAAGAAGAGTCTCTCAATCAAATGCTCTCTAGACACAAGTATCTTCTTTTCTTTCTTTTTTTTTTTTTTTTCTTTCCTTTCTTCATTGATAGATTCGGTATTGGATTTTGCTTCATTTTCTATTGTAGGCTTAGGTTTTTTTTTTCTTTCTTTCGATTCTATTGAGTTCTTATGCTATATTTTGTGATGTCCATCTATTCATTTAATATGAATGGATATGACTGTTTGTTTGAGGACTCTGTTTTAAATCCATAGGAATTAAGATGCAAGATCCCTAATGAGTTCTTCTTCATTTTCTCTGTTTCTGTTTATGTAGCAACTGAGAAAACAATGAAAATAATATATGTTTTGACATTGTTATTGACCCATGCTTGTTAGTATGAGGAAATTGTTGGGACTTGGGAGGGCTTTATTTCGCTTTTTTTCCCTTTTTGTACCATATACATAAATTGGATAGGAGTGAAGTTAGTTGTTGTGTTAGTGCCCATGGTGTTTTCAGATAACACTCTGTATCATCATCATCATCGTTTTGATTATTTTCCATTAATGGTCTGGTGGATTTTCGTGGCCTTGTATGACACTTGGAGACTGAAATCAGTTGTGCTAAATGATGGATTGGCGATGACATTATTGAAACAGTTAGAAACTGAATATTGGGCAACTGAGTATTGGAATTCCTCTTGCGTACATTTGTATATGCTTTTCATATTTAGCTGAACTAATTTCTTTTTCTAAAAAAGAATTTATTTTAGAGCAGTGTTATTTTTACCGTCTCCTTTTTTATGCATTTAGGGCAACAAACCTAACCTATGCTCGGTTCTTCTTTTTTTTTTTTTTTCCGCTCAATTGAATATCCACTTTGTTTTTTTTTTAAGTGTTTCAGGGAGAGGTGTTGAATTACATTTAAAGAAGAAGGTGGAAGTTTCTTCTAGTAAAGAATATTAGTCAAGCAGAGAAATTCTACCAAAAGAGCTATATTTGGAAGTATACTTAATTACAAACAAAGGCCTTACTAAAGATGGAGAATAATTATCTAGAAGACACTATATTGTCACTCCACTAATCTCCTTCTTTCTGCCATTGAAACCCACCACATCTAGCTTCATCATGTTAAAGACTATAAACGATGCAAGATGCAAGTTATTACTGAATAAGAAAATATCCACTTTGTGCCCTTCGGCCATTGCAAGTGCGTTTCGGTTATTGCAGATAAACATGTATTTCACAAATAATTTGGCCCTTATATTCGCAAAAGTTACTTGAGCGTAGTAAAGTAAGGAATACAAGTTAAAGAGACAGGCATATCGGTAACACTCTTATAGGGGATTTCTGATTTCCTGCTACTTGTTTCCGATATAAAATAAGTCTACAATCTGGGTATTTCTCTAACTAATATTTATTAAGAGCTGGTTATGTTCTCCTCTTACTTGAAAATTCTGAGCTAGTTATGTTCTCCTCTTACTTGGAAATTCTCTCTAAGGCACCAACACTATTATCTTCATCATAATCTTATTGTATCTATTTATGGTTGCCTTTTACGAGTTTTGCCTTTAATCTTGACCCTAGTTGATGCTTTCTTGCATTATTTTATTCACCCAAGGTCCTTATTAGTCTCCCCCTTCGCTTGGGTCCTTGTACTTGTAACCGATTAATTCATCATATGCAAGTTGTTTCTTGCTTTCTCTAAAGTTGGCCAAACTCCCTCAAACAAAAGTCCTTTATTCATTTTCTTCTATTGCAGCCACTTATAGGTTTCTTTTTTTGTACTGATTCTTTACTTTATCCTTTCTTATAGAAAACATGTTTTGTGTATATAAACTTGTAGATTTTTTACTCCTATCAATTTTAGAACAAGATTTCATTTTCAAGACCTACTAACCTAGTCAACTCTTCTAGTTTATTCATTGATCAACTAGAAAGAATTATAACAAAAGTGGGGGGAAAATGATGCAGGACAGGCCCATATCCATGGGTCAACCAGTCCCAATGGGCTCAATTTAGGGAATCTTTTCCTTTAGAATCTTTTATGTACTTTATTTTCATGTATTGGTTTTATTTTCCATTAGGGAATATTTATTTAAGCTTTTGTTTTAATATTAGCTGTAGAGTTCTGTTAGTGTCTGAGATTAGATTTAGGGCTATTTTTTTCTTTTATATACATACATACATATATATTTATGAGGATGGCTCCCCTAAGCTAGGGAACCATAAGCTTAAGTGTGCAAAATCCTTGTGTGGCCTTAAGTGGCTTTCAGCCCAAAAAATTTCGGATGTCCCTCCCAGCCCAAAAAATTTCGATGGCCTGTCCAAGTGTTTCATTTTCCTCCCTTTCAACGAGAGATGCCCTAATCGATCTAGAGCACTCCTCTTCCTTCATCTCTCCCTCTCTCCATAGCCAGACCAGACGATCGCGAGGAAGACGCTGCGATCCCCTCCCCGCAGAGAGATGGAGGTCTCCATCTCGCCACTGCCAAGCTCCATCGTATCTCAGACGATAGTCACTGCCAAGAGAGAAAAGTCGTGCGCCCTTGTCGCTCGCCTTCATCTCCACAGCGATCTGCGCTAAGCCGACGACAGCCGAGGAAGACGCTGTGATCCCCTCACAGCCCCATCTCTTCCTTCGGCAGAGATTCCTTCCTCTTCCTTCGTCTCTCCCTCTCTCCACAGCGATCTGCGCCAGGCCAAGTATGTCCCGCCATCCCACAATCCAGCGATCTGTGCCACTGCTAGCCCCGACATTTGCTCGTCACCTTTCCTCTCCACAGCCAGCGATCTGCGCCAGTGCAGCTAGGCAACGTCCGCCCAAGCAGTCCGTCGATCAGCCTAGCCTAGTTGTCATTTTCTTTTATAGTGTTCTCATCACTAGTGTTCTCGTCATTTTCGACCGATTTTTGAGGCAGTGGCAACAAACCACTCTGGGGATTTGGTGGATGACCTGTTTGCCTATATTGTGGATGGTGTGGGGGATGCAATCAGAATTAATGTGGAATGTGGAGTTAATGTTGTGGATGAACTTGTTATTAGTTGAAATGTGGAATGAATGTAAACTGAGTGTAAAGTTAACGTTAGTTGAAATCGACGACTGAGGATAGTCCCTTCATCTGCATTATGTCCCCTTGTTTTGCTTTTGTGGCTTTCTGGTGGCAAAATATTTCAATGTTCTATCTATGGTGTACCCGAGTGGTGCTAGGATTCTTTCCCTAATGCCCTGTGTTGAGCAGGTTGTGGTTGGAAATGCATGTACAAGTTGAAAGTCATGACCAATTTAATTTTCAGATTTGTTATAATTCAAATGTACATGTTAAATGCCATAGGTTGTTTGGAATGAAATGGATTGATTGGTCAGGTTGTTGTTTGGAACACTATTAGATTGCCTGTTTAGAATAGAACACATAAGTTATTTGCCTACACGTTGTTTGGAAAGGTATTGTGGCACATTGTTCAGGTTGTTTGGAACCAGACTTCACATTCAGACATTCCATATACATTCTTAGCTTGAGAAACATGAAGGGCACAGATGGCAGAACAAGTGCTAAAATGGTTTTTCTCAAGGCACTCAACTTATATGCTTTACACTTAGAAAATGAGTTCATTAAACATAATAACCTGAAGGAATTGAATCATCACACTAGTCAGCTTGAATGAATTCAGCAGGTTCATTGAATCAACCAACAGTAGTTTCTCTTTTGATGGAGGCGCCCAACTTATATGCTTTATGCTTAAAAAATGAGTTCATTAAACTTAATAATCTGAAGGAATTTAATTATCACACTAGTCAGATTGAATGAATTCAATGGGTTCATTGAATCAACCACCTGCAGTTTCTCTTTTGATGGGTTCCACTCTAAAGATCAGTTCATTATTTCACTCAGTAGAGTAATGGGTGGTGTCATGGTGATCATGACACAACTAGATGTAATACTGCTACTAAGCAAATTCTCTTAAAAAAATGCCTAATTGTCATGAACTATAAATTAAAAAGGCAAGGGTAATGATCTCCCAAACCAAACTAATGAAGAGGATAGCAAAAAAAAAAAAAAAAACCCCACACACAACAAAAGGCATGCAATGTCCGAGATGAAAGAAAATGACAACTGGGTTGGACTAATCGATGGATTGCTTGGGCGGACATTTCCTGGCTGCGCTGGCGTAGCAGTTGGCCTGGCGTAGATTGCTGTGGAGAGAGGGAGAGACGAAGGAAGAGGGAGGAATCTCTGCGGGAGGGAGAGATGGGACTGCGAGGGGATCACAGCGTTTTCCCTGGCGATCGTCTAGCCTAGCGCAGATCGCTGTGGAGACGAAGGAGAGCGGTAGGGGCGCACGACTTTTCTCTCTTGGCAGTGGCGATCGTCTGAGATATGAAGGAGCTTGACAGTGGTGAGATGGAGATCTCCATCTTTTTGCGGGAGGGAGAGATGGGGCTGGGAGAGGGATTGCAGCGTCTTTCTCGGCGATCGTCTTGCCTAGCTATGGAGAGAGGGAAAGACGAAGGAAGAGGATTGCTCTAGATCGATTAGGGCATCTCTCTTTCAAAGGGGGAAAATGAAACAGTTGGGCGGGCCATCGAGATTTTTTGGGTTGGGTTGGACATCTGAAATTTTTTAAGCCACTCTTACCACACGAGGATTTCACACATTTGAGCTTATGGTCCCCTAAGCTTGAGCTTAGGGGAGCCATCCTCTATATATAAATATATGTAGATATATATCATTGCAAAGCCTCATGGGCTTCTTTGAGTTGAATAATGAAAGAAAAATTTGGAATGTTTTTGCTCTTCTTCTCTCCTACGAAAGGATATAGCATGAGGCCTATCCACTTCAGGCATGAGGAATGAGGATTGACCATCCCTCAATCTTCCCCTACGCACCCCACATAGGTCCTTGTTCCGCATCAAAAAAGGAATAAGGACCTGAGTGATCACGAAAATAACACCAAAATTTCATTGTATATATTACACCAAAATGTTACTGTATATAACTACATTGACCCATGATATCACTATTTACTTTGGTCAGTATATTGAATTGCAGTATGTTGTATTCTTTGGTAATGCGAGTTAGTCACTCAACTGAATGAGCTACTATGCAAGTGGACCTACACTCCAATTTCTTATGAAATGCTGAAAAGTTGATATTTTGAATATATAGAATTGGTAAATATAAATATTATGCTTATTATGGTGATTGGTGACGGCGTTGGCCTTATGATTGATTTCATTTTTTATTTTTTTTTATGGTGATGCTGAATTGATAATCTGATGTGAAAGATCTACACCTCCAACGGTGGGATCGAGTCCTGGAACTCAAAACCCTAATATCCTTAGGAAATACTCACGTACAAGAAGAACCGAGCTCTGATTAAAAATTATAGCATGACCATTACAATAGATAATTCCTTTATATATAGAGTAGCACTCTTTCTTAATAACCAAGACATTCTAAAATAAGAAACTACCTAATCCTAATCAAAATAGAATTTAGGAAGTAAATCTACTAAGCAACTCTACTAGTTTAGAAACTCTCTAAACTAATGATAGAGATCTCAAAATTAGAGATCATGTGGACCCCATCAGGGCTTGTGGGCCTTGGCCTTTGATTGGCCTGTGTCAACTCTCCCCGGCTTGGAAAAACTCGACTCCGCCGAGTAAAAGGCCTGATATCGCTCGTACAGATCGGGATTAAGACACTGGAAATCTGTAGCTGTAATCCACGTGGCATCCAAGAGGGGTCGATTCTTCCAGCGAACAAAAAACTTTTGAAATCCCCCTTGTCTAGTGGAAACAATCTAATCATCAAGTACATCAACAATGTGATCTGCAGGGGCTGGGGAAAGTGGTAGCTGAAGTTCTTGTTCTTCGGATGGACTGTCTTGGTCATGGCCCTTATAAAGAGTGAGGTCTTCAACATTGAAGGTAGCATTGAAACCAAGATCTGGCGGTAAATCCAACACATATGCATTAGGACCAATTTTCTTGAGAATCTTGAATGGTCCGGAATTGTGGGGGTGTAGCTTTTTGTTGGCTCCTGGTGGAAGGCGCTCTGGATGATTACGAAGCATAACCATATCACCTTCCTCAAACTGAACGAAACGTCGACGCTTGTCTACATGTTCTTTATAAGAATCATTGCTTGCTGCAATATGACGCTGAACTTCCTCATGAACCTGCTACATATGACGAATAAAACTATCAGCATCAGCACTCGGTCTAGCTTCAACTGGGAGTGGAATAAGATCAATGGGGAGACGGGGTTTGGTGCCATTGACTACTTCAAAAGGAGAAATTCTTATGGACCAGTTGACGGAGTTATTATAGTCGAACTCAGCCATAGGCAGAACCAGATCCCATGTAGTAAGATGGTCGCGCACTAAACAACGTAGCATATTACCAATGCTACGGTTGACGACTTCTGTCTGACCATCAGTTTGTGGATGATAGACAGTAGAAAATTGCAGCTTTGTTTTGGACATGGCCCACAATGTCTTCCAGAAGTAGCTTACGAATTTAGTATCCCTGTCGGACACAATGGTCTTTGGAAGTCCATGCAGACGAATGACTTCCTTAAAGAAGAGTTGTGCAATTTTGTAGGCATTTGCGGTGTTGGAACACGGAATAAAATGAGCCATTTTCGAAAAATGATCCACAACCACAAAGACAGAGTCTACTTTTTGGCAGGTCAGAGGTAGTCCAAGTACAAAATCCATGCTGATATCCTGCCAGGGGCCCTGAGGAACTGGCAATGGCTAATACAATCCCGCATTCTTCTTGTTTCCTTTAACCAACTGGCAAGTACGACACTGCTCACAGATACGAGAAACATAGGGTGTCATGTGTGGCTAATAATATCCATCTTCGACAAGCGCGGAAGTTTTATCACGACCTAAATGTCCGCTGCATCCTCCGGAATGGAGTTCCCTGATAACATGCTCGCGGATAAAAGTATTTGACAAACAGAGACGATTGCCATAGAATAAATATCCATCATGAATGCTGAAGTAAGGATGCTTGAGATGCTCACCCTGAAGGATCTCTTTATAGATGGTACCGAAGTCTTGTCAGTTGCATATGCCTCCTTGATTTGCTCAAAACCCGATACAGAAATAGCCATTGTGGTCAGAAGATGTTTCTTACGACTGAGAGCATCCGCTATCACATTTTCCTTGCCAAATTTATGGCGGATGGTAAAGGTAAACTCCTGAATATAAGCACTCCATTTGGCAAAATTAGCACCCATTTTATGTTGTGAATGAAGGTGGTTGAGAGACTCATGATAAGAATAAAGCACAAATGCCTCCAATGGCGAAGTGACAGAACAAGAGCATAAAACTCCAAGGCATAAGGAGAGTACTTGCGCTTTGAATCTGAAAGTTTCTCACTGTGGAAAGCAATTGGATGTCCCTCTTGGCTAAGGACACTACCAATGCCAACATTGGACACATCGCAAGCAACTTCGAACACCTTGTCAAAATCTCGAAGGTGGAGGACAGGAGCTTCTGTGATTTTTTGTTTGACCTGCTCAAACGCTCGAGTTGCGGCATTGGTCCATTTGAACTCGCCCTTTATTAAACACTCTGTAATAGGAGTAGTGATACTGCTGAAATTCTTGATGAATCTCCTATAGAAGGTAGCAAGTCGATGAAAACTCCTGACTTCAGTTACTGTGGTGGGGAGTGGCCAATCTAGAATTGCTTTGACTTTCGTTGGATCCATTTTGATGCGTTCCGACGAAATGATGAATCCCAAGAATATAACTGAACTACTCATGAAGGTGCTCTTCTTGAGATTGATGTAGAAACTTTCTCTACGAAGGAGATGGCAAATAGTGTGGAGATGAGTGAGATGCTCCTCTCTGGTTTTGCTGTTAAGGATGTCGTCAAAATAAACAACTACGAATTTCCCGATATAAAGCTGCAATAGATGGGTCATAACCTGCATGAAGGTAGTGGGAGCATTTGTTAGCCCGAATGGCATGACTAACCATTCATAAAGACCACATCTGGTTTTGAATGCTGTTTTCCACTCATCACCGAGACGATGCGAATCTGGTGGTAACCACTGCGCAGATCAATCTTGGAGAAAATGGCTGAACCTGTCATCATATCAAGCATATCATCTAATCGTGGAATAGGAAATCTGTATTTTACCGTGATCTTATTGATAGCTCGACTATCGATGTACATGCGCCAACTTCCATCCTTCTTAGGAGTAAGAAGGGCTGGTGCCCCGCAAGGACTGAGACTTTCTCGAATGTACCCTTTGTGTAACAGGGCATCCACCTGTTTCTTGAGTTCGGTGTGCTCTGCAGGACTCATTCGATATGCAAGTAGATTTGGAAGTAAAGAACTAGGGACTAGATCAATGGCATGTTGTATGTCCCTCATTGGTGGAAGAGAATTTGGCAGTTAATCCGGAATAAGATCAGAGAAGTGTTGTAGGAGCGGCTTGACTTCTTCCGGAATGGACGCATGGGGAGAATCCTCTAGCACTTGGCGGATAACCAAGGCATACATCAGATCCTGATCTCTGCTTTCCTGTTCAAATTTACTCATGGTTAACATTTGAGGATTGGCCGCTGCTTTTGAGGCCTTAGCAGCATGTTGGGGTGGCAGTGGCTATAACCGGGTCTTATTACCTTTCCACATGAAAGTATGGGTGTTTGTGTCATTATCTGTGACAAGCTTCAACTTCTTTAGTGTCAAACCCCAACCCAGGATTAACCCAATAGTGTTTGCTTAGTGTGTGCTTAGTCTTGATTTGGGTTTAGTGATCGTGGGTTAGAATATGATTAGTTTTGGTCGTGGTTATAGCTTTGGGGGAGTTCGAGAACGTTTTGTGTTTATTAGGCTCACTCAGGAAGGCCTGGGTGTACGTGCAAGCATGGGAAGATTGTGTTTGGTTTTGTGTGAATCGTGATTTTCATCTCATTTGATTGGTTTTATGATTATGTGCAAGTTTCATGTTTAGCTCATTTGTGTTTGAAGCCTAAAATAGCCTTTTCACACTCAAATCTGGACACGATTTTCGAGATCCCAAAACTATGTCGAAAATATACTTTTTGAAAACTAGATATTTCGAGGATCGTTTTATCCTTCTTCGTCGACTTCATTCGAGGCCCATAAGATCATGTTTTGACTCATGCAAGTTTTGCACTAAAGGGGACCCACTTGCAAGCACTTAAGTCACTTTCCCCTTTCCCTTTCCTTTCCCTTTCCCCATCTCCACAATAGAATCTCTGCAACCTTTCCTTGCCCTAGAGTGAAAGAAAACCCTCCTTTTCCTTCTCCTTCTCTTCATGATTGCAAGAGCTATGAACCTCCAAATGGAACACTAAGACCATCATCTTCTTCCTCTCATCTCAAGCTTGCTATTGGTACCATTTTCTTGAAGTTTCTTGTTGGAAGAGATCTTCATTTCTCTCTTTGCATTTCGTTTGGGCACCTCTAGGTAAGATCTACTACCCATCTCTTCAATAGAATTCTTTCTATTCCTAAAGAGCATGTTTTTCTAACCTATAGCACCTATTTCTAAATGGGTTGCTTGGTTGTGTTTTTGGGTGAGTTTTGAATGGATTTTTCATGGGATTTTGTAGTTCTTGGCTTGACCTTTGATTTGGAGTGCTTGAAGAAAGATCTTGTGTTCATTTGGCTAAGGCAAGTGATCTATTTAAGTTGTAGTGCATGTGTGTTCTTGGATTTGTATTTTGGTACTAAGGTTGTGATTTATTAGGTCTTTATGATGGTAATCTTACTTTAGATAATGCAAGCATGTTTATTAGCTTTCCAAACATTCAGATTTCATATCTTTTAAGCAAGTTTTGTTTTGGTTGAAGTTTGGATTTGTTTTGATAAGAAAGGGTTTCAAGGGTTTTGAAATGGGTTGCTAAGTTAAGGATTTTGTTAAGTATGAAATGAATGCCCCAATGTGAGCCTTGATAGCATGTATATGCATGTGTTTTAACTTGCTAATTAGGTTGGGAAGATAGTAGAAAAGAAAGGAAAGAAAGGAAGGAAGATGGACCAGTGCATTGCAGAAATCAGAACTGGGTTCTGATTTCCGCAGTGCGCGCGGTCGACCGGCCAAGAGGCGCGGTCGACCGGGCACACTGGGTCTGGTCCCAGTTAGAAGACCTGCTGCACTGAGATTTTCTGTCTCTGCAGTGTACGCGGTCGACCGGCCAAGGGCCAGGTCGACCGGGCACACTGAGATTTTCACTGTTTATGCAGATTTTTACCCATTTGCTTTTCTTTTTAAAATTTGAAAACTAGGCTATATTAAGGACTTTAAATGGACATTGTGTGACTGGAACTCCACGCTATATACCAACTTCTGGGACACCAATCATTGTATTTTAAATATAGAGTTCCAATCAACCAATGGCCAATGAATAGCCTAAGCTTGTACTTTATAAAATTATTGTGTTTTGAAAGTGGATTTAAGATCGCAAGTTATGTCGTGTACTCGTTTTGAAGTCAAGTCTTTAAGCTCGTTTCAAGATATGTTTCAAGGTGTGTTTCAAGTATTTCCAAGATATGTTTCAAGATGTGTTTCAAGTATTAAATGGGGATCACTTCTATAAGTTGTGAGCATATATATTATGCATCGTGCTAGTCGTGTCTTGTCTTGTCGTGACAAGTGATTTCCCCCTTTATTTTCGATATGTTTGAATCGTGTTTCGCGTGTTTTGTGCATTCATGAAATCAAGTGAACACCACAGAGCTTGGACTGCCCTTTCAGTCTGATCCACTGTCTGGGGGTCCTTAAACATGTGAACTAACTGCAGATTAGTAGTGTATTTATTACACATCGTGCGTGTCCGGTTCCGCGGCCGGAAATCCCGTTTTTGTGGGAATCGTGTCGTGCTATATTATGTATATTCGTGCTTGTCGTGCGTGCTTGCTCTTTTCATTATAAATGATAGAGAAAGGATGGGCTCTATGTGGATTTACTATTCATGATATATATGTATGCATTCATGCTAGTTTGTCTTCGATTTAGAAAGTGTTTCGTAAGTATTGTTTTACTTTCAGCAAAGTATTTCTTTATGTTCTTGATTAAACGATGTTTTACATGCTTTCACTTAAAAATGATTTCTTGCCAAACCGTTGTGTTTGATGCTTGTATGTTGGTGACCAGGTGCAGGAGACCCTCCCTTTGAGGAGGAGTGCCAGGAGGAGGCCGTTGGGCCCAACCTAGCCCGTGAGTGGCAACCCGATGACGTCATCTAGACGTTGGGGTGGTGCATGAGTTCCGTTGGATCACTTTTTGGGATTTTTGATATACTTTTGGTATTGTATTGGCCTATGTTGGCCTCTTATTTGGGAAGTGTAATAACTTAACTTATTTTGTTAACTTTACAACATGAATTATGGGAATGCCTTGTTATGTTGCATTTTGATATTATGTCTTGATGTCATTATGTTTCCTATTGTGACATGATATGATAAGATGTGATTTGTCACGCGCTTCCGCATACTTGATCGTGTGAGTGGGTTGTTCCATGCGTGTTTGCTTGGAACCCTCACCGCGGGAACCTGTGGGAGGTCTTTTAATCTTTCAAAATTTTTAATTAACCGCCGCGGCCTCGGTCTGGGGTCGCGACATTTAGCCATGGGCGACCAAAGAGTACGTGTGTGACTTTCTTTGGTATAACATCACACTTGATTGTATCTTCATAAGAACCCAGTTTGAAACGAACTATGCACTGCTTGTCAACCGGAATAGTTTAATCATTTACCCATGCTATTTTGTATGGTCTCGAATGCTTTGTAGTAGGTAGCTTTAGCTTTTCCACAGCATCTTTAGCAATAACATTCATATCACTACCTCCATCAAAAATCATATTCAAAGTTTTGCCCATGCAGTGAACTCGTGAGCGAAAAACTGGTGCATGATTAGAATCATGTTCCTCCTGTTGATCTTCAGTGATCAGAAGATGGCGCTCTAGATATGCAAGTGGTACTCCATCAGCAGGGAATTCTTCAAGGCAGACGCTTTTAGTGTCTGTCGGTTTTACCATTTCAATGTGCTCATCGAACTCTTCGCTGTTGTCGGCTTCATCTTCTGCATAGAGATTCCGATGAGGACATTCTTTAGCATAATGCCATTTCTGCTGGTAGGTATGGCACATCACTTCCCTTTTGTCAGCACGTCCTCGCGCACGAGGATCATTTTGTGGTGCCTGTTGCCGCTGATTTTGGGGAGGAGGTGGTCGTTGTTGAGCACCCTGGGGCGGCTTTTGCAATGTCTCAGGTGTCTTCGGTTGAGTAACCGACTATTGGGCGTTAGAGAAAGTTAGAGACTGTATCCCTCTAGTGGAAAACTCCCCGGCTTAGGATCTTTCCCGCCTCCTCAATTGGATTTCATCTTATGCTTTGCGGGCTTTACAGTAGGCTTCATTGATATCATTGAAATCGAACATAGAAATCCGTTGCCGAATATCAGGACGTAAGTCTTCTATATATTTATTGATAACGAGTCCATCATTCGCCCGCAGATTGCAGCGCACAATATATTCTCGAAACAAATTGGTATACTCATCCAACGAATAAGCACCTTGTTGAAGACTAAGATATCCTTTATGCAGGGAATCAATATAGTCGAAGGAAGGAAATTTTGCTTGAGTCGACGCTTCATATCTTCCCATTGGAAAATGGGATGCCCAAAGGTGAGCTCACTGTTTTCAACACTTTGCCACCAAATGCGTGCAGGTCCTTTGAGCTTAACTTTTGTGAAGGCTATCTTTTGGGCATCATTCATGTTATACCAGGCAAAATAGTCATCGAGAGAATTAACCCAATCGACGAAGGCCTTGGGATGAAGATCTCTTGAAAAATTGCTGATTTACAATCTCACTCTTTTGGTAATGTCATCTGTATGTGGTGCACCGCGTGGTTCATGATCACCATGTTCAATGAAAAGGCGATGTACCATGTCAGACATGGTTTCACGATGCTGATACTGAGGACCAGGTGTGACTCGATTTTCTGGGACCATTGCTCCGGATGCATGGGGAGCGGGATTTATAGGATTGACCTGAGGTCCAGTCCCGGATGTTTGCGGATCCCGCTCTGTGAGAACAGACTCAGTTATACCTGTGGTCCGATGTCCTTGAAGTTCATTAAGAGCAGCTTCAACAATTTCCAGTCGCTCGACCACAGAGTCCATGTCAGATCCCAATTTTGTCAATAGCTCATCCCGCTGGTAATTGGTGAAATACCCGTGATATTGACGTCCTCGGGTAGCCATGAAATCTCAACCGCAAAGGGTTTTTTTTTTTTTTTTTTGGCTGTAAGTGGGCTGGGTCGGGTTCAAAAACAGACCAGGCCCAGACTGCAGGTCAGTTCTAAATGAAGGCCCAAATCAAGTGAAGCCCAACTGCAGAAAACAGCACGTGGAAGAGGCCTCTTTGGCTCTGTTTCGGGTTTCACGCCTGAATGAAAATAAGAGGATGAGAAAGAGAAGATAGAGGGTTCCTCTTACTTGTCGACTTGAACAATGAGAAAGAGAAGATAGAGGGGAAGGCCTGGGCGCAGATGGAGGTGATGTCGCTAGATGGTGGCAGCCTGAGGTTTGGCGATCGCACTGCTGTGGCTAAGACGCTGCAAGATGGTGCGGTGAAGATGGTAGATGGCTGACTACGATGTTGGAGATGACGCGGCCCTCTGGTGCACGGTACTTCTTCTCTCTTCTTCTTCTGTTCTTTCTTTTATTTTCTTCTTCTCTGCTTTGTCATTCTCTTTTTTCTTTATATATATATATATATATATGGGTTTGGGTAATGGAGGCCGGGATTCTGGTTTTGGGAATACTGTCGATGGGTTTGATGGAGACAATGGGTTCGGCCAGGCAGGGTTCGGCTCGGCGGATGATGGCGGGCTGGCTGGTTTCAGAATCTGTTGGGGTTGAGTAGGGCAGCGAGGTTGGATCTGGTTTTTGTGGATTGGGATTGATTGGGTAGGGGAGTTCCTGATGTGGGGTTTGTGGAAATTGGTTTTGATGAGGGATATTTGGGAATGATTTGGGTTTTTAGGGTTTTAGGAAAATTGAGGTAGGGTTGTGAGGGGTTTCGATAATGGTTGTAGGGCTCTGGTGGGAAAGGATGGAGTTAGGTGCTGGGGTTCTAGTTGTGATGGGATTGGCTGTGATGAGGATGATGATGAAGATGATGATCGGTGGGGATAATAATGGATGGACATAAAATAGGGAGATTGGATACGGAATTACCTCGGATCAGCCATCTCAACCAGCGATCTGAGATTGATCGTCGGCTTCGATACCAATTGACGTGAAAGATCTACACCTCCAACGGTGAGATCAAATCCTGGAACTCAAAAACCCTAATATCCTTAGGAAATACTCACGTGCAAGAAGAACTGAGCTCTGATTAAAAATTATAGCATGACCATTACAATAGGTAATTCCTTTATATAGAGAGTAGCACTCTTTCTTAATAACCAAGACATTCTAAAATAAGAAACTAGCTAATCCTAATCAAAATAGAATTTAGGAAGTAAATCTACTAAGCAACTCTACTAGTTTAGAAACTATTTAAACCAATGATAGAGATCTCAAAATTAGAGATCATGTGGACCCCATCAGGGCTTGTGGGCCTTGGCCTTTGATCGGCATGCATCATAATCCCAAGTCCATTGTTGGGTTTCAATACTTTGATGAGGGATGTTTTTCCCATTAGATTCAAATCTATCCTAAGAAGTGATGCTTACAACTGTAAGATCTGGGGTTAAGAAAGAGCAGTAGTTTTGAGAATGGACCATCTTAGGAATAGTACCTTGACACGTGCATGTAGTATTCCATTTCTTTCTTCAAAATTTGCACCAATCAATTTGTTCGCAGACAGATTGCTCCTGTGGCGGTTGTTGAAAATTTCCATTCTTTTAGGATTCCTTTTTGCCCCCTTGTTTTGTCTATTTCAGAATCAATTCCTCTGGATATCCCTTAAAGGTTCTACCCCTTCTAAAAATATCTTGTCATGGAAAAATATTAGTAATGGCTCCAAATATATTCTACATTTAGAACAAATTTGGGCGTTCTATTATTTTTAATTTTAGCTGGCATCCACAGATAATCTTTTAGGCAATGCTGTCGTCGGAGTTCAGTAAGAGTACATTTTGTATAGGCAGAGTCCAGTTGTGGTGTGTATGGATGATGGTGTTTCTTAATTTGACATCAAAATCAAATCATGATGCAATCTGAAATATCTTATGTTTGCAATGTTTCTGATTTGAACCTTCAACCTTTTCAGGGTTAGAAATGATCTACTAGTTGGATGAGTAGGAGAGTTTTTCATTATGAAGAATCTTGTCCTATTTGTACAGCGCTGAGGGTCAATGTTTTTCCAGCTGCTGACCTGTGAACTCGTGCATCCAAATGGGTTGGAGAGGTGGCATGTCATACACAATTGACTTTTCCTTGGAACAACAGTCATAACAATAATCACCAGCCATTTTCACAATGCAAGTCCATTTTAAGTCTTGAAAGCAACATTGGTTTTGATGCGTTATCAATTTAGACCTATAGGATTCTTCATGCCATAGGAGTAGATACTGCCTACCTTGTGAAAGAGTACAAGTCTAAAGAAAATGGTTTTTGACACATTGGGTATGCAGTTAGTAATAGAAAAAAGTTTGAAACGAAACATAGGAATGCTTTAGAAGTAATCATTTTACCAACTTCCAAAGAAATGTTTTTTTGGATCTATTGATTAAGCAGTTAGGAATAGGAAAATCGAGTGTGCCTCGGGCTCAGGGCTAAAGGCTCCTGGGTTGGGTGGGAGATACCCTGGGTTATCAAAAAAAGAAAAAGAAAAAAAAGTTAAGAATGGAAAATTGTGAATAGGAAAATATGGGGGCTGTAGTGGGAATAATTTTATCAGGACGAGCAGCTTACTAAATAGAGATGTTTTCTACATTGGTGTATTAAATGTTAAATCTATTAATCTTAGGCTAGCAACAAATTGTTGTTTCTAGAATTAAAATAGAAGCCAACTCACTTAATTGGGAGGTTATGATGCAAGCAGAAAGCTTGCCAAATTACCAATATCCACACGTTCCATGCAAATGGTACCATCATAAATGATATTTGTTACATATATAGTAGAAATAAAAAACAAATGAAATATATATATATATATATATATGAGAAGGGAGCTTAGGGGAGCATAAGCTGAAACGTTGCATGTGTGGAGCCCAAGTGGGGCTCAAGTGAATCCCCTCGACTTCTCTCTCTTTGATAGCCCGGTGTCATTGCATCGCTTCGAAATGTTATTTTTCTTTCTTTTTAAAGGCCATTCTCCATGGTGGAACTCATGGACGTCCCTATTGAATTCCTCGACCGAAGTCGCGACCGGCAGCCGCAGTGAACGGATGAATCCCTCGATGATCTGCCGCCTCCTCCTTCGCCACGCCGGAGGGACAAAGATTCGAGAGAGGCAAGACGAGTGGGATGATTGATGCTGCCATGACCGGAACCAATCTCCTGGACCCATCGGATTTTGCTGTGAACTGGATAGAGACTACCAGCGGCGGCTGAGCCCCAGCCCTCCTCCTAGCTCGCACAACCGGCATTCTTCGCCGCGCCGCTCATCGCCGCCTCATTTCTTATGCAATAAGCAGAAGGTTTTATGAAAATGGAATTGTTAATCTCATAATTGTTATAGCACTTAAATTGACTCTATTCGCATGTAGATCATGAATGTTTGGAATCCATATGATGCCCAGGGTCAGTTCTCTCCTCCACATGTCCACTCCCTCTCCCCTCCAGGACCTACCAGGTTCGGATGTACATAATAAATCTGAACCTGCCATGGCTTGGACGTCCTCTGCCTTCTTCCTTCAGCGATGGCATAGCACCAAAGACGTCTGCGGCGACAAGCAGCCTCTCCTCTGGCGACGACGATTAAAACAAAGAAAGCCCCAACGCAGGCCCTCTTTCCAATCTTTCTGTCATCGACCGAGGCTACATACGGGGACCCTTTCTTCTTCCTCTGGACGTGATCACGCCTCCAAGTGCAGAGCTTCGATTGTAGTAATAAAACTGGTGAGACCAGGACGATCCACATGGAGCTTTAGAAATAAGGCTTTCCAACTTTGTCACCTACCCTAAATAAAATCTAATTTTAGCCTAAAATCTAGAAAAATACATTCATCATTCCTACTTTAAATTAAAATTAAATACATTTCCAAAAATAAAAATTCCTAAATCTAAAAACCTAATCTAAAATGAATGACAAGTTGCTACAAAAGAACACACAAATTAGAAACAATCCAAAAATAAAACTTACCAAAAATAAAAGTAAGAAGCTAAATTAGAAAAAAAATAAAAATAAACCTAAGTTAGAAACCAAATCAATCAAAACATGCTCAACAAAGATTAGTAACAAATCAAATCACTCAAAAAGAAAACAAGCTACTTTCTAAAATTAGCATGAAAATCTTACTAAATTAGTTTCCTAAATTAGAAACTATGTTAGTCAATTAGGGTTGATATATTTTCTAAGTTAGTGAACTGAGTTAATCAACTCCCTAAAGTTAAGGACTTTCCAAATAAATAAAGATTTTCAAATCATAATAAATTTAGAAAGCATTAAGTCAATCATACCTTATGTTAGAATTTTCAAATCTTAAGAAACTTCCTAAGTTAAAATCTTCAATTAATAAAAATTAGAAAGATCTTTTATTTCTGAAAATCATCTAAATAATCTAAAATACAAAATTAGAGACTAATCCTAAAGTTAGAAAGTTAGTAATGCCATCTATGCCATGATATGTTAGAAAATTCTAAGTCTAGAAAACTAGTATGCAGGGATGTTTTTATGCATGATTTTTCCTAATCTAATGCAACCTAAAACTGAGTTTAATGGCTGAGTTTTGAACTACAATGATGCATGAATCAAATAAAAAAAAAACGGAAGTGGAAAATGATTTAAAACCAATGAGATATGAGTGTATGAACATGACTAAAAAAAAACTGTGCCGAAATTCTGCACACAGGTGGGTCCGACCAGCCATGTTTGAGCCACTGGTTCACCATGTTTCTAAAATAATTTTTTTTGAAATTTTGGGGTTTGAAAATACACTGATCAAACTTTAATTTTCCTAAGTTTCATCGAAAAATAATGTGTTTTGATCAGGTTTCTAATCGCAAACTTTTTACACAAAATCTGTCCTGAAATTCCTACAACAATGTGTTGAATTGTGTACTTTATATTGGGATCCGAATTTACAAAAATTATTTGGCCGAGGTTATTGACTCAAATCTCTGATTTTTCTTGCTTATTCAATTTAAAACTCCGATTCCAACAACTTAAACATATCTAAACTCCACCAATATGAATATGCATGCAATGCTAATTAGTTCGAACCATAAACTATGCATAAAAATTCACATAAACATATAAGAAGCATAAGAAGAAAACAACAAATGCTTAAATTTAAATGTGTAGTGTAAAAAATTAAATGTGTGGATTGCAAAAAAAAAATAAAAATTTAAATGTGTGGCATTAACAAGAAATTAAATGTGTGAATTTTTCAAAGAAAAGTAAATGTGTGGTAATTGCAATAAATAAATGTGTGATAAGTGTGCTCTTTTTTTTTATTCTCAAATCGGGTTCTTAATTACTTATTTTATGCCCTTAGGATATTGGGTTGTCAATCCAAGAACAACAAGAAGGAAAACACAATTCAAGCATTAATCTCCTAAGAAAAAGAATAATTAAAAAAATCACACTTTTATTAATATGCAATGTTTTTACATAAAAGATGGAGAAATAAAATTCCAAAAAAACAACTGCATACTAGGATGAAAGGAACCTCTCTAGTTGAAGCATCAAGTTGGGACAAGCCTTCTTGAAGAGAGATGAGCTATGGTAGAGAAAGGAGATGGGTAGAATGGTTGAGGAATTACGCTAGTGAGGGGGTTTTTTCCTTCATGAAAGGGAGTGGATGTCCAAGGCTTCTTTAAATAGGGTATGGGCTCTAGTCTCTACTTTGTTGCAAGAATCTTCTTCACTTGGTAAGTCTTCCCCTTTCTTTTTTCCATTCTATCTTCATGCACTTGTCATATTTCCTTCTTTAGTAAATCTTCCTTTGACTTGACATTTATGAGAGATACATGAGGTGACAAACTCTAAGTTGGAATCAAGAGAAAATTGAATGCCCAATATGTGTAGATTCTTTCCACTTTTGTCTCTTTGGAAATCTTCTTTCTTGATTTTGGCCTTTCATGGATTTTCTTTGATTACCTTAAATTATCTTCAAAAATAAACTTGGGATTTTGTGCAAAGAAAGTGGACCCCCTCTCTTGGACGCCTCACATGTGTGACCCACACGTGCATGTGTGGGACTCTTTTTCTTATTTCCTGCAAGCCAAAAAAATATGAATTTCATGTGAAAAGACAAATTTACCCTTAATTCATGAATGCATGACTGTGGCCCCATCTCTCATGAAAAGATGAATGAAAACACATTTGACAAATAAAATTACGAAAAATGGCAGGTTTCATGATTTGATGCAAAAATGCTGGTTTTTGAGCAAATTATGCATGAATGCACTACAATGGATCAAAAAAATGCATAAAATCATGATATGACAATAAATAAAACTCTTTTAGCTTGATAAGTCCTTAAACTTACCAAAAATAGCCACAAAAATGTGCATTTTTAAGGACTTATCAAAACGCTTAAAAATATCAGGAAGAACACTCGATCATCTCTCTACACCGATCTCTGTTTTCTGCACTGCAACTGCGATTTTTGCAACTTTGATTTCAATCGAATAATCCGGATCCTTTGCTATTTCTTGAAAAACAGGGCACTGTACTGCAACAAATCCGAACCTGTAACAGCGTTTTGAAGCATGTTCAATTAGATCTTAGAAGCTGCGATCTTCTTCTTTGATTCATCTTCTTCTTCAACGAGAGAACGGACTCTGGGCTATCACCTCCGGTTCTGGTGGCTAAATCCCAACATTGATATGGGTTCTGCAGCTTAGGTTCAGTTCCAGTCCAAGTTTGGGTCGACCTGACCCATATGCAGAAGCCCACCAGCTTATGGTGTCTCAAGTTGCAGCTTAGGCGAGCCTTCTCTCTCTCTATCTATCTATATATATATATATATATATTATATATGAGAAATTTTACAAACAATCCCATTTCGAAAGTGGTGTTTTTGTTGCTTTTCACCAGTCAAGTTAATTAATGCCATGTCACAAATCAGCTTTAAATGAAATGAGCCATGAAATGGACCTGTGTAAGTCGTAACCCATGACTGGCACATTTTACATTCCAAAGTAGGATATGTGGCAATCATCTAGTTGTACCCAATACAATACGAAACAAGCACTCAACTTCCTTTTTGCTCACCTCTTTTTTATGGAATTCTTTGAGACATTGAGGGGAGACGAAATAGGACATGCATTTGTTTATCTAGGATAATTTTTGTCATTCTTTATTTTTTATTGTGGGCCACACCTTTTGATAAATTCAAGCTATTCACACTCGCATGTCCTCCATGAATTTACATTATTCTAAATTTTGACCTCAATTCATTTATAAGCCTTCAATAAATTTTACTCCAATAAGAATACGAATTTGGCCCACTATTAAATTAATCATATAAAAAAAAACTTCAAAATGGGCCTAACTTCTATTAGAGTGAGATTTAATGAGAGTTCTGGTCTATTAAGTTTGATTGATTTGAATTTTTCGTAAGTATGCCTCACTTAGGAGGATCATGAATTTCTAGCCATGTCAGATTATGAAAAACTTATTTTTTTTAATGATCAATCTGGCAATTGGCCTAACTCCTATTAAGTGAAATTTAGTGGCACCCATAAAATATGGGGCTATTTATGTTTATTTGTTCAGATTTTTTTATTAAGTGGGTTATACTAAGGAGTGTCACAAACTAATAGTTAGTCCAAAACAAATGAGAAGTTGGGAACTTATTTTTTGCCATCCCTATTTTAGCGAAAAGAAAAAGTTGGAAATGTTGTTATGCTTTCGTGCCAAAAGAGAGGAAAAATAGGAAAGTTAATCCAATCATTTCGGTTTATCTTCAAAAGGAGATAAAAAATAACCATCTTTTAAGCTTTATTTCATAAAATAAATAAATAAATAAATAAGGATTCGAAATAAGCAGCTATTCTCATTAAATATCCCATTTGCATTAAAAGGGGGATAACATGTGCAGGTACTCTAATTGGTTGAGAAAATGACGTATTATAGTGCTTCTTAATATATGTATATTTATTACATGTATGTGTGTGTGTGTGTGTGTAAATGTATATATAAGGTTCTCATTTAATGAATAAAGAGATGTTCAAATTGCATTAATGTTGTTTTGTTTGATAGTTATTCTATTACATTTCCTAGGACCCATTTTCTAATACAGTTTTGTGGAATTATGAGTTATAAAGTGTATTTTAATTGTTGTATTCATCTTTGTTTTAAAGAATTTTGTAATTGTGTTTAAAAGTGTTAGTTATTGGCATCAGTTTGAAAGTCGGAATCGCATTGCAAATCGTTCAAGGGAATGAATTGTATAGTATTGTGAATCATAGGAGTTTTTTTTTTAAATTTTCCTCATAAAAATAAAAATAATTGGCAAAATTTGAAAAAAAAAAAAGAAGAAGAGAAAAAGTAGAAATTCATAATCCATCCATAGAAACATAAGAGGCATTGACAAACAAGACTATGATACAATCATATGAAGAACATATTACGGTGAGAACTTTCAATAGGCACACCTTATGATTCATCTGAATTGTTCATACACATGGGACCGACCCCCCCCCCATCCTCTCTCCTCCTCCTCCTCCTCTGTCTCTCTTCCCCCTCCTCTTCTTTGATAGCTGGCGGACCCTAGGGTCTGCACCCACAAAATGGACTCGACTATTGTTTAAAGGGTTTTTTTTTCTTTAATATAAAATCGTTAACCTTGTCAGCATGGATCAATGGGTTAGAGGCATGAGATTGACCCCATTTTTATATTTGGGTCCATCATGAGTGGATCTTTCCATCTCCCAAATGTCCCATGATCTGTGGGGCCCCAGGTGGGCTTACCGTGTACACCGAATGTGCAGGATTATTGCCCATGGCTAAATATGTCTAGTGTATCAATATTACTAGAAAAAATAAACAAGTTGCAATAGCTCTTCATATTTTCTTTAAATAAAAAGAAAAATAAAAAAAAGTCCAAATCATCAATCTTACATGTTAGGATGTCTCTTAAATTTAAAAAGGTGTTCATCAAGAAAACAACCGAATACAAAACCACTTATGTACAATCAAACACTTTGTTAGATGCTTGTTCCATGTTCATCACTAAAACCTCTCAAAAATTCTTAATAAGTGGTTTCGTTAACCACTAAATAACCTTTTAAGAATAGAAATGCTACCGCTTGATTGTTGCTATTTTCACTTAATTGTTTGAATTGTAAGATTTGATGAAACAGGTATTGACTCCTAAGATTCGCTTGTGAATTGTAAGATTCACTTGGAAATGTAATTCATTGTGTAGATACAAACTTTTTTCATTGGGATTCAATATGAATCCTAGGATTTGGGATATTAATCGTAGGATTCTGACAACAATAGTTATTGATTTTTAAGTCTTAGTCTAAGTCTTAATTTGCAAGTTGTGTTAATGATGCAGTTTATGTTGAATTAGGAGTTTCATGCAAAAACTTTGTTGAAGTTCTAATTGGCAAGTTGTGTTAATGAGGCGGTTTATGTTAAATTAGAGTTTTCGTGCATTCTTTATGAGTTTTATAATCGTAACTTGTGGCAGTTGAAGAATACATAATTTTTATTTCTGGCACATATTATCAGTCACACATGCAGACACGTGCACACACTCTTATAGAGAACTCACATCTACAATTTAGTCAGAAATCATAATACAAGATGGCAGTTATACTAGAACTTTCCAAATGCTAACCCCAGATTGATGCAATTAGGCTATGACAAGGATGATACATTTCAGCACTTCTCTCTCTCTCTCTCTCTCTCTCTCTCTCATGTTTTGTGCATGTCTTCTATACTATGAGCCTCTAAGAATATATGAACTTACTTTTATATGTTTGAGGTTACAAACTCAGTTTGGATTCTGAGAGTCAGAGTCTGAGACAAGTCAAATCTCAATTAAGAACTCTCTTTTTGTCCTTTTAAGTTTAGAAAGCTTATTGTCAGTTTTATCTTAACCTTTTCCTATACTTGGTGTAGCATTTTTTGGCTCTTTGACTTTCTGTACCCGAGTAGTGATTTCACTAGAGCTGAGTTTTTGACTTTTTTTTTAATTGGTCAAGCATTATGGGTTCTCCAAAGCTGAATAGCGGCTTTACTAGATCTAAGTCTTAGTTTTTTCTTATAATTGGATCGAGCTTTTTTTGTTTTCCCAAAAATGAGTTTCAGTTTTGCTAGATCTTAATCTTGATTGAATCAAGTGGAGTCATAATTTCCTCTATTTGATTCCAGCTATGATGCATGGATACTTAAAAATGGGCAACATATCATGTAGTATCATATTGGATACTTCACTTTTTATGTGTGAAATATGTCCCTGCTATGTCTATGGTGTGTCCCCGCTGTATCTGGGCATCACTAAATTCAAGCTTCTAAATCCTGATAAAAATGTGTCCATGATACATGTGATGATGAATGTAATGAAAAACTACAAATAACCTATTTTAAGGAAATGTAACTTCAGGATGCCTCCTGATACAGATGGACATGGCTATCTGGAATACGGATGCTACCCACTTTTTTGAAAATCTAGCACATGGATACATATGCGTATGGTGGCTTCAATACTATGCTAAATATACAAGAAGTTAAGAAAAAGACAATCCTATGCAATAGGTGTATGTTAAACCATATTTTACAAGCATGCAATACACTTTGATATTTGTGACATTGTTTTTTTTTTTTTTTTTTTTTTTTTTTTTTTTAATGTTACCTTTCATTAAACGAAGCTTTACATGCGAAAGAGATACTTATAAGTATAAAACATGTGTCATTCCTGCATAGTATAAAACATGTGTCATTGCTGCATACATTCATTATTTGCTTAAGAGGGCTAGTATTAACAGTCTCGTTGTTCCAAAATCACTCTTTGGAAGTGGTTTATCTGGAAGAATCTTCCTTTGACAAAACTGCTACTTAGAGAATAAAAGTGATATATCTATACAAATGAAGAAGAAAAGAAATATGAACTTTTTCAAATAAAATCAAGATTTCGTGCCAGTTTTATTTCAAATAAAATCAAGATCTCATACCAGTTTTATTTCCAATAAAATCATGATTTCATGCCAGTTTTATCCATAAAAATATAGTTTCGTTGATTGGGGAATATAAGGATGTCAATGAGTCTATTTTGAACTCAGATTCTTTCAATTATTTCCTTTTGAATATATATCGCTGTCATACCAGTACATATTAGACCACTTACATTCATTTGCAGGCGTGAGATAGCCGAGCTTCAGAACAAGGAAATGAGCATGAAAAAGGCAACTGTAAGAGGTAGCAAGGCTGAGCAGAAGGCAAAAAAGAAGCAAGTGGAAGGCACAATCTCTAAACTTTCAATGAAACTGAAGGCAAAGCAAGCAGAGGAGCTTGCCCCGCAGGGTTACACAAATAGCAATGGCAAGGAGAAAGTGATCTCAACCATTTGGTTATGGCAATAGCTGGTGTTTCTGTCTCTGGCCAAGGTGATCCTTCAAAACCAGGCAAGAGTGTCAAAAGGCGTGAGAAAAGAGCTCAGCAAGAAGCAGCGCGTGAGCAGAGAATTCAGGAAGAGCAGAGCAACATTATTAGCGATCATATGATTGAAAATGAGGAGTTGGAGAAAAAGCTCAAGCCCCTCGGCTTGAAAGTTAATGAAATCAAGCTAGATCGGCATTGCCTCATCGGGCCGTTAAGGATCAACTGTCCCTTTAATCAGGAAGTGCTCCTTACAGTTATCGAGAGCTCCGAGAAATGGTTGCTACTTATATGAGAGCACATGCATCAGATTTTCTCCCATACTTCCTATCAGAAAATGAAACAGAACCAAATTCATTATTGGAAAGATTTGAAAACTACTGTATGGAGGTGGCGTCAACAGCAGCTTGGGGAGGACAACTTGAACTGCGCGCTCTTACGCATTGCCTCATAAAACATATTGTGGTATTTTCAGGCTCATTCCCTGATGTGGAGAAGGGAAAGGAGCACAAGTCTAAAAGTGGGAGCAGCTCCTCTAATCCAAGCATCATGTTGTCATACCACCGGCATGCATTTGGACTCGGAGAGCACTACAATTCTCTTGTTCCTAGTGTGGTTAGCAGGTAACATGACATCTTTAGCTAGAGATTTTGTATGTGCAATACATCTAATGCTTCACATGTTAGACAGAAATAGACCTGTTGGCTTTTTTAAAACCACCTATAGAGTTTATTTTGCATTTATTCATCAGTTGCCTAATGTGCATGTAAATGCTAAGTTATAGGAATTTTTGCCTTTGTTTATGGCTTTCCAATATTCATGTAAATGCTGGAGTTTCTGATTATTTATTTATTTCAAAGAAATGGGAGATGGAAGACAACTAGCTTTAGGGTGTTGGTCAATATAAGCAGGAAGGATGGGCATAATAGGATGACAAGATATTGAAGCAGCTGAGTGTCGTGGTTGCATTTGCTACAGAACTTGTGTCACAACCATAGGGGTGTAAACGAGCCAAGCTGAGCTTAGCCTGGCTTGAGCTTGTCTTGACATTAAGTAAGCCGCATCAAGCTCCAACTGAGCTGAGTTAAGCCTAGCTAAACTTTGACTCGAATTAGGTGGAGCTAGGCTTGATAGTACTAAATGAAACTTGAGCTAGAGCACACAATTGATTAGAAATAAAGCCCAACCAAGCGAGGCTTGAACTTGGCTTGACTATACATATTAAGTTTGAACTCAAATCAAGACCGCGACTCAAACAACATCGAATTTTGTGAAGTTTTTACCTGACCGACCATACTTATATTGAGCACTATTGAAGCTTCACTAAGTGGGGTCCACTTTCAGTGAATCAAAAACCAAGATGACAAAGCAATAGGAGGCTTATGAACTATGATATGATCCCCAGGTATCTGGGATAAGGATGCAGCTATCCTATTCATTTTGAAGAACATTTATGAATTAATGAGAAGGATCGTAAACGGACTATGGATTTGGTAAGTAACATATGCTAACCTTGTATCATGGCAGCATTGGTATGGCATGCACAAATGTCCGAGTATCATAGCTTATGACTGGACAAATCAACTTAATTAGATCTTAGTAGGTCATATTTCAACTTGAAGATCAATTGAGGCTATCATGGTTTAATTTCGTTGTGAGGATATATATTATTACTTCTGATGTTATCATGCCCCATTGAGTTACATTTTCAAAAAGTTTTAAGTAAAGTTTAATGTAATTATATTTTAAATGTATTTAGTAATGCACCCCTGTTGGAAGTAGGTGGGCCTCGTGGACAGATTTTCAAAACTTTTAACCCACTTGACTCAGGGGTCAAGTACCCATAAGGCCATAAACCATATCCAAGATGCAATTCCACAGTCTCATCAATCATGTACAGCAATATAACCTATCTATAAGATAGAAACCAGCATCACTATGCAACAAAATAATCCACAACAAATAAAGAAGCAGATTATACCTTTGGAGCCCGGTAGTGCTCTAATGGAGAAGAAGACAATTAGCTTGTATCAAGAACTCCTCTTGGATCAATTAGGATCTCCAAGACCTTGTTGTCTTTCACGCTATGACCCGCTATCAGATCTCTTTTCTCAAGAAGACTGTCGCGACCCCAGACCGAGGCCGCGGCGGTTAGTTAAAAATTTTGAAAGATTAAAAGACCTCCCACAGGTTCCTGCGGTGAGGGTTCCAAACAAACAAGCATGGAACAACCCACTCACACGATCAAGTATGCGGAAGCGCGTGGCAAATCACATCTTATCATATCATGTCACAATAGGAAACATAATGACATCGAGACATAATATCAGAATGAAACATAACAAGGCATTCCCATAATTCAAGTTGTAAAGTTAACAAAATAAGTTAAGTTATTACACTTCCCAAATAAGAGGCCAACATAGGCCAATACAATACCAAAAGTATATCAAAATCCCAAAAAGTGATCCAACGGAACTCATGCACCACCCCAACGTCTAAATGACGTCATCGGGTTGCCACTCACGGGCTAGGTTGGGCCCAACGGCCTCCTCCTGGCACTCCTCCTCAAAGGGAGGGTCTCCTGCACCTGGGCACCAACATACAAGCATCAAACACAACGGTTTGGCAAGAAATCATTTTAAGTGAAAGCATGTAAAACATCGTTTAATCAAGAACATAAAGAAATACTTTGCTGAACGCGAAACAATGCTTACGCAACACTTTCTAAATCGAAGACAAACTAGCATGAATGCGTACATATATATATCATGAATAGTAAATCCACATAGAGCCCATCCTTTCTCTAGCATTTATAATGCAAAGAGCAAGCACGCACGACAAGCACGAATATACATAATATAGCACGACACGATTCCCACAAAAACGGGATTTCCGGCCGCGGAACCGGACACGCACGATGTGTAATAAATACACTACTAATCTGCAGTTAGTTCACATGTTTAAGGACCCCCAGACAGTGGATCAGACTGAAAGGGCAGTCCAAGCTCTGTGGTGTTCACTTGAGTTCATGAATGCACAAAACACGCGAAACACGATTCAATCATATCGAAAATGAAGGGGGAAATCACTTGTCACGACAAGACAAGGCACGACTAGCACAATGCATAAATATATATATGCTCACAACTTATAGAAGTGATCCCCATTTAATACTTGAAACACAGCTTGAAACATATCGTGGAAATACTTGATTTCAAAACGAGTACCATATATTACTTGAAGTATAAAAACAAAGTTCAAAACGCGATAATTTTGTCAAGTACGTACTTAGGCTATTCAATGACTCTTGGGTGATTGGAACTCTGTTGTTAAAAATCTAATAATTGGTGTCCCCGAAGTTGCTTCGTATCTTGGAGTTCCAATCACGCAATGTCAGGTTAAAGTCCACAACATAGCCTAGTTTTTCTTTTCCAATCCTTAAAGGTGCATAAATGGGTTAAAATTTCTAAACAGGCTCTTCCCCAAAAATTTCAGGCAGCAGGCAGTTCGCTCGAGCGAACCAGGGGTCGCTCGAGCGGACAGCTTGCTGTCTGCGCCCGGACCAGGCAGTGGCCTGGTCGCTCGAGCGGACCCATGGTTCAAGTTCAAATAGGATTAGTATCTTTCTAAAAACTTGGGCTAGCGTGGGGACTACTAGGGATTCCATAGAAAGTTGGCTCCAACTGGGACACCGCGACCCTACATCTCATGTGCAATCTGGGCCTATAGTTAATTGCAAATAACACCACTATATAAATGCAATTGTACTCCAGTTTTAGGAATAAATTACAATGAAGACCCTAAACTTTCCGATTACCACAAGTAGGCCCCTTTATCAATATCCATCGATCAATTTGATCAAACCTGTTTCTTTCAATCTTAGATCCACATCTTATTATCCTTGAGACCCAATTAATCACAGTGATCATCGGTACCATCCAATTAACTCTTAATCGAGATGGGTGCGCACTTACTAATGACAAATCCATTAATTGGCACAAGGGGATAATTAAGATAGATTCCATCTTGACCATTGAATGTTCACACAGTCCTACTACCACCTACCCAAGACACCGAGGTGTTGACCTACAGTTGGCCTACTCATTGGTGACTCAAAGCAAATGAATAGATATAAACTTAAGTTTATTAATGTCTCTGGATTGAGAGTCTATTGCTAGGGAATTATGAGAGCAGACCTTAAACTCGAGACAGTATTCCATAAGGTGCTTTTCATGGTCCTTCAATACATCCAATGTACCAGCACCATGATCCAGAATCTTACATTCTGATGATTGAGACAAATCACACTATCTTATAGTGATCAAAGTGCTGCAACCTTATCAGATGAGATGCCCAGTTTCATCACTAGTTGTGAAAATATTTAAGTATAAGATTTGTGACACATGTCTCCTGTATATGGATCTCATGCATGCACATATATCACATCTAATATACTAATGAGACCCAGTTCATATCATGAACCATTATGTCATATGTATAGGTCATGTGCATTAAGTAATAAAACATCATTCATCTCATGAAAGGAAAACATGATATTATTGATAAATAAAGAAATTAATCAATTTATTACATCATCTGATGGATTGATTCCATACAATCTAACAACCCCAACCCCATTGAGTTATATTTTCAGAAGGTTTTAAGTAAAGCTTAATGTAATTATGATTTAAATGTATTTAGTAATACACCCCAATTGAATCGATTTTTCAAATCTAAATTAATATTACTATGTAATATTCATTGAAAGAATTTAATTGCACGTTCTTTATACCATAAGCCAATCTTTATCACATTAAACCATGGTAAAGTGTAGTAAAGTAAAGTTAATACAAAAGACAACTATTTTACCACTCTCTCCCACTTTACTTCACCACATACGTCATGTCACATTACAAGAAGACCCTAAACTTTCCAATTACTACAAGTAGGCCCCTTGATCAATTATATCTATTGATCAATTTGATTAAATATGTTCAACCAAATTAGATTCATATCTTATTATTCTTGTGACCTAATTAATCACAATGATTATCGATATCATCCAATTAGTTGTTAATTGAGATGGGTGCGCACTTACCAATGATAAATTCATTAATTGGCATAAGGGAATATATCTATTAGATGATAGATTCCATCTTGATAATTATATGTTCTAGCAGTCCCACTACTATGTACCAAAAACACTGAGGTGTTGACCTACAATTAGCCTCACTCATTGGTGACTCAAAGTAAATGTATAATAGGAAATTGAGTTCACTAATCTCTCAAGGAACTTGAGTTCATTAATCTCTCTGGATTAAGAGACTATTGCTAGGAAATTATGAGAGCAGACCTTAAATCAAAAACAGATTTGCATAAGGTGCAACTCATAGTCCTTCAGTACAAGCACAATGATCCAGAGTCCTACACTCTGATGATTATGAAAAATCACACTATTTCATAGTGATCATAGTGATCATAATGATACAACCTTGTCAGATGACATGCCCAATCTCATCACTGATTGCGAATCAATTCAAGTATAAGATTTGTAATCTATGTCTCCTATATGTGGATCTCATCCTCATCCGCATCCGCATCCGCATCTGCATATATGGATCACATATAATATACTTGTGGACACTGGTTCATCTCATGAACCATCACGTCATTTTGTATTGGTCATATGCAAATAGAGAACAAAATACCATTTATCTCATGAAATAAATACTATCCATCACATGAAAAAAAAGCATGATTATCTGAATTAATTAAGAAATAAATCAATTTATTTACATCATCCACTAGATTGAGACCATACAATCTAACACATGTTTCAATCAAATATGTTTTTTTGCTTATTGTAATTTTTATGTTTTATATTGTTGACGAATTCCATTGTGTTGGTGGCTCTTTTTAACTTCTTCCCTTTTCTCTTTTCTCCAGGAAGAGGTGCCGGTTTGGTCATGTAGCATAAATGTGGCGGCATTGCTCACGGTGCCTACTATGGATACTCATGCCCTTCAGGTAGTTCTAAGTAAGACTAGCAACAAACACCCGTGCTAAGCCCGGGCCCAAAAAGATAAATATAGTAAAAATTGGAAACACATGATATCATTGTTATCTACAATACTATTTGAAAATTGATTAGCTAATAATTTGAAATGACATGTGTTTTTAATATGCACTCTAATAGCAAATATACCAAAATTATTCCTAAGAAAACTTTATTTCCTGCGGGATCACTGAACACGAGTTTTCTGCATAATAATATATTAACCCTTATATTAATGCTAACAACACTATCATGTGTTCAATCTAACGGTGCGGCCACATAGAAAATTTAGATGATCATATTCATAGCGACAATATGGAATGGTAATGCATTTCCATTTGTATGATGTTCATGTGATTTAAAAATCAAAGGATTGTTAGGCATAATCAAATTAAACAAATGCAAACAAATTTTAGTGCCCTTATAGAAAAGGCAATGCAAGAAAATTTTACAAAGATGCATGAATGAAAAGTTTGTGTCGTTTAAAAAAACTAATCTTTAGAAAGATTTTCTCCACTATTTAGGAAACTCTTAGAGAAAAAATGGAACTAAAATTCAAAATGGTAAACCCATTAACTAAATCAAAGTGAGGGGCATATTATCTATTACTTAGGGCAAATCCATTAACTATGTTTGATACTACTCAGGTCCCACATTACCTATGCCAACAAAAGTGTCAAAATAGAGCCTGAATTTGGAAGAGTCCAGCCTAATACAAATTGATTTTGGCAATCTGTATAATTAAGTGTATAATTAAGTTTGGTCCAATAGGTCGAACTTGATTACAATTCAAATTTACAAATGGGCTGGATTTTGATTTCATCTTGCCTGATAATCCTTCTTGGTTTATTTAGTCATGTAACTGATATTAGTGATGATGATTAAATTGAATTGCTAAATGAGGACTTTTTTTGGCTTTTTTTTTTTTGCGAGGGTGGGGAGAGGATTTGAGGAAATAATTTCAATAAAATAAATTTGTGAGGTGCAGTCAATGTATATATCTCTTAATTATGAGTCCATGTGAGGTGTAATTTATGGTGGGCAAAACCTAGGGTCATATGTCTATATAATCAAATCATAAAAGGATGTCTATAAGATTCAACCAAAAAACTCCAACCTCAAAATGTTTTTATCACAAGCTCATCCATGAGGTGGTTTACCAGATGGTCAGGTCTGATTTTCGTTTACATGTGACAATCTTTGAATAGAGTAGAGTTGTATTTGGAAACTAAAAGAAAATGATATTTTTAATGAAAATTTTATCAGTATGAATTGTAGAAAGGTGGGCCCCAAATATTAAAATAAAAAGATGACAATCTATCCATAAGGTGGTCTACCAAAAGGTTGGGTCTGATTTTTATTCACATGTGACAATCTTTGAATAGAGTAGAGCTGTATTTGGAAACTAAAAGAAAATGATATTTTTAATAAAAAATTTATCAGTATGAATTGTAGAAAGGTGGGCCCCAAATATTAAAATAAAAAGATGACAATCTTGAGAGGATGGAAGATAGATGGTGTTGAGAGAGAGAATAACTGTAGCAAAATGGAGAGATTTTAGGGGATATTGATTGAGAGACTTTATGAGACAGAGGATATGGATAAAGAGATTTTTTTAGAGAAAAAATTGTGGCATGTGATGACATAGCACCTTAAAGCACTCTACGTTTTTTCTCCATATTTATTTGAAAGGAGAATGATTGGATTGCTGAGGTGGCACCCGTCACAGCCCACCTCCCCCTCTGCTTGAATATATATATAATATAATATAATGTATTTCTTTAATGGGCTTTATCAAAGATATTAAGTTGCAATCGCCATTTTTTTAAATTGTTGATTGCTACAATGGTTTCCTGATTTAAGGTTCCAAATGAACTTATTTGTTTGTTATGTTGTCTCTAAATTATCAATATACCTAGCCCGTCAAAAAGAAAAAAAAATATTTAAAAGAGCATTTGCTACACCACATTGATCCACTGGTCATATATGAAGTCGAGGTATATTAAACTGTTTACCTTCTATTTGCATTTTTAGCTCCTAATTATTTTAAAATAAGAAAAATTGTATGAACTTCCTTTTTAAGGGTACTATGATAGTTTTTTTTTTTTCTTTTTTTTTTTTTTGCTATTGGAGGTTCCAACCCTTTGGCTTTGACTAATCCCTTCGGGCCTAGAAGAAAGCCGGGTAAACTCCCCTGTAGCCAAGTGTGATAGTGCAGTTTCGAACCTACAACTTCCGGGTGTAAATCGTGGTCCAAGGCCAACTGAGCTACCCCTTGAAATTATAGGTACTATGATAGTGGGTACTGAATTACGACCAAATGGTGATCGCAGGAATTGTTTCATTGGCAAAGGTGCAAAGATTCGATAAGATGTGAATATTGTAAATGCAGACAAGAGTACAAAAGAACGAGAAAATTAGTTTCAGACTTATTTAAATAATTTGAACATAAATTTAGCATTTTATATATATATATATATTTTGCTGATAATAGCATTTATGTTTTAGATAACATTTGCTGTGTGCATTTTCAATTGTTCAGTTTCAGCAATTGATCTTTCTATGTTGAGACCATCCAAATTGAATTTAATTACAATGTAAGGAGGTTGACCACTGATTTAAAAACCATCAGCGGGACTCTTAAAATTCTAAATATCAGAACTCATTTGAAAGGAGAAAAACAGGGTGAACTTTGACATGAACAACATCTTAAAATAAATTTATTTACAAAAAAATATTTATTTTTCTTTCTATTATGATTAATAGCGTATTAATCGTAGTTGTCCGTGTGTGAGTGCATGAGTTCCATTCCCCTCTAAAGCAAAAGAAAAAAAGAATTACATAACTTTTATGCTTAGAATGACAAATGTCGTTGCTCTCCAACAAGAACTCAGAAGTGGGTTTTTTTTCTTGTTTTGTTGGATATGGCTAGTGGCCAGGAAACTGAAAGGAAAGCTACCCTTCTGGGGATCGATCCCTAAAGGGAGCCGTGCGAGTGAGATAGCTTAACCTGACCACCCAATGTTCCCTCTCAAAGCTTTTTTTAACAATATCGTTTAAAAAGGGATTTCCAATCAATGCAATTGTACATCTAAAGCAGCAAAATGTCACACACTTGAACTTGGTGGACCCATACAACAATGAGCCATATATAATAAAAAAGTTTTGACATGTTAGTCATCTTTAAACCTGATTTTTCCAATTTCATGACCCAAATTCGGATAATGTCACTAGAGTTGTTTGACTCCGATCAATATTAGTTTTTTTAAAACTTTTTCGCACCATCCCATGATATCATGAGATAGTCCCATTAGTGGCGGATTTAGGATTTCCGTTTGAATGTGGTGGAGGATGTTTAATTGACAAAGTCAAAATCATTGGCAACTACTAATAACCAACGCCAATGGCGAATAATCTCCACTAATTGCATGGTTTAAATACATGATTTTTCTATAAAAAAAATTAAGTATAACGAACTCACTTCCTATAAAATGACTTTTTAACTACAGTAGCCAATTCCTCGAGAAATTAGTTTTTTTTATAATTATATCATAACAAAATAGAAGTATATCCAATAAATGAGCATTACTAAGACCTCGCAACAATTAGTCATTACATCTTGGAGGTCTTTGTGTGCTATGCGGTGTTATTAGTGCAAAAATTTTATATATGCATTTCTAAATAAGAAGCATATATGAAAGTGAGTTCGTAGGCATGTCATCCATTAAAGATTGAAGATGCCCGACGCTGGAACATGATCTGACCTGGGGCGACCGCCCCAAGTACTTATAACGTAGGTCCGCCCCTAAGTCCAATGATATTATAGGATTTATCAATTTTTGTATAATTCATTTTCTATAACTAGCAAACAAATTCATTTCTTATAGAAACACGAAAATTAAAATCTTGTGAAAAATAAATACACATCTGACCACTATTTCTAAGGGTGTATACGGATCGGATTAGTGCGGATTGGGCCAAATCCGTCACCAATCCGTTATATACAGATTGATGGATTTGGAATTCGTCACAAATCCGTGGCTGTTAAAAACTTCCATTCCGATCCGTTGAGAACCGGATCGGATCGGATTAGATTAAACCGTTCAATCTAATGTCAAAAGAAAGATATCAAACAACTGTAAAAATTTTCATATTTGACCCATTAAATTTTTTCTCATTTTATATTTAGACATCTAAACTTATATTTAGACTTCTTAATTTTTTTAATTTATATTTAATGTCAACGGATCGGATCGGATTGAATCCGCTGATTGAGGGTGGAATCCATTACCGATCCGTTGCTAACGGATTACAAGATTTTCAATCCGTTACCAATCCATTTACCTTCGGATTGGTTAAAAATCCGTGAATCAGATCGGATTGGTTTTACGGATCGACGGAATTTTTGTGCACCCCAAACCATTTCTTAGGTTCTATCATTTGGAAATTTTTTTTTTACAAGACGTTACATAAAAGCCATGACATACCCAATGATATCATGGAATTTATAAGTGTATGTAACGTACACTTTTTTAATGTTATCAGGGGATTCAGGGAAAAAAAAAGTTATAAAAAAAAATAAACCAAAAGTGAAGAGGCTATTATGACATTTTCTGAATTTTTGGTTATTATAAATTGAAAAATTTGGGTCTTGAGGAGTACTAAGCTGTCAAAGCATATTTGAATCACCACCAAATCGAAAGTAGAAAGGAGAAACCCTTCCCGTTATCTTGTATCTATCTCTCTCGTTTCCGGAAACCCCCCATAACCCCAAATCCCCAGTCCGCGGCGGCATCTGAAATGAAATAAAGTGCGATTCTTTCAAATGTGTATTTGATAATGAATAAAATACTCTTCTCGAACCCCCTGAGCTGAGCGATGAGATTCTCTCCATCTCCATCTCCATCAGTTTCTCTCCAACGCGTCGTTGCTGCTGCAACTAACACTACCATGTCCTCCTCTTCCCGATTTCCCGTAACTACAAAAACCCTAACCTCTCTTCTCTCTCTAAACCCTAGATTTTGAACTCTTCTCCTTTCTTTCAGATCCGAGGCCGGAATTCATGGCGCCGGGGGTTCTCCAACCGCCCGGAAAGTGACGGGGGTGGTCGTGGACAAGAAGCGTTCGTCGGTGGCGATTCACATTTCAGGAATGTGAAAGACTCGAATTATGGATTTCGGCAGGGACAGAGAGGGGATTACCGTTTCCCCGGAGGATTTCAAGGACGGCCTTTTCGTCCTCGGCCACCGCCGCGGCCGCGGCCCGATGATTACAGGAGCTGGGAGAGTGCGTTGTCGCAGCTGCCTCCAAATTGCGGTATCTGTTGACGCTTCTGTGTTCGAGAAATTTCATTCTTTTTTTTTTCTTACTGTCTGGTTCTAGCATTCATATCTACTAGAACTTCTGATTGGAATTTGACATGTGTATGCATATTCAAGGCTAACGTGGTCATGAATACACTATTTTGTAAGTATATGGGTCTCAGTTAATGACAAAGTGCATCGCTCAAACTTGTGGCTAACCTTAGAAATGAAGAAAATGGAATTCCTTTGTAACAAAATGTAAGAAACCATGAGCAAAAATTGAGGGTAAGTCCACATTTTAAACATGAATGGGTGGTTGAAATTTATAACACCCACCAAATCCACCTCATAAGAATCAGATACTTCAAGATTACATACCCGATGTTCAGCAAATACATAGACCATGGAGCAAATAGAACTACATGGTCCAACCATAAAAGTAGACGCATTATCAGTCGAAAATTTTCATCCATATCATGCAAGAGATTTGCATTAAGTTAACTGTTAACACCATCTTTGTCCCATTGCCAAATGTGAAGAAAGAGGATCTCCAAAGAAAACCTACTCTAGCAAACTGGATTTCAATGCAACCACAATAGCCTCAAAAGAAACTCCAAAGAGAACCCACTACAGAAACTGCATTTTCTTGCAAAAGAATCCTAAGCGCAACTCATGTGCTTCAGTAACTTGATGAATCTCCCTGATATGATAACATTGAGCAATTAAAAATACAAACAAACAAAAAAATAAAAAATAAAATCAGAACTTAATTTGGGGAATTGGGTTCTCTTGCAATAAAAACTTTAAAAACCCCAAAAGGAGCAAGTTCTTCAGTGAAAATTGAAACAAGGTTTTTATGATATACTACCGAGTACCACCATAAGATGCCCTTCTTGCAAGATAGAAGCATTTGTGGCAAGATTGTCATTACAGCCCACATATGAAAAATGGCCTTCACGCCAGAACTCAAAAAACCACCAGAAACAAAATCCTTTTAAGAAAAGGGTCTTACTTGGCTCTATTCATTCCTGCTTTGGGCAAGAATACTGAATCGAGTTCCTTCGTCGGATTGTATTTGCCTTGAGGGAAATGGGCTTTGTGGGAAAGTGATGGATGGGCAAGTAGAGGTACAGTAGCATGAGACCCCAAAAAACAGTATCATGAAAAAAAAAAAAAAAAAACGTAGTTTTCACAAAACCTCTTCTTCTTCTCATCCCATTAAAAAAAAAAGAGAAGAGAGAAAAGAAGAAACGTAGCATTTAAACCCCCAAAAGACAGTAGCATGAAACCAAACCTCTCCACTAGCCCCAGCCTAAAATAAATAAATAAATAAAAGAGGCATGCGAGAGAGAGAGAGAGAGAGAGAGAGAGAGAGAGAGAGAGAGAGAGAGAGCAAAGGAAGAAGAAGATCCTACCTGTTTTTGTCGTCGTGGCCTGAAGGAGAAGATCCATGATGACCGTTGGGATAGCCAGAGTTCCACCAAATCCTCTTGGAAGTCTTGGATTCTGAAATGCTGGAGCTAGGGCTGGCATTTAGGAATTCCAATTTTTTGGAATTTAAAAATGCTACTCATCAAATGCTGGGAATTTCAATAATTGAACGTTGAATATTTGACAGGAATTCACAGACCACTTGAATTACTGTTAGAAATGCTTGGAAAGAAGCAGACCCTTACCAAGCATAAAATTTTGAGGGAACAAGAACTTTCCTTTTTTTTTCTTTGTGCTTCAGTAAATACTCTTGCGCCCATACAAGAATATTCCTCTACCCCTCCTTGTTTCTCAGGAATCTGAAATTTCCACCCCATCTTTTCTTTCCCAAATTCTCCAAAATACAGGCCCTAAATAGGTTTCTTTTCTAGTATTTGAAGTAGTGTTTGTTGCAGTTTCATTACTTCAGGTGTTTGCTAGTGGCCTTTTCTTCTTCTTCTTTTATACTTATATTTGTATATTTGTTTGATGTGCTTTATTTTGTTTTTATAATTTTCAGAGCGTTTTGTAGTGCTTTCATATAATATACTCGCAGACTACCTTGCTAAGGATCACCGACCCCAACTTTATTTTCACATACCTCCCTATATTTTGGACTGGGAATGGAGGAAGAGAAGCATAATATTTGAGCTTGGATTATGGTCTCCTGACATTATGTGCCTCCAGGTTCTTCCCAATGCATTTATCAAATTTCTATGTTCTTTTCCATAGTAATGTAGTTCATGATGTTGTTATCCTAGCATGATTTGGAATTTCTCTTATACCCATACTGTTTAGAGGGAAGCCTGACCTATTTATGTAAACAGTTATTTTAATTGCAAATCCGAATGAACAGGTGTGTAAATGGGGAACTACTTTTCTTCATAAGCAGGACCCTAAGTTGTTCCTGTTGGCAAAATTATATTAAACATGATAAAGATTAGCCCCTCTTAAGTCCTAACATATGAAGTAAGTAATGTACAAAACCTAATCAGCATGTTTTTTGTGCCATACATGAACCTAATGGAGAGTCAGAAGGTTTAGATTCATCAGATAGTCTGCTTCAATCTTCTGGTCTCCGGAGGCGGAGTCATCACAAAAAGCAAGCCCATGTAGTCACATGGGGAAGGTTTGAACAAACCACATAATTTGAGAAAGGAAAATCTGAAAAATTATTGTTTTAAGAATAAAAGAGCGTTATATGGGTTTATATAGAGGGTGGGATGCGTAAACCCATATTCAAGCCCACTTGGAACGTTATCTGTTCCCTTGCTATTTCTCCTCTCAAACAGGCAAAACACAAAATTTTAAAATATACTAATGCCAAAATGATGGCAACTAGAGAAACAAATATACCAAAAAGATGCTATGAGATAAAATGTCAAAACTGTATGTATAGCCCACTTGCAGTATTCTTTTAATCAAGCACATTGTTAGTTAGCTATTTGAGTGATTGTGTGGCCCAATAGTGGTATCGTTGATTATTATGGACAAGGCCCTAGTTGACCTAGGCCCGCTCTTGGGCTTTTGCTTATAACTGTAAGGCCCATGAGTGTATCACTCCTGGGTCAGATTTGAACTAACTTGGGTCTTGGTTGGCATCAGTTCTCTATGGTTTGAAATAAAATCATCTTCAAATTTATCATAGTTCACCTGGTTCGAATAATAACCATACAATACTAGCATCGTAGTCCGTGCCGAGCATGGTTGCATTTTTCTGCACTTCCATTTACAAACTTATACAATGAAGCCCATAAATTATAAATTAAACACTCATTCAGTTAAGAAATAGAGGAAAACTTTAGTTAATTATAGCTGCAAACTAAGCAATCATCTAATAAAAAAAACCAAATACTTAAAAAAATGTATCTAAACAATAAATAATAAAATGATATCATCTAGAATTTGTAATGTTCAACATTTTTATACTAAAGATTTATTATACTACTTGAGCAGAAGGAATCAATGGTTATAGACATTTTGATTTAGTCTCATAGTTAATTTTGCTAATCCTAGTGATAGGATATAATTGTTTTCAATCTTTTTTCTAAGAAAAATTTAAAATAAAAAATGAAACACCTCAAGAGCGAATGTTAAATCTTGTGTGCGATTGTATCATCTACATTATCCTATTAATGTAGGCCCAGGATTTAGGGCTTGCGTGGGAAGTGCTCAAAGTTTAATGGACGCCAAAGCGCGTGTCCGAAGACACAATCAGTCTCCACATAGACGATAACGGGGACGCACCTCAATGGGAAAACCTAATTTCATTAATCAACTCTGAGAAATAATTCTCTACAATGCCATATAAATAGGAAAACATAACTTGAAACCCAATTAAAATAGGAAACCAAATAAATAGAAAACCTAATCCTAAATACTCCTCATCAACTAAAACTACTAACTAATAACAATTAAATAATAGAAAACTCCTAAATTTACTTGGGCCCTACACATGTGGCCTGAGGTCGATCTGCATCATTCTCCCTGGCTTGGAAAGAACTCGACCTCGAGTTTAGTAAAAGTCCATCTGGGTCGAATATCAATTTGACGAACTTCTGATTTGTTGGTCCATCTGCAGCTTCCGTGTACAGCTTCATGTTTAGCTGTTTGTGATGGTTGAAAATTGTGTTGATGTGCAATTGAACTGTTGGATGCCTTGTGCACCATTAAAGTACAGTCTCTAACCATTCTCCGTTGGTCATCTCCAAACTTCCATTGTTGATCTCCGAAGATAAAGTCAATATGAGGGCTGTCAACTGATAAATCTTCTTGTGAAAGCACTAAATCAGTTGTCATATCCATGTCATTAATGTCCATCTTGCCTTCCTCTTCCTTTACATCTTCAGCAGGTTGATCGTCTTTTACATGTTCGATTTGATCAACGTCAGCCTCATGTTGAAAGGTGGCTGCATTGAAATCTGCCATGCACTTCTCTACTGCTCTACCTTCACTTCGATAACTATCCCCATAGTGGCCATTTTCTAAATGGCTAAGTCTAATTTCCATCCTTGCAATAGTTGCTTGGATTTGATTTACTGCAATTTTGATTTGATTGACAAATGTGGATTATTGAGAAACCACATTGGATAAAGATGAAGACTTCACTTCCACCTGCTTTTTAGGAGGCATTCTTTTTAATGCAAATTTTAAAAAATTGACTGACCTGATGTGTATATCGGCCTTCCACGAGTGTGTAGGTGAAACTAGATTTGAAATCCGACCTCTGATTGCTCCGAGATCATAGAAACAAGATGGGGGGCCCTTGATTGGTCAAATCTGAACATTGACCAGATCTGCTGATGTCTGCACTCGGGCTGATTTATTTTATTTTATTTTTAACTGCTGGGCTTCTTCCAAACAGGTTGGGTCCTTAGAGTGTGAATCCGACCCACTAGAACTCAAACCAAATTGGGGCTGACCTGAACTCAGGCCCAAGTAATGGCACATGATGGGTTCTTATGATCTGTCTTGAAGTTCGTGGAGGAAGAGAAAATAAAAGTTCCCTTGGCTCTTACCTGCTTCGACTTGGAGAGACATGATGGCAATGGCTAGGTCGAGGGACTGCACTGGGCGATAGTGGAGTTGATGGTGCTCGACGTTGGCTGACGTACTGGAGGGCTCTGGCACTCAGCTGCCTGCTGCACTTGACTGAAGGAGACAAGAAGCAGTGGCAAGTCTCGGTGTTGGTTGCGTTGTTGGAGTGCTGCACCAGGTACGCACTGCTCTCCTTCTATTCTGGATCTCTCTTTCCTGTTCTTCTTCTTCCTTCTGCCCTTTTTTTCTTCTCTGTGGTGGGTTCGAGGATGGATTTCTGTGGGAGTAGGGTTTGATTGGGGCTGAGGTGAGGCGTTGATGGATGGCTCTGGGACGATGATGTCTACTGGTGTTAGGGACTTTCTGATATGGGTTCAGATGTAGTGGATTGGGTTGGATTGGAGAAGTCGATTTGGTTTGTGGATGGTGGTAGGTATCTGTTGGGTGATTTTGGGGATTTTGGGTCACAGGTAGTATGATGGATGGATTTTGGTTGGGTATTGGGTTTTGGTTACTGTTGGATGTGGACTTTGGGGTTGCATGGACGGGATGGTAATGTCAGGGAGGGATGCATGGATGAATGATAGGGGTAACGTGCCGATCGATCGAAGGATCGTTCGTCTCTGATACCAATTAATGCAGGCTTAGGATTTAGGGCTTGCGTGAGAAGTGTTCAAAGTACAATGGGTGCTGAAGCATGTGTCTGAAGACACAATAAGTCTCCATAGAGACGATAATGAGGACGTACCTTAACAGGAAAACCCAATTTCATTAATTAACTCTGAGAAATAATTCTCTGCAATGCCATAGAAATAGGAAAACATAACTTGAAACCTAATTAAAATACGAAACCAAAGAAATAGAAAACCTAATCCTAAATACAACTCATCAACTAAAACTACTAACTAATAACAATTAAATAAATAGAAAACTCCTAAATCTACTTAGGCCCTACACATGTGGCCTGAAGTTGATCTGCATCACCTCTTTAGAAAAAAAAGTAAATATCAATAGAATGAAGAGATATTACAAGTAAATGCTAAAAGTTAAAAGATCAATTAGTCCTTACACTTGATAGGAGTGAAAATAACTCATTTGTACTTGTGTTACGTACTTAGGTTACTTCTTTATCGAAAGAGAGAACATCTAATGTATTGGTGTGATCTATTAGTATGAGTCGTATGATGAACACGGTCATGTGGAGTAGGAATTTAGATTTTATCTCTTTTGTTATAAGAAATAATATTAAACTTTTTAATAATTTGTTTCATTTTTTTTTACATGGTTTTCTCCTTCGTAACTTTCTTCATTTAAATCAAACCACAATGAAAACTACCACCAGAGAACATGGTGAAATTTTCTATCATCAGATTTGTCCTCATTTCTCTATCCAATATGATATGGATTAAGTTATGTAGGTTAGTTATGAGTCGGAAATGTAGGTACGGTCAGTTTTTTTTCCCATTCATAGATCTATCCATAGTAAGATTTTGAGCCTTTTTTTTTTCCTTTTGAAATAGTCTGTCTATTTGCTACTCTTAATTTCAAATAATAAATATACGAAATTCAGATCACTCAAAATTATATTTTTACATACATTATAAAATATTAATTTTTTTAAATCTTTTTAAATAATTAATATTTTTGGTTGACTTATGTTGCCTGTACTAGATATGGGCATGTTTTGCTTTTTTGATAAAATATCTCAAATTCTGCTATCACTCTCCAATAGGATAGGGGTTGAGTTGTATGGGTAAAATGCAAGTTGGATATGGGCCGGGATTGCAGGTAAGGTGAAAATTTTTTCATCTACAAATCCAATAATATTAAGCCACATCCAACAATAGTATAAGACTATTGGCTCTCTTTTTTACTTATTTCCCTTTTTTTTTTTTTTTTTTTCATTTTGATATAGCAGATATTTACTATTCTTGAATTATACAAATAATGCCAATTAATCCAATTTTAAACTTCTTTAAACAAAATGGCACTTGTGATGAACAAAATAAATATGCGGAAGCAAATAAGAAGAGCAATTACCTCAAGAATCCTCACAACACAACCATGTATAGTGGTTCGGCCCAAATGCCTGCATCCTCTCCCAGCTTGTGTTCCTACACCCCACCGGCATTCCACTAACTCAATTCTATGCTTTTCAATTAGGCTCAGCAATAACCTCTTACAAAGATGTTTTTCAAGGCTCAACAACAACCTTTACAACGATGCTTTTTTAGGCTTAGTAATAATCCTTACAATGATGTTTTTCAAGGCTCAATAACAACCTATACAATTCTAATGATTTGATCTCTCAGTTGTGTCTAGAGTACACTCAAGGAGATACAAGTTTTAGCTCATTACATTGCCTCTAACATAGGCTGATGTGAAAGTTAAATTAAAACCCAATCATACACTTCAAGTAGCTAAGGTGAGTGCTCAATGTGTATGAGTGTTTACTTCAATCAATTTTAAAAGTAATGCTCCTAAATGAATGCTTGATGCATTTAATAGTTTAAGCATAGAAATTAAGATTGAAGTAAAGATTTAATCACATGTGAATCATAAAGAACAACTTAAAATGATATACTAATCAAAATACACAAGTTGTATGAAATTTCAAAACCAAAGAACACATGTGATTTGTGACTTAGATGTTTGCAAAAACAAAGTAATCTACCTATATAATTAATGTTTGCAAAACAACTCAATCAATACTAGAAATCATGCTAAAATGAATTTTCAAATATTTGAACAATCATGGATTTCAGAAATCACGGAAAACAAAGCTTAACTTGGAAGGATATACCTATGTGATTCAAGCCTTTTGGTTGTGCCTTTTGGTTGTCCATTGTCCTTCTAGCCATCTCAGCTCATTCCACTTGTTTAGACCTCAAAACAGCTCCAAAGGTTCAATCCCAAGTCCCTTGTTCGGAGTGGAATGGCTCAGAATATATGAAGAAAAAGTTCCAACAGCCAGTATCCCGGTCGACATCCTGATCATCAGTTCGACCGGATCCAACGGTCATATTTTCAAACGGCTAGTTGATCCAGTTGACCGGGATATAGGGGCTGGTCGACCGGATACACTGGCCTGCAGGGGTTCCCTCCAAACTTTGAACATTTTGACGTTTGTGTTTGGGAACTCAAGGCCAAGTGAATCCATACATGTATTCATGATTCTAAAAATGCAAGATATGAATGCAAATCATGAACCTAATGTGCCCGATTAGATTTTACTCAAAAGGCTCATGGGCTTGCATGAAACAAACTAGTCTCGTAAAGTGCATTCAAGTTCAAAAACTTGCAGAGTAAAATTTATGAAAATCAAATGGACATGCACGATTAATTTCCGGATTTCAAGTTTTTCAAATCAATGCATGAGTTTGTGATTAGTTGGAAGTGAAAGTGATAGTGCATCCACCAAATTGCAATTACACAAAATCAAATGAACACGCGTGACTAATTTCCAGATTTCAAGTGTTTCAAATCAATGCATGAGTGTGTGATCAGTTGAAAATGAAAGTGATAGTGCATCCACCAAATTGCAATTACACAAAATCCCTAACAATCTCCTCCTTTCCAATTTGATGGCAACCTATACTGATCAAACACTATAGGACTTTAGCTCTCCTGAACTGAACCATTCTTGAAATCTCTTGAATGCAGCTTTGACCGATTGAGCTTGAATCTTTCTATATTCAAGCTTTCTCCCCCTTAGTTAGATCTCCCCCTTTCTCTATGCCACTCCTTTCAAGCTTAGCATGCTCTTCATGAAAACATCATGATGTTCTCTTTGTCTATTTATTTCTCCCCTTTTGACATCGAATTGCAAAGGAACCTATACACATGAGTAAAAAAGAAATACCATTTAGTAGCACCTGTTAACCAAATAAATTTGAAAATGGAACGCATAATAGGCTATCATGTAACTTGGTTATCCATGCAATGTTGAAAATGAATGGGGTGAGGGGGTCAATGGACCAAATTCATTATTAGAAAGATGTCCAGTTCTTTCTTTTTCCGTTGAAGTTCCGTATTCGACCCATACTCTCTTAACGTCAACAACTTGACTGAATTTTCCTATTAAGTCCAAAGAGAGAATGATGGGTGTGATAGAAGTTCATATTGAAGGAAGGAATTGGACATTGTTAAAGTTATGAGCACCCAATGATCAATGTTCTGAAATGTGAAACAATTTGGATAAGATTATGGTCCATATATTATGAAGCTAAGACAAAAGATATGATTTATGAGAGCATATTGATCAAAGCAGCATAAATATATATTCATCATGAGGAATATAACAAGAAAAGCAAGAGATGAATAAGTGAAACTGCATTTTCATTGATTTAAAGTGCTAAATGAATACAGTTTTCACCAAAGCAAGATCAATACAAAATCCCAAAATATCATGGTCAGTGTTATCCAAGTCCAAAACAAAATATCAGCGAGACATCAACCGAAAATACACCCAAAAAGTGAAACTCTATTACTACTCCCCTGTATCAAAAGCATAGTCAGCCCAAAAAGAATGTCAAACTATGTCAATCAGCCAAAACATACATCCAAAATGTAGTCAGCCCAAAAAGAATGTCAAACTATGTCAATCAGCCAAAACATACATCCAAAATGTAGCACATGACTAATACCCCCTTCAAAAATAAATGCACCCCTAATATCTAAGATGAGTTTGAAGGAGATGGGGGCATCGCGTCATCATGACGCTTTCAGCTACCGGAGATGTTCGAGAAGTACTTCATTGATTTCTTCATGAACTTCGTGAGTCCAGATACTTCTTCTCGAAACTCATGAAACTCTGCCTGAAAAGTAGATACATCATGCTCAAAAGAGGCCATCCTGTCCTCCAGACTGCGCTGCTGAGGGGGCTGAGAATGCTCTGGCTGAGTGGGTGTTGACTGATGTGGCTGAACATCATCCTCTCTGGGATCTGCTGCCTCTGTCTCTACAGCCTCTAACTCTGCACCTCCTTCTGCAACTGGATTCCCAGGAGGTGGAAGCTTCATGAGGGCAATGTTGGCTTTGGAAAAGATTGTAGTTCGCAAAGGCTTGTCAGAAGAAGACGGAATCACTCCCAAGGACCTAGCTAACTGGGAGATGAGGAAACCAAAAGGTGCTGCACAAGGCTGAGAGCCCCGTAATAACTCGAATAATATGTTGAAGAATGATAGAAGGCAGACACATCTGAACTCCAGTAGCCGCATTTTTCTTAGGATATTTGCCATATACGGGGTAATCTCGGTCCCGTTCCCTCTCCTCGGATAAATACTATGAGTGAGAAGGTTGTGCACAATCCGATAGATGGGAAGCAGAGAAGAAGAGGGGATGAAGCTTTTGTCTGACCACTTCACAACCTTGCCACATATGACTGCTGTAGCAGCATCTCTCTCATCAAGAGTCAAGACAGCAGCCACAAATTTTGGTCCATTTGATAAAGAGATACCCAAGACTGATGAAATGTGTCTAGGATCCACAACTATCTCTCCATCGGTGAGCCTGACATAAAATGAAGAGGTATCACCGCGAAAAGATTTTATACCTTTGTCCGCATGCCTTTTTCTCCACAATTATACATTTGTCCCGAAAAGATTTTATAACGGATGAGGGAGATGATAAGGGATTGAAGAACTTTTGCGAACGAACCCTACGAGGAGGAGCCAGGTGAGGCTGAACGTTTGGAAGTATTGGGAGAAGGAGATCGATTTCTATGGGAAGAAGCAGCTTGGCAGTCTTGACCTTCTTACTTGGACGCCTGAAGGTCTCTGAGATGCCTGTTAAGTAGACAGAATGCTTACGACATGCCCCCAAGTGCTGGACTAAAATTGCAGTGGAAGATGATCACTGAGCACTCACCACTGCCAGGAAAGAGAAACATCGGACACTAATTCCATTTGACTGTCAACAGTGAGGTGGTGGCAGTGGGTGAGGGAGCACTTGGGATGGCTTGAAATACTCATGAATAGTATAACCTCAAATGCACATTGTTCCCACTGGAAACGAGCACAAACAGTTGCTGAATGGGATGGGACAGTGGTTCAGGCAATCTGTCAAACAGTTGGAGGACAGATCTTGTAACTCAGAAATCCATAAACCAATTCTGCTCAAGGGCTGTACCAAACGGTCTACAAAAGCTCTCAGATATATGTTGAAGAACAAACTCCAAACCAGGTGGGCCAGCCACACGTCAACAGCCCAATCACACACAGATGGCTCATTGGTCGTCTGGTAGAGATCCAAATCAAGCATAACCCAACTGATTTTAATCAATGTAGCAGCCAGTGTTCTTCCAAGATGAGGGAGTCTCAATTGAAGGTATCAATCATCAAGGCAAGTGGAGACAATCCCAAAGGTGAGAATGCGTTGCAGCTTAAAAAAAATCTAAACAGTTGTCTTGAGAAGGGAGTGTAGCAAGATGACGAACAGCTGCTGAGATTCCTGGAGAAGAGCAGCCCTAATCCTAGTTGAAGAAGAAGACTCTAGAGAGATGGAAATCTCATGAAAACTGGTGAACTCAGCTTAAGGAGATGAGAGGAGAACCCTGGGATGTCGACCCAACCTATGCAGAAGAGGTTCTGTTTGAAACAGAGCAACCCAGCGCAACATGTTTTAACTTACTGGGTTCGCTTTGCTGGTTAACCCGAGAACCAAGATGTCGACCGGCCTACAGGGAAAACTGATCCTTTGATCAGTTTAAGGAAAAAGGATCAACTTCTTTGAAGGACTCCCTGCACTCTTCTTACCTTTAACCCAGCTAACCTGAAAGGGTTTAAGAAGGTTCAACTAAGAACCATTCTAATCTAGAGAAGGAATTATATTAATTAGCACAATTAATTAGATGAAACTAATCAAACAAAAACATTTTCCTTTTCTGATGAAACTAATCAAACTCTTTATCAGTCAACCATTTAGACTGATTGCACATACAAGTTGCATTTGAAGGCATCGAACTATTTGAACATGATCAAGTTGGTTTTCTGTTCCAAAAATAAATTTTCAAGAAAAAATATTCCTATGAGTTTATAATAAAAAATAATTTTGAAAAATGCCACATTTTTCACATAGATGTGACCCAACAAATTCTTTTGAAGTGCAATTAATGTAACTATATAGTTCTGGATCCAAAAACAATCGATCAACCAATCTTGTAAATAAAAGATGTAACCAAAAGAGATTTTACAAGATCTATTCTAATTTTCCATTTGTAAGATTATGTGAATTTGAATGAGAGAAGGCATGTCATTGGTGATATTGATGAGAAAGAAAAGTCTTTTAATTTAATTGATGAATGGAATTAGAGTTGGAGAGGGAAAGGTCTTTAAATTTGATGGATGAATGGACTTCAAAGTTTGAACTTCAGAATTTGATGAACGGTATGGATTAGGGTAGGGGTGTTCATGGGCCAGGTTGGGTCGGGCTGAGTAATCTCCAGGCCCGACCTGGTTTTTAAACCAATGGCACAAGCCTGACCCTAATTTGACGCAGGCCATAAGTGCTTGGACCGGCCCACCTGAAAAAGGTAAGGCCCGAGCCCAAGTGGGTAATGTTTGTATAAAACAGAAGGACTTTCGCTATTAGCTCTAAGCGGTTGCTCAGCTGGTTGGGACATGTATGCATGTGAAAAAGTGCATGTGTTCGAGTCTCCATCCCATTAATAAATATTTTTTGATTAAATTATATATCTTATTTGGGCAGGGCCGCGCTTCAGGCTTTCTGCCACTGAATCCAAGCCAGGCCTATATCTTAAATTTACATAGATTTTAGGTCCAAGTTTATCCCGTGTACCGAAACCTAAGGCTAAAGCCTGACCCAAAGCAGTTGGGCTAGGCCCGGCCTGGCCCATGAGCACCTCTATTGGATCAATCAATTTGAACTATAGATAAAGAAAAAATTAAGAAGCATAATCGAGCAATCGATTGCCAAATTAAACGTCAATTTTCAAGTCAAATCGCCCAAGCTTCATATATTATAATTGCCGTAGATTCGTTGAACCGCTTGCTTCCAGCATTGCTTTAATAATTTTTGAGACTTTCTTCACGTTCTAGAAGTCGAGTTGAGACTTTCTTCACCTTCTAGAAGTCAAGTTGAAGCACGAGTGATCTTGGTAAGTTGTTTTGAATGTAAGCATTGGGCTTTGCCTCTCTTGATGCAACCATGACTTCTTTGTGTGTGTGGGAGACATTTATATTTTCTGATCAATAGATCAGCTAGACTTGGCCAATTACTAGGTTTAGTTGGCCAGGATAATTGGTGGGTCTGTAACATAGTTTATGTATATTCTTACGAATTTAAACATTTATGAGAATGAATGTATATGAAATATTGGAAAAACACAAAAAAATGTAATAAATTTTCAGAAAATCTACTTATTTGAAATTTGTAATTTTTAATTTGCAGTTTTCATTTCTTTTTAGCACTATTGTTTTACTAATGTACGCTTTATATACACTTAGCATTTTTTTTCTTTTCAGTATGTAATATGATGACCCATAGTTGTTAGTTTCATTTTGAACCCTGATTCAATTAGACTCCATACCGGAACATTTTGGCTGCTTTGGTGTCCCAATTCAGCCATTTTGTTTTGGAAAATATAATATGCAATCATCGTCATCATCAAAGCCTTGTCCCAACTATGTTGGGTTTGGCTTCATGAATTATGTTTTCTCCATTATGTTCTATCCTAGGGAAAATCCTCGAATAGGTTGCACTCACTTTGTAATGGCCCTAAACCTGATTAGTAGTTAAACCGGATCCTGGGTGTGAAATTTAGGGCTAATTAAAATTTTCTCCCTTCATGCCCAAAGACTGAAGTCCATTGTGAGGATTTTACCATTGAACCTCATTAAATAATTAACCTGCGGGACTAGGCATACAATCACATCTCAATTCCCGCACAGATACCAAGGCAAAGTATGTTTTCTATTCCCATTTAAATGTTAAAGTTTCAAGATAAGAAAGGGCACATAAAGTTTATAAACAACAGGGCGATCCCAAGAACCTGAGCCCTAAACCAAAAGATGTACAAAATAAAATATGGCAAGACCAAAATGATCAAAATAACAAAAGATGGACTCTGGATGACACATCCACAAGTATCCCCCATGTACACGCGCACACGTGCTGGGAGAGATGACATTACTCTACGTCATCGACGCACCACTCACGTTGCTCCTCGTCCAGTTGAGGATCCTCTGGGATCGTCTCAATCTTCGGCTCTATGTAGTAACCTGTGGTGTCCTTTTCACACCAAGGAAAGAAGTCAATGACATGTTGAGCAGGAGATAAGCAATGTGTAATAAATATAACATCCTTCAAATACAGAAGTAAAGTAATTGTAAGATATCAAGGTAAACAAGTTAGGCATAAATCATGAATATAATACGAGAATCAAGTAATAGTAATCCTAGCATCATCTAGCAAGAGCAACCACCAACACATAAAATGCTATGCACAAGCAAGAGGAGACTCCAAGGATGTCTAAGCCATCTCTCGGGGTACCAGTAGCGGTCCTATTCGGACCATTGATACCAAAGTTTGGCTCTAGTGGGATCCGAGCTCCCTGTCCTAGGAATAGCAGCACAGTCGAAGCCCGCTCCTAGCTATTTTGCGCCGTGGACGCTGTCCAAGCCGACTGCCCACCCCGGTGTCCGTGTACCAGCCCATTATGAAACCCCTAAATTGCAGCTGGTCATGAATGTAATCCTCCCCACAATGGATCCCACTGTGGTTGGATAGGGACATAGGGTATAGTGATGTGGTGCTTAATACGAGGATCAAGATAAGCACTTCTGGCTAGATTTCAAGGCATAAGACCATATAATGAGGGCTACTCCAAGCAAGCTTATTTCTCGAGCAAGACCAAGAATTCCCCACCGAGTATTCCTCCATTAACATTCACATGTCAAGACAAGTCTACCCACACGCGTCCATCAAGTACAAGATACACAAGGTACCTAAGGATACGCTCTAAGTCCGGTCTAAGCCCTGAATCTAAGCAAGTTATGTTTTCAAGTTATACCATTGTCTTATGGATAGCGTGTACAAGGTATGTCAACAACGGATATCAGATTGCAAGTCAAGGAAGAAGTTACTAGCCAATCCTAGGTCAAGGGTTGTCCCTTGTACATGGTACATATGCTCGACAGAGTACAGAGTACGTATGGAATTTGAGACGATACCTAATTTGGTGAGACCTTGGCGTATGGAAGTTGTGGGCACCATTTGACTCAGTTCCACGTGCATTTAGTTAAGGCACGGTTAGGGCGTTTTTGGCACTTTACTAGTAAAGTTAAAGTGAAGTAAAGCCTCCATTATCCAGACAGGAAAAGATAAGGCGTCATATCAAAAGTACACATTCAAAATTCTCTCCCTTAAAAAAAAAAAAATCCTCTTTTTACACAAAAAGTAAAAAAAGATTCCCTATCAAACAACTAAAAACAAAAGACCATCATAACCCCCTATATTTTATTCACATCCAAACACACCTTTCCTCGGACAATCGACGAAGCACACCGAGTAAACATGCTTCGTGTTCGTTTCCCGTTATTGGTCACGCAAAGGTAAGTCAATGGGTCCCAACCTCAGGGTCAGAACTAGGTTTGAAGCCCCTTTTGTAAAAATGAGATTGGTCTGCTCGAGCTGACACCCGCTCAATCGAGCCTCCTTGCTGTCCCACCCAAGGACACCTCCGCTCGAGCCGAACCCAAGTCCGCTTGAGCGAGCCTCTTCGCTGTCCCACCAAGGGACTCTTCCACTCGAACTGACCCCAAGTTCACTCGAGTGGTGGCGCAGCCAAGATCCGCGATTGAGCAATAGATTAATCTTCCGAAGGATTGATCGAATCCAAAGATGGATCCCATTTCCAGCCACTAGGGCACCATGGAACAAAACCATGAAACCAAACATGGAACTCACAATGAACTTAGAAATCTTATTATCAACTGAAATTAAGCATGCCTAATACAATGGAGGCTTCTCTATTTATAACGTAATAAGGATTCTAAAATTGAAAACTGTAATAAGAACTCTAAAATAGAAAGCTGCTAATCCTAATTAATCCATAAATTAGAAACAATCCCTAATTAAATAAACTTAAGATAAAAATAGCACGCCACAGTAACTTCTTAGCCAATTGGGCTTGTGGGTTGAACCCAATGGATTGGTTGGATGGCTGGGTCCATCATGTTGGCCAAGGGCCTTTCCAGTACTGCATCAATTCTGCCCCTCTTGAAAAACTCGACTCTGACGAGTTGACATCTCGATAATACAGGAGAGAATCTAACTACAAGTTCGGGAAAGGTCCTCCGGGGTCGAAAATCAATTGCACAAACTTCAGAATGTTCTTGCGGTCTGATTTTCTTTGTGTATCTTGCAGGCTTCATGTAGTCTTTTTCTGCATTTAGAAGTAGATGGGAGGTGTTGCTTCTTCTGATGTCTGCAGTTAACTTGAATGTGCAATCTGACCAGTAGATGCTTCAGTAGTTGCCTTGAAGAAGAGGAATTGAAAGAGATGAATGCCCTTCTCACTCTCACCACCAAACCCACTTTGAATAGCTCCTACACCACTCCTAGAAAACAAAAGAGAAGAAGGAATAAGAAGGGAATCACATACAAGACTTCAAAATTGATCAAGAGAGAAATGGAGGAAGATGGAAAAAAGAAAACTCACCAAAATGAGATCTATGGAAAGAGGAGATCAAGAGGAAGAAGAAGGTGCTCTTGGATGACCTTGAGTTCCACTCTTTATTTCCACATTCAAGACGAGAAGATGAAGACGGAAAGAGAAGGACTATCCACAAGCTCTCTCTTTGAGTTGAGATGAGAATAAAATGAGGAAGGTGCTGTAGTTAGGGTTTATAAAGAGATGGGAAGTGAAATGACCGGTTTGTCCCTTTTTGTGTGGAATGAGGAAAATCTGATTATTTGAGGGGCTTCAGGGTGTCGGATTGTGAGGAGTCGAGGACGGAAAACGATGAGTGCAGTGAGATCTTTCCAAAGAGCCCTTAAATTTTTTAGAAAAACACCCAATTTTCCCTAAATCACAGACTACCCTCCTATTAGGACTAAACACGCTCGGAATCGCACGAAACCTTGCGGACAGCTTCCTAGTGACAAAAGAAACTCGCTTAAGCACTAAACCCACCTAATTGACTAACATGGCAATTAATTAAACTAATCGTGAAATTAAGAAAGCTAAGCACACTATTAAGGTCGGGGAACTTGCGCACTTCATATCTAACCTTACTATCTCCATCCATGTCCTCTTCGGCCTACCCCTTTTGCTTGGTGGGACATCAACCTGTGATACCCAGATACTTGTATAAGCCCAACGTATCCGTATTGGACCGATACAACACTTGTATTAGCACCTAATACTACACCGATACTTCTAAGGAAGAAGTTTAACATATCCTACTTCTAGATTCCTTTATTTCATATAGTTATTTTAATATTTTTACTTTTCTCCATAAAAAATACTAGAAAGAGATGAAAATAATGATAATATCATTGATTTAAAAGTGATCTAAAGGAAAAATTATGATTACCGTATTCGTATCCGTGTCCTAAATTTTATAAGTGAGGAGTTGTATCACTGATCCCCGTATCAGTGTCTGTATCCATATCCGTATCTGGGCATCATAGCCATCAACCTGCATCAAAAGATTTTTCCTCACCGATACCGTTGCTGGACTGCATTTGACATGTCCAAACCATCTCAAATGGGCCTTTCTTAATTTATCACCGATTGACGCTGTTAGATTGTATGTCCTCAATCCAGTGGATGATGTAAATAATTTTATACTTTTATTCATGAGAGGAATGGGATTTTATTAATGGTTGCACATAATTGATATAAAATGATAAGGTTGTTCATGAGATGAACAGGAGACCTTAAGTATATTAGATGTGATCCATGTGTGGATGATATTCACATGCGAGAGACAGAGATCACAAATCTTTTGCATAAAATATTTCACAATCAGTGATGAGATTGAGCATCTCATCTGAAAAGGTTGTAGCACTGCAATTACTATGAGATAGTGTGGTTTGTCTCGACCATTAGAATGGAAGACTCTGGATTGTTGTGCTAGTACATTGGATGTACTGAAGGACCATGAGTAGCACCTTACACAAAATACTGTTTTTAATTAAGGAACGCTCTCATAATCTCCAAGCAATAGGCTCTCAATCTTGATGGAGTAATAGACTCAAGTTTCTGCTATACATTTACTTTAACTTACCAATGAGTGAGGCCAACTGTAGGTCAACACCTCGGTATCTTGGGTAGATGATGGCAGGACTGTGAGACCATATATTCTCAAGATGGAATTTGTCCTTATAAGAGAAATATCCCCTTGTGCTGATTAATGGATTTTATTGTCGGTAAGTACGCACCTATTTTGATTAAGAGTTGATCAGATGGTATCGATGATCAATGTAATAAATTGGGTCACGAGGATAATAAGAGCTGGGTTCACATTGGTTAGATAGTTGATATTTATTTCCAATGGATCTATGGATATAATTGATGGAGGGCTCTACTTGTAGTAATTGAAAAGTTTAGGATCTTCTTTTAAAATTCCTAAGACTGGAGTGCAATTTCATTTATATAGTGGAGTTGTCTGCAATTAACTGCTGGTCAGGAACTTGTATGAGATGTGGGGTCCAGATGCATCAGTTGGAGCCAGTTCCAAGGAATCCCTAGTGGTTCACATGCTAGCCTTGAGTGAGAGAGTTATATTCAAACAAGAACTCGTAAGAGAAAGAGGAGTGTAACTAGAACTCATAAGAGAAAGAGGAGTAGAACTAGGACTCGTAAGAGAACTTGGGCCCTAGGACTATTTAAGTCCAAAATGGGCTGGATGTCCCACAATATTATTGAACGTCCAGGGTGCTCTATCTCCTCCCCTCTTCTCTTTGGTTTCTAGTAAGAGTGTCTTGAGTTTTCTTTAGAATTGAGATCCCACCATTCTCTTTGAGAAGGTCTCTACGATTGGGTCATAGTGTGAAAGATTGCGAGTGTCACAACCGAACTTCCAGGGCCCAGTCGGATATCCGGATCATGATTATATAATAATATTTACCATGCATACATCAAATAATTTTCACAAGGAATCATGCATTTAGTTCAAAATATATTTCCAATCATTTATCAATAATCTCTAAGCAATCAAACTTATTATGTCCTGTCTCAAATCAATAATGTGATTAAAGCATTAAGTGTCTTCTCCTAACAAGGACTAATAATACTATCATCTATTTAAGCCTTTTCTCGTTCTCTTATTCAGCCACGCATGTCGAAATCTACGTGCTGATCGTCATTCTGCTCTGGCCCACCTGCAATATTATTATGTAAAGGGGGCAACACAACATCAGTATTATTGGTGAATGAATATTCTTAATTACATAAGTCACATATAGCATAACATCACATAATTCAACAAATCTGAATCAATAATCAAATATAATTAAAAGTTCTTTCACATTCAAATCCGTGCTCATGCACATTACCACGCCTCAAAGGCCCATCGTATACATATATACCGGTCACCATGACCCTGTGTCATCAGACACGTTCACAAGGACCAGCCATCATAATGGCCATTCACGTCCACTAAGGACCAGCCGCTGTAACGGCCCAGACACAAAGTCCAACATTCCACGTCTGGGATTCCGTGCACAATATCACATAAACACATAACTACCAGAACATAAACATTAAATTATATAATTGGACACACATGTAAGCAGCGTGGGCCCAACCTATGCACATCTCACTGATTACCGGCCCATTTCTTATCATAATAGTGTTGAGTGGTATGGGGATGGCCCACACTATATTATAAACATAACATTAATTGCTCATAGCTTAAAGAGTTAATCACAGTTAATCATAATTAATCACAGTTAATTAATCACGAAACTTCACTTCATTAAAATAAGAAAGTTGTTTAATATTTCTACACCAGAATCCAGATCTTTCTCAATTATTAAACCCTTTTAAGAATTAATCTTAATATACAGAACATAAAATAAACAAACAGTTTATGTCTGGACCTCTTAATGTAAAATCTAGTGGGTCCCACTGGAACAAACCAAGATCAGACCTCATGTCTACGGTCGCCCAGGGATAGGCTTTACTCTTAATAGATTGGATTCACCATCAGACATCTTTACTGGGCCCCACAGTCTCAACAAACACAAACAGAACTCATGAATAAGCCTCAAGGTTAACAAAATTAAAGTTTCTGGATAACTGGGCAGATGGGGCTCAAGCCACATGGGACCACCACCATCTAGGTCGTCCCTGGGCCCCTTCAAGATGTGGGGTCCTAATCTCTGATCAACTTAGATAGTGGGTCCCAGCATGGATGTCAACCTTCAACCCTTTTTTCGTCAGTTTCACGCCAAAATCTTAAAAATCCATTGGATGATGGCCCAAATGAAATCCATTCCTTATAAGACCAACACCTCCATGGTCGACCAGCAGTGCCCTCCTAGATCTCTGGACCTGATCTGTGATCAGGTGGGCCATGGGGTCCCACAATTTATTTACAATCAATTTACACATTGACGTCAAACCCCTAATTTCACCTGTTCTACATCAATTCGAGGGATATTCATGAATGGGCATATCATATCAACTATAACAATTCTAATAACCACATACAGGATTCCTGAACTCGAATCAATTCTTTTAAGTACAGAATATGAGCATCACATCTCAATATTAGATTTCTCTTAATACAACATGTCCAATTCATAACTCAATTTCAATCATCTTGTTTAACCGAGTAATTAATTAGGAAGATCCACTCACCTTTGATAAACAATCGTCGCCTTTGCAATATGTGGATGCGAATAGGACATTAGTAGCCTTCCTCTCCTTCTCCTGATTGACATCCACAAGACTCTCTCTCTCTCAGAATTCTCTCCAAAGGAATAGAATACCATAATACTGTCGTTGGTTTACTTGTTATATATAATAGAGTCCTATTCCTATTCCTCTTCCTCTTTCCAATTAGTGTAGTCATACTACTCCTACCCTTTCTAAAACTCTTCACGTGAGGCAACTCTAATTCCATATAAATAATACTTCTAATCTCATAATAAGAGGTTAACTAAGGAACTACCTAGGCCAGACTAAGCCTGGGCCCATGATACGTAGGATATTATAGCGAGGTTTGAGAGATCGTGTATGCGAAAGAGTTTTGCAAAAACAAAGATCAAAGACTCGATTTGAGTACATTAGATCTCCTCAGGTATAGATCTGCACTTGTTATCTTTGTAGATCTAGTTTATGCTTGTTCAGATTTGTTTTTCTTTAGATAGATTTGGGATCTTAATACACTAAGATTAGGGTTTGAGATCTTGGGATTGGTTCCATGGCCTTTTGGGTGTCTGATCCCTGTGCTAAATGGATCAAAGTTTTTTGAAATCCCTTCTGGAAGGCCCACGTACTTCCAACAGACGCTATAGTAAATGCTTCCGAATGGTCTTATTTCTAATACTATCTTTTCTAGTTCTACTATACATCCATCTCAACACAGTCATCTCTGCTACACTTATTTTGTATGTGTTACTTCCTATGATGCACGGATACTTCAAAATGGGCAACGTATCTTATCCGATACTTCACTTTTTATATGTAAAATCCGTGTCCTTGCCGTGTCTATGTTCTATCCTAGCTGTATCCATGCCGTATCTGGGCATCATAGGTTACTTCATGACTGGCCAACATTATGCTATATAGGTCAGAGCTAGCCTAGTTGCTATCCTATAAAACTTTCCCTTTAATCTTGTTGGTACATGCCGATCACAAAGTACTCCAAAAGCATGTCTCCACTTCAACCATCCACTCTTGTTTTATGTTAAAGATCTGCCTCAATCTATCCATCCTTACCAATTATCGAGCCAACTTGTCAGAATGAATCTCTTGGTGGTATCTCTTAAATAAGAATGATAAACAATAAGAAATTAAAAATAAGAATTTTAAATAATAGAAATTGAATCAATCCGGAATAATTAGTATTAAAAAAAGTTGGTTAGCACCAACACTGAAGAAAATAAATAAAATAAATCCCATAATGAGGTCCAACTTTGTGATCCATCTTAATATTCATACCCATAAAAATTCATTGTCTCACTTTGTTGTTTAGCAAAGCGAAGTTCATTCCAAGTGTGAGAGAAAAGAAAGAGAATGAGAGCTCAACAAGGTTCTAAAACTCGAATTTGATGGGCTACTTATGCCCCTCGATTCGAGTTGGGTTGGTTGAATTGAACTAACGCAGCCCATGAAGCCCCTAAAAATCTAAAATATTATGGAAAGAATAAAAAACTTTAGAAAATAGAGAATGGCGTCCTATAAATTTAAGTCACATGTGTTTTAATTTTCAAGTAATAATGGGTGGTCGCTTTTGATTTCACTCAGTTGGATGAACATTCCCTTTGATATATGAGTGCTTTAATCTTCCAATAAATATGGTGTTGATCCTCTAATGTGAGTGCAAATGGACCCTAGATATTCAGCCAAATTTCCAAAACCATGGAAGGAGGTGTTTAATTTTTTTTTTAAATTGTCTATTACAATGGCTTGCACAGGAGAAGAAGAAGAATATTATTGTCAATGATGACTTTTTTTATGTTATTTCTTCTTTCTATTATTATTATTATGGTGGGAGATAACTCCTGTTTATTTTATTTATTTCCAGTAATCATACTTAATGTGCTTTGAACATTATGTTGAACTCCTTTTTTTTTTTTTCTCTTTCTTTTTCAGGAGGTTGATAAATTTGAAGACTTAGAACAGGAGCTAAAGCTCAAGGGATATCATGGTATTTGGAAGGTTTATTCAAATGAACTTCCTATTCTTTCTTTCTTTCCAATTTATTTATGTTTTGGGTGGGTTTTTTTTTTTCTTCTTTTTTCTGGTTGGGTTTTTTGTTTTTTTTTTTGTGTGTGTGTGGGGGGGGGGGGGGGGGGTTGGGGGATTGAGATGAACTTTTCCCAATTATATTATTCTAATATATATATTTTTTGTGGGAAACATGGTATAGAACATACTACTTCTTACCCTTTTTGCCGATCCAATTAGGATTCTGCTTGCAGAGAGAGAGAGAGAGAGAGTCTTGGGCCTCATCTTATCATCTTGTACACGCAGGACAAAGATATCAAAAGGCCTGGTTTCATGGGCCGATCCATGATTTGGTGATGCAAGCCCTAGGGTTAGTGTTGAAGCATAATATAGGTCTCTGCAAAGACTACACGAGTATGCACCTAAGGGATAAAACCGACAAATCTATTAACCATCAATGCTGAGAATTCCATCTACATTGCCATTTAAATAGTAAAAGAAAACTTAGGGACTAAGTCACCTAATCAAACTAGGAAACTACATAAATTGGAAACTCTTATAATTACAATCCATTAAACAAAATTAAAAATCTAATAACAAAGAATTAGGGAAATAATAAAAAGGCTTATATCATCTTGTGTGGGCCTACAGGTGTATCATGCAGCATTCTCTCTGGCTTAGAGAGAACTCGACCTTGAGTTCTGTAAATGTCCTCTCCAGTCAAAAATCCACCGTACGAACTTTTGATTTTTTTTTTGTGTTGACCTTTAACTTCTGTGTATGGCTTGAAAACTTTATGTGATCTGTTCCTCCAACTTGAATTAGGCTTGATGTATTGTTTCTTTTGATGGCCGAATTTTGTTTGGATATGTGATCGGAGCTTTGGACACTGCATGTGTAGAATTTGCACTTTCAAATTGCTATCTCCAATTTCCCAAAGTCATCCCCAAAGAGAAAGTCAATATGGGGGACTTAACAATTGGTTCTTCTTTCCTTGCTACTTGCATCTTTTGGCCATGGTTGACACGTCTCGCAAGTGATGTAGCCTAAGCGGGCCTCCTTTTAGATGATCTCTAGATCCTGTTCCATGCAAGGCCCAATAGGCATGGTCCATTGGCCAAAATCCCACTCGTGTAAAAGGAGTCCCATGGCTCTCTGCAGCTCTAATTGTCATATGGAGGCCATTCACGTAAATGTGCGATCCAAGTCATGTTGAAATCTTGTTTAAGTGATATGGAACCCATCAGACTTGTGTTCCTGATGCGTTGGACCTCCCACACTTCTAAGAGGAAAGAATCACAATAGATTTAGAATTCTTTTAATTCATCTTGTTAGATTTTTGTTATATTTGGATCTTGTTTTGTTTCAAAAGTCTAGTAGTAAGGATAGAATGAGTTCGCATTTAATTAAGTGTCAATTTCTAAAATTTTGGGAAGAGGATTTATCTAGATTAGTTATAAGCTTGAAATGGAAGCAGAAGGAATATCCATTATAATGTATATATTCATAAAGGTGGGGAGACCATCAATGATGTTGAAATGATGATATGAGTAATTAATCTTTGTTTTGATGTTGAAACTTGAAAGACCAGTGGTGCTGAATCCATGATCGTGCTTGTGCAATATTGAGGCTTCGGCTTCGGCTTCGGAGGTTGACCTAATGATCTATCTTCCTTTTTTTTTGGATGCTTCAACCGGAGGGATATTTTTTTACTTCTAGATTTCTCATAATTTAGTTAAGTTAAAAGACTATTTTTGTCAATATTTCTTTTAGCCTTTCTTGGGTGGTGGAGAATAAATCTAGTTAAGATTTGCAGTTTAGATTCGTTGCTTCTTTTTCTTCTAAATATATGGCTATAGAGAGGGATGAACTCAATGAATCTTTTGGTGATTTTGGAATAAGAAGTTTTATCTCTAGGATTTTCTGCATAAAACCGTCTTCATTGTGTAGAAGGTTTGCAACCTACATGGTTATTATTGTTATTTTTTTGAGAACGGTTAAATTTTATTCCACCAAAAAAAGAAAAGAAGAAAAAAACAAATACCGAACAACAACCTATTGATGCAGCCCGACAGGAGACTAGGGCCCGCAAGCCCTCTTGATGGACCCACTTGATGGGATCCACATGATCTCTAAATTGGCAAGAGATCCCTATCCTAGCTAAATTAGTAATATTAAGTAGTTGCTAATAGGATTAGCTTTCTAAAATTCGATTTTGAGTAGGATTAGTATTTTATTATTTTCAATGTTCTGATTAATTTAGAAGTAGTATCTTCTATATATATAGAAGAACCCTCCTCTTGTTTTGGACATGCATTATTCAATTAAATTAATCAACGTGAGTTTTTCCTCTTTGAGCGTTATGGCTGGTTTTGTGCCCTAGGGCTGGAATCTTTTGGATTCGATCAATCTCATCACTGAGATTGGTCTACACTTCTCGATCGAGGTTGTCTCGCTGCGCCACCTATGTGGTTATTATTATTATTATTATTATCATCATCATCATTGTGTGATCACCCCAACTACTATTAGTTGTAGAGTGCTGATTTTTTTGTTGAAGTTAAAGTCTCCAAATGTCATGACCCGAATCTTAGAATTTTCCGAAATTCCGTGCCATGAAATTGCTCACACACACATGCATAAGTCAAATTATTGCATTGGAATTGCAATCAATATAAACAGAGCTTAACTAAATCCTTTATTAAGTAAAGATAAATCACAATACTAAAAGAAAATGGCAAAAGGCCTTATTACATCACTTTTTTTTTTGATAACACCTTATTACATCACTTGAATTTAATTAAAACCAAATTAGCCTAAAACTAAGCAAATCTGGCTTGACACTATCATGTGGATATCTCAGGTCCCGCTAGCGGGTTACCTTGGTATTTGAAAAACATAAATCAAATGCTAACAAGCTAACGCTCAGTAAGTAACCAAGCTACACTTGTCAAGGTCAGTGCGTTATGGATGAAACTCGCTATTTATTTTGATACAATAAGGAATCCAAATGAAAATACTATTGAAGGTGTCTGAGTCCAGTTTCGTTTGATTTTGGCCAAAATCATACGTTTCAGTCCAAAATCCCTAATTTCAGACGAACTTCGGGCGTATTGAGGTTGGGTCGTGAAAAGAAAAAATAAATGATTATAAGCCTTGCATTTGGGCTAGCACTCGTTCCACTTACCTTTTTTGTCACGTCCCAGATTCAGTTTAGCCCGCCTTTCCCACATCTGAGGACGTGATGTGTGGGGATTAAAAACATTATACTTTTATAAACGAAATTACCCACACAGCTACCCACAGGATAATAATTTTCCAGTTATAGAGCAAAATAAAGTATATACAGATCTATTTATTCACAATATGGAAGTTAATAACAGAAAACAGGAGTTTTTTTAATTTACAACCCAAGTTAAAGACCATTAGAGGTCAGTACAGCTGATCACAATTGAAACCCATCCCATGATAGCGCAGCTCATGGAACCCGATGTCTATATGACATCTGCAGAACTTAACTGAAAATCCTAGGGCCTCCTGATCATATCACCTGAAACGCCAGACGTTACGTCTGTTAAACTGGTAAGAGACTGATATGCTAAACAATTAACATGATAATCATGATATCTAAGAAAAAGCAAAATAAAACTGAACAATGCCTGATAATAACAGAAATAACATGATAACTGATAAACAGGATAAATCTGATTATGGCTGAGATAATAAAATATCAAAATACTGATGTAACGGTTGGACAATACCACATTGGCTAAATAATCAGAAATACAAAATCACAGTGGGTACCATGTATGTCAGAGGGTGGCCACAAAATAGTACAGAATACATAGTTACAGGGAGTATAAATACTCCAACAGAAAACTGAACTAAGCTGCAGCCTGTATACGAAACTGAACAGTCCAACTTTCACCGTGTCACGTCCCAGAAGGACCAAGCTAAGTGGTGCTAATATCAGGGTACTGATGTACATATATCAATGTATAACAAAATACAGACTTTTGTTGTAAAACAAGAACATGCGTTTTCAAGATACTGAAATCATGTTTATGTTCAGGACAGCAGCTGATATTTAATAATAACATGCCATGATGCTGATCAGAACATTCAATGCACATCCTGAGTCGGTATCCCAGGCGGCCACTTGATTTAAGGAGTCCTGGTCGGTGGTCCTGGACGGATAGGATTGAATGCAAAAATTAATCATGAAAATTAACTACAAGGTCCATTATTTGGACTAGATTACTTAATAACAACATTAGACACTATTGTGTTACATACATTGGTGTTTGTTTCAAAAGTTAGAGTGCTAAACAGAACCTCTTTGGCCACATTAATGTTTAATGGTGTAAATATTGATTTAATGACAAATTGATCTATTTGTAGGTCAATGTTAGGTTTAGACATCACTTACTATGGTCTCCTAAAGAATCAGGGTCATTGAACTATCATAGGGTACATTTCCAGGCTAGAAAACTAGGTTTAGAAATTAATAGGGAAAATCTAGTATGGTAGGTTGATTAGGTGGTCGACCTGTTATTGACCCGGTCGACCTTCATTGAGGGGATTCGGGACTGAACACACTCAATTGCAGAAAAACAACTGACTGACAGACCAGTGTGGTTGGTTGACCGCAAGACCGAAGGTCGGCTGACCGAGTACAAAGGAAAAACGGAACCAAAGTTTTGGAATTCCTCTGTTTCGACCTGAAACTTATCTCCTCTTCTAAACCATTGAGATATCAATTCTAGTATTCAAAGACATTTCTAAAACTTCATTTAATCAAAGAAAACTTGTAACTTCATATCAAAACCTACAAATTATTCATCAAGCTGAAAAACTGAGATTTATCAATAAATTCATGAAGTCTTCTGAAATATTCATATGTATATGTTTAGAATACCAACTACTTGCCTCTGAATGGAATTCTAACTGAGCTCTCTCAAAATCCTTCAAAATTCCTACACAAAGCTTTTCCTCAAGCTCTAACGGAGAAAATAAACAAGAAGCAGATGAAGATAATGATGGGCTGATGATGGAGATGGGGAAGAGAACTGGAAAGGTCGTCGCCAGTGCTGAAACAAGAGAGAACAGGAGAGATGGAGAGAAATGAAGAAGAAAGAAGAAGCTCCTGGATCCTCTCTTGACGGTGGGTATTTTGGGAAATTGCACTTAAGTCCACCTAAAAATAAATATTTACAAATAAGCTCCTCAAGGTTTCCGAAAAATACAAATAGGTCCTTCAGAAATCAAAGTTTCCATTAAATATCAAAACAAACACTAAACAGGATTAATTACGGCTAAACACACTTTTAAAAATCGGGATCTCACATTTTTCCCATTCCCTATTTTGAAATTCTTCCCTTGCCGAAGCATGAGATTGAGTCTTTGCACTCGCCAAGAACTTTTCGTGGCAGAAAGTTGAGATCCCTCCTTCATCGAAGCTCCTTGCCGCTACCAAAGCAATACTCCATCGCCAAGTCTTTCACTGGAGATCCAAGTATGCTCAATTCTCTTCCTTCTCGTCTTTTTCCATTTTTTTTTATTCTTTCTCATTCATTTCTTCTCTTTTTATGTTTCAGTCATGCGTTCCTTTATAGGAGAAAGGGTGTGATTAGAGATACACCGTATTGTGAGGCCCTCTTATTTCAGTCATTGATTAGTACCGATATGATTCATGAGGCCCACTTATTTCTGTGTGGATGAATTCTGAAATTTTCTGCTACCAGAATTCAATAGGTGAAGCGAGCACTATTACTATAGCTCTAGGCCCACCCTAATTCAATCTGTATGGTCATTTTGATTTTTATTAGAAATTATTTACCTTAAGTGAGCAATTTAATTTGAGTAAATTTGTAAAGTTAAATTAGTACTATTCTATCCAAAACTAAATGGTTTTGATTTTTAATAATTGGGCCCAGTGAAAAATCTGATGGTCAATCTGCACTGTTACTAACGTTCTTGGCCCACCCTCAAAGTACTATTCTATGCAAAATTGATATAGGCCGTAGGGTTAGGGCTTGCGTGGATGCCCAAGCACGTGTCAAAAGATACCTCAAATTGTCTCTACAATGACTTCAACATGAGGACGCACCTCTCCAAGGAAAAACCTACGATTCTATTCAATAATTAAGTTTGAGATTTCCATCTCTATAATGTATTATAAATAAGAAAAGTAAACTTAGGGCCTAAGCAAACCTAAACCAATAATGGAAACTACACTAATTACAATTAGAAACATGCTAACTAATAATTAGGAAAAATGAAAGGAAATAAAATATAAAAATCTATAATTGGGTGGGACCACTTATGGTATGTATGGCCCGTATTGCATCATTCCCCCCAGGTTGAAAGAAGAGTTCGACCTTGCGGGTCTTCTTCATGTTGCCTCTGTAGACATGGTGTACGTGAAGCACTTCCTTTGTGGCAGGAGCCCTTGATATCTTCTTCGGCGATTCTGGTTTCTTTGGATAGAGTGTAACTTCCTTTTCATTGTGCATGAATGTGTACGTGTTGTCACGCATCCCATGAGTGCCATTCTTGTCATACATCCATGGGCGACCCAATAGGATATCTCCACTATCCATTGGTAGCACATCACATCAAATTGTATCTTTATAATCATCACCAACTACAAAAGTAACCCGACATGTTTGTCGCACTTGCGCTTCATCGCTTGTCATTAGCCATTTGACAGAGTAGGGGCGATTGTGCTTGTAAACCTTCAGCTTCAAGTGCGATCAACAAGAGTTTGGGAGATGATATTTTCACAACTTCCACCATCAATCACAACTGTACATTTTTACCCATGAATTGTACCTGTGGAACGAAAAATAGATTTCCACAACCATCTTTTCTCAACAATGGGTGTGGACTCTTGTTGCACCAAGAGAACTTCGCCATCTATTTTAGCATCAATTTCCTCCACTTCTGATTCTTCGCTTTTAGGGGCATCTTGTGTTTCTAGTTGTTCTTGTGCACCTTCTATTAAGTTTATTCGTTTTGGACATTCAAACAAACGGTGCCCCTTTTGTTTGCAATGAAAACATGTGAACCTATTATCATCTTCTAACTTGGAGGAAAATTTCAAGGAGGAACTAGCCCTTGGATTAGAATCTGAATTTGATGGAGTCTTTTGTGCAGGCCATTTAGACATACCAAAATTTTTGGGCTTGATAATTTGTAATATCTTTGGCCTTGATGGCATGCATCCAGATTTCATCAACATGGTCGAAAATTTTAAATGCAAGTATATGTTGTATGTCGATTCTCAATCCATGAAAATATCGGTCAACCAACACATCATCATCGTCATTCAAGCCACAACGAGCTTGCATGGTCAGAACCTTTTCAGAATACTCAACCACTGTTTTTGACCCTTGTTTCAAGTCTTGAAAACTTGAACGCAAATCTCAAGAGTAATTGACATGAAGAAACTTTTGCTTCAACAAATTTTTCATGTCGATCCATGTGTCAACGGGGTCAATGTTTTGATTTCTTCTCTTCTTTTGCAACTTGGCCCACCAAATCGCAGCATAATTGCGAAATCGAGTTGCCACTAGGGTAACTTTATGACCATCCGTCATTGGCTTGTGTGCGAAAATATTCTCAACACACTAACCAATCCATAAATTCATCGGGCTTTAATTTTCCATCATATTCGGCAATCACGAGCTTAGTCCCTAAATCTCGTTCAACAATGACTGCGTGTTGGTCTTGTGGATTCCGAATATTTTCTCCATCACCGCGATGATTATCCGCACGCTGATTGTTTTCCAAATTGGCTAATCGGGTGTCCGTTCTTGCAAGACTTTCTTGGATTTGATCCATCGTTGCGGATAGTTGATTGACACTTTCCGATAATTAAGGAAACCTTATGGGCTAAGAATCCTGCTCAACCTAGGAAACTGATGCAAATTAGAAATTATCCTACTTACAACTCTTTAAATAAAATTAGAAATCTAATGAAAAATAATCCTAAAACTATCTTGGCTGATTCTACATGTGGGCTTATCTGGTCAACACCTCCCCCATCCCCCATCCCACCCACCGGAAAAGGAGTTCGAATTCTTCTTCACGTTGTCCCTGTAGACATGGTGTATTTGAAGAGCTTTCTTTGTGACACGTGTCCTTCATCCCTTCATTGGTTGTTCTGGCTTCTCATGATGGAGTGTGATTTGCTTTCCATCATGAATGAACATATATCATTCCATGAGGTCCATTCTTGTCCTACATCCACGGTGCTCCCAATAATACATCACCACTATCCCAATAATACACCAATTATTTTCTAAATCGGTTAATCTGGTATCCATTGTTACAAGAGTTGCTTGGACAAGAATGGAATTCTTCTTCACCACTATCCCAATAATACATCACCAATTATTTTCTAAATTTTAATCTGGTATCCATCGTTACAAGAGTTGCTTGGACAGATATGGAATTCTTCTTCACGTTTCTGTAGACATGGTGTATTTGAGTGGACAAGAGTTGCTTGGACAAGAATGGAATTCTTCTTCACCACTATTCCAATAATTCATCACCACTATCCCAATAACACATCACCAATTATTTTCTAAATTGGTTAATCTGGTATCCATTGTTACAAGAGTTGCTTGGACAAAAATGGAATGCTTGTAACGATGAATTCCATTCTTGTCCTACATCCACGGTGCTCCCAATAATACATCACCACTATCTCAATAATAGATCACCAATTATTTTCTAAATTGGTTAATCTGGTATCCATCGCCATCGTTACAAGAGTTGCTTGGAGTTGAGTGATTGTTGCAGATAATTGAGCAACAGTTCCAATCAGTTCAATGGTTCCATTCAATTCCTCCATGGATAAAGATGAAGACTTTGCTTTTGTATTCTTCTTAGGAGGCATCCTTTTATTTATATATCTATATATGTGCACTAAAAAATTAATCTTCAGAAGCACACACATGAAAACTAATATGAAATCGTACCCTGAATAGCTTTGCAATCTTGAAAAGAATTTTAGGCTATCGATCTAGTCAAACCACTTTGACTGCTGCTGCTGATGTGAGTATTGTGCTTCTGGTAGAGCTTTTTAGCTGCTGCTATGCGACGCAACTGGGTCTTGTTATAATGGAACCAAGTCCGACTCGAACTCGAACTGAACTCATCCCAAACTCAGGCTTTCCCTAGCATGTGTCACGGAGACCTGTGTTGTCTCAGTCTATTGTGTTGAAGAAGAAAGAAAGGGATTAAAACCCCTTTTTTGTGCCCTTCAAAAATCGAAAGAGGGGGAGAAGTAGGGCTTTCTACAGTCAGACAACAGTGGACTTGTTACTGCTGGAGAGTTGATGCAGGCGGTGGACAGTGGATGGATAGCGGTCGGTGATGCTCTTGGGTGAAGTACTAGTGGCGAGGCTGTGATTGTAGAGACGCTGCAGTGCCTTTGCTCCTTCTCCGGCAACGACGAATCCGGATCCTCTGTTTCTCTCCTTTTCCTACGAGGAAGTCAACTGTCGGTTGCTTGCTGGCGACAATGAAACAACATAGTAGCCATACATGCCTTCTTTCCTTAGATTCTCTTCTCTGCTCAACTTCTTCTTCTTTAATTCTGAATGGGTTTGGGAGTTATGAGATTTGGGTTTGAATAGAAGGTGGGGGATGGGTTCTATTACGGTTTAAGGATGGGATTTGGAAGATGGGTTGCAGGGATTTAACTCAATTAGGGTTTATGGCTTTGGGTGGAATTCTGTTGTCGAGGATTCTTCGATTCAAATTGGGTTTTAGGGTTCGATTAGGGTTTTGGGAATAGTGGAGGGCTGCAAATGGGTTTTGGTGGATATGAAGTTGATAGGGGTGATTTTGGTTTCAATCGGTTTGGGATTGAGGGAATTGGGTTCGGTGATGGGGATGGAACGAAGATGATGAAATGGAGTTCGGATGGAGAGTATTTCATCAAACTGATCACAAGGATCGGTTGCTCCAATACCAATTGATGTAGATCCTAGGGTTAGGGTTGGCGTGGAAGATTGTTGAAGCATGATGATAGGTATCTGCAGATACTTTCATACATGAGGATGCACCTCCAAGGGATAAAACCCACAATTGTATTATTCTGAGATCTAAGTCTCTTACATTGCATATAAATTGGAAAAGAAGCCTTAGGGGCTAAGAATCCTATCCAAACTAGGAAACTGGTGCAAATTAGAAACTATCCTACTCACAACTCTTTAAATAAAATTAGAAATCTAATGACAAATAATTAGGAAAAAAAATCATAAACTATCTTGGGTGGTCCCACACGTGGGCTCATCTGTTCTGGGATGTCCAAAAACTTGAAAATTTCCTTTTCGTTTGTTTTTCATTTAGCATTTAACTAAAATTAAGAGCCCTATTAGGAAGATGGAGTTATATTAGGAGTCTATTTGTAGTTTCTTAGGGTTTTAATTAAGAGTTAGCATTGTTATGAAAATCGGAATAGTATCGCAAATTGTTCATATCCTTGAATTGAATTGAAGCATGAATCGTAGGATTTTTTATTTTTCTAATAAAGAAGAAAAATAAGTTAAATTAAAAAAAAGAAAAAAGGTAGTTATTCATAATCCATCCATTTCCCCTATTCATAGCAAGATAGATACAATAACAAATAACTCCATCATACAATCATATAAAAAACATCACGACTTATATTAATATATAATAAATGATATGTGTAAATAGTTAATTTCGTTTAAGATATCAATATGTATTTATTTATTTTAGTTATCTTTAAATCAAAATATAAAAGTAAAAAGAAAATCGAAACCATGAAATGCATGGCTATATAGTAAGATATCTCTTGAAGTTGAGAAAGTGTTCATGGAGAATAAATCGAAAAAGACAAAAGAAAAAAAAATATAGGCAAGCCCTATACATACAGCCAAACGCTTGCATGATCTTTGTGTGGTTCAGAGCCAAATCTCGTTTTGAAATGGGGGCAGATTTTGAGGCTGTCCCTAATAGACCACCACACTTGTCGAAATGAGGTTTGAAATAGAGTTGCAAAAATTGTTGTGAAATGGTCTAAATCCGTTTTCAAACCATTTTAAGACAAATATAGCCTGAAAATAGACTTGCCAAATGGGCACTTACTCTTAGTATTATAGTAACTGGTTATGGGGTTGTCGCCTGTGTAGGATGTTCGACAGGCTGATAATTTACTGTAGAAACTAAAACAGTTTATATGAACTTTTCCCTTTTCCTCTTGGGTTCACGTGATGCTATAGAGGATTAGAAGCCCTCTAAGGTTAGTTTTGGGTTAAATTTATATTGTTCCTTGCTTGGTTAATTCGTTGAATTTTTTGAAAATTTCTGCACACTATACTAGTTGCTGGAATTTTTGTGGTTTTGATTTAATTGGGCCCATTGGCAGTCCAATTTTATCCAATCGGGACTGCGTTAGTTGGTATCAGAACAAATCGATCTTGCGATTTGTTGTTGATTTTGTCTCCCTAAATATGCCTCCATGACGTGGACGTGGTCATAGGCAAGCGGTCTAGTGCGAGGGGGGTCATGAAACAAATCTGAGGGACATAGATATACAAGATTTAAAATTGCAGGGTGAACAATTGACCCAACGCTTAAGAGGGTATACAAATGATTATGATAATTCTAACGATGGGTTGGAAAGCAATGATTTCATTAATCCGTATTCCATTCCATAATCGGTCTTCGGTAAGAAGATACAACAATATGAAACACTATTTTGGAGAAGACAATGATTCAGATTTAATAGTGAAATTAGAAATGCCCGATTGTAATGGGTCAAAGAAAGGAGAAGAATTTTACGAATGGCTAAATACCAAAGAAAGGTATTGGCATACAAGGAATTGACCGATCATAAAAAAACATTAAATTGGTGGCAATCAAACTTTGTGGTAGAGCCGATGCGTGGTGGAAACAACTCCAAAAATCCCTTAAGGACATGAGTAAATTGCCGATCACATTGTGGGAGAAGATAAAGAAATAGGGCTACTTTCTACACTCCCACTTATAGATAGTCGTTATGTATGCAATTGGAAGACATCCAACAAGGTGATCGCTCCGTCAATGACTACAAGGTGGAATTTAAATAGTTGTTGGCCCATAGTGATGTCATGGAAGATGAGAACTAATTGGTGGTATAAGTTTTGGGGTGCTCTATAGCTATCACTACTGAAGGCGATGTCCATTCATCCTAATTACACAGTGACCAAAGCCTATCAATGTGTGGCTGCAAAGAGTAACAAAAGATCGAGATTCCCCAATCTAGGTTGTCAATTTCATGAGCCGATAGAGATGAGGGTGGATCAAGAATTATGGGCATTTATCAAAGGAAGATAAAGCTGGTGGTTCATTAACTCAACCAAATCAGATGTGTGGATGGGATATGAGTGTAGATGATCGTCGCCATTGTTCAAAATAGCTGCATAGTGGCCGCATCATCCGTCGTTGCGGTTGAGGCCACTATGCTACTTTAAAAATAGTGGCGATGAGGTCTAAATCCCAGTAGAGCCAAGCAATTTCAATTTATAACACCGTTTTCTCTATTTCTTATCCTTAATAGCTTTTCCTAAAGTTGTCTCTACCTTTATATGGTTCTAAATCACTAAAAAACAAGAAAAAAAAAAAAAAACAAGATTGACTGCTACACAATATTCGAAATTTTCTGATTACTTGAGAAAATTCACACCACTACATATCACCGCAACTGGTACATAATTGTTGTAAAGGCAAGGTGACCATATGTTGTTTTAAGTGTTACAAAATTGGTCATATATTGTCAGAATGTAGAAAGATAGTGATCCACATCCCTTAGAAAGAAGATGATTTTGATGATCAGATTTATGCCGCATATGATGACAAGCCAAAGTCCGATGAAAGCGCAAAACCCAAATGATAATTGCATTATACCACTAATGCATGATAATTTAGTTATAAAAATTACAAGTGGGGCCAAGACTAATCCTAGAATTACATATATCGACCAATTACAATTAAATCTAAGAGTTATTCACAAATTACAACGTGGTCCAATTCACATATATGCAATGCACATTACACTAGAATGCCTAGAACGACTTAATTGTTTCTACATGCATTGAATGGGGCCCACATAAACACATGATTGTATATAATAAAGTTGTTATTATTAAATAATAATATCAAGGTGAATCTGGGTTTGGGTTTGTACTTCATACATGGCGCGACAATGGATTTGTGCTTTGGCAAGTATTGAGGCTTGCAAGTACTCTAAGCCCTGATTACTTTTGGCCCCTTTTCCTTATATCCATGCATCTCCAGCATAGTAAAAAAAAAAAAAACTCATCTTCGAAGTAAGCTAATTCTTGCTAGTAACTTCTCATTTTTCCATAGGCTTTAAAATAAGCCGTACAAAGACGGAATATATGGATTGCAACTTTTGTGGGCATATAGAAAGAGTTGAAACTACTGCGAGAATTGAAGACCATGAGATACCACAAAGTGATTCTTTCTGCTACCTTGGCTTTATAATTAGTAAGGATGGGGAGATTGATAAAGATGTCGAACATAGGATAAAGGCGGGATGGTTGAAGTGGAGATTTTCTTCTGGAGTGCTTTGTGAGTGACGAATACCAACAAGATTGAAGGGAAAATTTTACAGGACAATAATTAGACCAGCTATGGCCTATGGAGCAAAATGGTGGCCAATCAAGAAGCAACATATGCAAAAAATGGATGTAGCGGAGATGAGAATGTTGAGGTGGATGTGTAGTAAAACTAGGAAGGATAAAATTAGAAATGAATGCTTTTGAGAGCATTTAGGGGTAGCAACAATAGGGGATACAATTAGAGAAACTCATTTGAGATGGTTTGGGTATGCTCAATGTAGGCCGGAAATGGCGCCGGTAAGAAAAAGTTTGGCTATGAAGGTTGATGGCCCACCAATGGGAAGGGGTAGGCCAAAGAGGACGTGGATGGAGCTGGTAAAAATAGATATGAAGTGTAACTTATCTGAGGATTTGACTCAAGATAGATCAGAATGGATTGTCAATCCAAGCCCAATATTGCATTCCCTGATTACATGCTAATCATTCTTATCAAGATAATACAAATATGGTATAGATCCATAATTACAGCTAACAGTTAAATCATGTACACATGTACATTTAAATGGACCTGCAATATTGGGCTTGGATTGACATGGATAAACATAATTCGTGTAGCCGACCCCAACATAGTTGGGACAAGCCTTTGATGATGATGATGATGATTCAGCCATTGTCTAGCTTTACCCCTTTTCAACTCACAAACTCCTCTCATGATATTTTCATCACTATAGAGCTTATGAAGTGTGTCCTAGATTTTTTTTGTTTGTGGGCAACTTTTGTAGGCCTACTAACACCAGCCTCCACAGGATGTACTGTACATGACATTAGTTTATATGGTGTAATCTTCCTATTTTCCCTAATTTCGACTTGTCTCCAAGGAATATCTCTATTGCTCGATCATTGATGGAAATTTATTGTTGCAATCATGGAAGATGTTATGCCTAAGTTAGAGTTATCATTATAAAAGATTCTAGCATCACCATAATTACGAGTAATCACTGAAGAGGATGAACTAGCCACATAATTGTCACAATGATGTGCTGAAGGCTTTATACACTTCCTTACTAAACAATTTTCGAAAGAGTAGAGAACCTCATGCATTAATAAGCAACTAGCAACGTGAAGAAACTGTAGAAGAGCAACCCAATCAATAGTTACTCATCATAATCTTCTCAGAGAAGTTGATGGAAGTCGTAGACAAAGCAGCAACTTTCATCCTCTCAACCTAACAGCATTATAACAACAGCAAACTATATGAAACTTTCACATCAGCCCCCGCACTTGATAGACTTGACAGATACACAAGGTGTGCTAGGTTGTATGGTTTCTGACCTTAGCGGTACAGATGGCCTAGCACTGATCCATTTGTTCTCTTCTTCTTGCCTTGGTTAAATAGGGACAAGCAATAAGATGGAAGGAGAAATTTCATTAAAGGCCATATTTGGAGAAATTTCGGTCAAGGCCATACTACCGAAATACTAAGTGATTGCAAATCTCTCCTCTTTTCTATCATCTAATCTCTTGCAACTTTTTAGTTGTAAATGAATTGTTCCTTTTGTGGTAATACTAAAATGACAATTTCCTTTGACTTTGCAGATGCGTACTGGTCCACCTATTGATGGATGTGCAATTTTTTGGAGAACAACAAGGCATGTTTATTACCATTACAAGAACTGCTCAGTATTGTGTTTCTCAACCTTTATTATACCTCTGTAAATATTAATGTCTTCGTAGGTTATCAAAAAAAAAAAAAAAAAAAAATAAATAAATGTCTTCGTACTAATTTTTAGGCCTTAGGAGTTTATTGTAGTTTCAGTTTTACTGTGTTGTCCATGGCATCTATTATTGGCGTTTTGTTGATTCATGGGAATAACTATGGAGGGAGATAAATTTGTTTACTGCAAACTTTTGGTAAGATACTTTAATGTGGAAGGCAAACATTACATTCTTATTGACCACGGTGGTGTGCGGGTTGGTGTGGATGTGTGGTCACTAATATTTATTTATTTTATTGAGTGTGTATGGTTTTGGAATATTGAAATGCTGCAATAAGTATTGAAATTGGTGTTGAAGTCCTGGTGAAAATTGAAATGTTACATTGGCATTGGACAATGTCAACCTGGTCATGGGGTTCTATTCCACCGTGCATGGCAATGACCAAAGAATTAGTACTTTTAAGCAGGTCAGTTTCGGATGGGTCCAACCGGACCTAGACTTAGATGTGGTTCTTGACTTCTAGTACTCGATCCAAGTGAAGTCCAAACCTAGGATCAGTACACAAAATTGAGTCAATCAGGTATAGGTTGAGTAAGGGAGAATAGGGAGGGTTTGTCAAGGGTGCAATCCCTAAGCTGATACTCCCAGCTGCCATTGGCATCATTACATGAGAGAGAGAGAGAGAGAGAGAGAGAGAGAGAGAGAGAGAGAGAGAGAGAGAGAGAGAGAGAGAGAGAGAGAGAGAGAGGTACTTATCTCTACATGGGGGACGAATAGTGTTGGTTGTTTTTGTTTTCGTATTTAATCTTCCAGTTCATATTTCTTCATTGGAGTTACAGTATGTTTTTAGAAGTTAGGGTTGTCGCTTAGTATGCATGTCTTCTTACCAATATATAGGGTACCAAGGAAGCCCAGAGTAAGCTTTTGAGGTGAAGTGTTATAAGTGGTAGGTGCATTTAGTGGTCAGGTGGTTGGAGCATCTTCATCAGGGTTCAACAAGCCCGGTATGGACCTTAATCTATGCAATCTTCACAGAAGGGTGCAGTTGGCGCCAGATTTTCTGGTAACAATGGTGATGTGAAAGCCTGGAACATGATTACTGAAGGTGGAGAAACTGGGATTGATCCAATAACATAATGGAGAAGAAATGAGGGTCAAGTGGTATGGATTGAGATGGAAGGAGCAATGAAGGTGGTAAAATCTTCTAATGCAGTCTCCAATCCTTTAAATGCTTCCTTAAAGATAGTCCTTCAGTGAGAGTCCCCAGAATAGATGTTGATGCATATGAGATTGAAAAAAGGGACTTGGACAAGATGGAAGTGTGATATGGGGTTTGAGTTGAAGATTTTGAATTTATGTAAATCGTTCATTATCCCATATTCCAGATGGATATTTTGTGGATTTTATAAGTGGTGGATCCTTTCTTTGGCAATGGTTTAACGAGAAGAATGAACTGATGGTTGGAGTTAGCACCTGCTAAAACCCATATGGTTTCGATTACATGGGATGCCTTTGCATGCATGGATGGTGGATGCAGTAGAGGCTCTTCATTCTTGCTTGGGTCATGTCTTTGAGATTGATGAAAGTCATCTTCTTGAATGGAGGTGGAAAGTGCAAGCAATTCTTTTTTGTGATGTTGATGGTCTGATATGAAATGGAGGATTCATAAGAATGGCCGTACTATTCATCAAATCTGGTTGGTTCTTAGTGTAATCTGGAATTGGAGGAAGAAGTTGATTCCTGGTGTTAAGCAGGCCCAAGGCCCATGAACATATCCTGTCCAGAATATCATATCTCATGTTGGTTCTAGTTTCCTAACTGAGAAGCCTTGATTGAGGCATGTAATACTCTATATAGAGGGGCTCAATCTCCAAAGGAAAACACACAGAAATAATACCTGGTAGGACGGCATGTCAAAAATTAACGATATCGTTAGAAAGATAGGAAGAATGTTGGGCAAAATCCCTTGGAACTCTCCAGATTTATCTATCAAGCTGTGAATATGGGAGAATTACTTCGTGGGCAAGCGGGGTGAGAACAAAAGAGGAATGGCTAGATTCTTAATTTAATAGGATGGCCTCAAAGTTGTCAGTTACATAACCACCTTTCCAACTGTGGGATGATTGCTGACTTAAATAAATCTTCTAACATCAGCGATTCATATAGCCCAAGATAGCATCTCAATCATGTAGCAGTTTCTCCAAATGAGGGTATGATTGTTGATTTCAACAAATCTTCTAATATTTGCGGGTCTAGCACCAGGCCACGACAGAGTCATAACAATTTTTCCAAATGGGGGCATAATATTCTGGTTTGAGCAAGTCTTCTGATTTTGGCAATTGGTGTAGCCCAAGGCAGCTTCATAGTCACATTACACACTTTGCGATTGAGGGCACAATTGATGATAGGGTTGCGAGCAGGTATCCAGTTATCTGACAATTCTCTGCCTCCGACCTGAAAATAATCAGGTTTGGAACCTAATTTTGGTTCTGATGGAGATTGGATCTGTATATCGAACCTGTTATTCAGTAAGAAACAAGGTCTGGTTCTGGATCCATACATGTTCCGACCCAAGGACTGGGAAATGCAAAGGACCTCCTGACAAATGGTCTGAGAGCAATGGTGCTCTTTACTGTTTACAGGTCACAGGTACTGTCCCGCAGAAACTATTCTTCGTAGTGTAGGGACTGTTCTAGCGCACCAGTCTCTTTATAGTTTACAGGTTTGAGAACCATGTCAATTCATTTCTATAGCAGCAGTCTCTTTATAGTTTACAGGTTTGAGAACTATTTCAAGTCATTTCTAGAGCAGCAGCCTCTTTATAGTTTACAGGTTTGAGAACCATGTCAAGTCATTTTCATGTGTAGTTCACTCAGGAGATTCAGACACTCCAAATCTAAATGACCCCTGTTGTATATTCTTGGCCATAGTTACCTGATTCGGTGGTTCAGGCCTCGAACTGCGAGCCGTTTGAATCAAATAATTCGCAGTAGTTCGTTCATAAGAAAATGCCCAATTTGAAACAGTTTGGCGCAGGAAAAAATTGAAAATCCAAAGGTTGATTAGAGTGAAAAAATTGAAAAAGATAAAGGCTTACCTACTGCTCTCAGACTCTGTCTCACTCCATGTTTGAGCAGACATTTTCAGTTGCAGGAATCTCACTGAGGAAGATGACTTTCATTGTTTTTTCTCACCGTTAGAAGAAGAGAAAAGATTAAGAAGAAAGTTTCTTGCTTTTTACCCCTCTCCCCTTCTCACCCATACAATAGGAAAACAAGGGATGTTTCTCCTTAGCCTCTTTTCTCTCTTAGCTGTCGTCCATATCCACGAATCACGATAGATAGCTTGCAAGAAGTGGGCTGGAGTCTGGATCCACAATTATGACCTAAAAAAGTAGTCTATGCTATATATATATATATATATATATATATATAAAGTTCATGACTGGGGTCCTTTGTTTTCAATCCACACTGTTGAAAATTGATACATCAACATTCATGGACGCTGGAAAAAAGTTTTACCCCAATCTAAATCAGTTCAGCAGTAAGATTGATCAAATAGATTATAAATTAACAATGCAAAGGAATGAAATCTAATTAGTTTAGATTTGATAAATTTGAAGTAGGGCGAAACTTAATTGAAGTAACTTTTTCTCGGAACCAATGTGAAGGCTGATGTTATATTTCTCAATGGTTTAGATTTTTAGGATAGGCCCTGCTGATGGATTCAAGGTTAGAATAAATAAACTTTCTACCAGCCAAGGAGGATATATTGAATTTGACTAAAAAACAAAAAAAAAAGTTTGGAGAAGGAAACATCATAAAAAGGGGAGGTCTTTTAAATTGATGTCTTCTAAAAAGCAATGACTCTATTACACTTTTATTTCTCACAGCGGCCCACCTATGATCACCTCAATTCCTCAGATGCCTATAATTATGAGCACTGCATAACAAACTTGATGAGTGCCTATTAATTTTACACTTGTGATTGTATTGAAGATGGCATATTATGAGTTTAATTATTCTAACAAGATTTAAAAATTAGTTAAGAGGAGCTCATCTTTCTAAATCAAACGGTTCAAAGGTACTTAATTATATTTCTCAGAATATGTTCAGTAATCAATACAATCAAAATGGAGGCCTCTAATGGAACAATCACACTTGAAAAATTATCAAAAAATTTACGAAGATATGTGTAAAACATGATTGATCAAAAGGCGGACCTCACTTCTATTGAAATTAAATTTCAGTTATCAATGATTCAATGGAATGGAATCATTACAAACACATACCGTCATTCTTAAAGGAAATGTATCAAAAGAAAGGACATGAGTTGGACCTATGAATATGCAAGTAAAAGCGAAGTTCAAAGGTACCATAATCATATTAATTCAAATTATTATATCGAACTCGTCGAATTTGAACGAATTAATCGAATCAGTGAACGAACTAAATGAACCTACCCCATAGAATTTCTGAATCAAGGTAAGTGTCGAACTACGAACTATGAATTCGGATGTGAACTGATTGAACTGCGAACTAGGTAACTATGTTCTTGGCAGATGCGGGCAGCAATGGAGAAAGTGTATGGAGGTAATTTCAGCCATTGCCCCGTACCTTTCCTCTCTTTTTACTGCTGCTGCTTATTCTCCTCCTCCTTTCAAGGAAGTTGCATTAGAGTAATTAGAGGCAGATGAAAGCCCCTTTAAGAAGAGGATGGGGATCCAATCATCTACTGCTGTGGTTGATGGGGACGCAGATGCCCCAAATAGAGAGTATCGTTGAAAGAGAAGGATGCTTCTGGCCGTTTTCATTTCACCGCTGCAGTAGGAACATCAAAAATGGCAAGAGCCTTCTTATTTACTGCCAAGATGGGGATGTTAGGGACGATAGTGCTAGGTAAAGAGAAGATGAATGAGACCTGGAGGAGCTAAACTGTAGCCAGATCCAGACCATCTGAAGGGTTCCGGTCAGATGCAGATCAGGATCTGGATCCATTCTTTAAAAAACAGATCCATATCTGGATACAACTTGGTTCCATTCCAGATCTGGATTCAACATGGTATTGTCCCGGATCTGACCTGTTTGCAACCACAATTGTTGATATGAATACATCTTCTGATATTAGCAATTTGTGTAGACAACATAATGGTGAGAAATCTGGATCGTATTTAGATTTCATCCCTCATAAGATTGTGGATGCTTAAGTGGACCTAACTCTGAACTAGTTAGTCAAATGGTTGTAGTCCCTTGGCTGAAACCAGTGAATCCTTCTACATGCCCAACATAGTTCATTTATTTGTGGATGAGTCTAGTTCATAAGAATGCTCAATCATTTATTGGTCTTTCGTAGGCATAATCCTCAAATGGATTGCGCTTCTTTAGTTCTAACCTTACTACTTCCATCCATGTCCTGTTTGGATATGTATGTGTGTGTATCTGGGTAGTGCTCCTATGCTGATGTCTGGCAGAAGAGACCGTGCAATACAACCAGTGGGTCCTGCTTGGCCCCACCAATTATGGCCTGATGGATCACCCCATATATAAAGTTTTAAGTCAATCCCATTATCTTAAACCCTTGATCTATGGCCCTCAAATTTAATGGTGTTTAAATACTCAAATTTAGTTTATTTCGATCCAATGATCCTTTCCATTCTGATCGGTGTAAAACTCATTGCATCTGTGACCCTTTTTTTGGGAAGAGGGGCAGGTGGGAAAGGGGTTTGGATGATGGTCTCCGATTGATCATGTGGGCCCACTAATTGTCTCGCACCATTTGAGGCATCCTCACAGGAGCATTAGCGATACACGTACACACATACGTTTATTCTTTTTCCACATTTGAGAAGTTGTTCTTGTAAAGCGAATATTGTTGTACTTGTCTTCTCCTGATTACTAATTTTGTAATATTTGAAAGATTTTTTTATTTCATTGTATTATTTCATGCTTTTTATTGGAATTAAGTTTATTTATAATGTTTTATTAGTGTGGTATTGATATTCTTTTCATCAGGTTTAAGTTGCTGCATGAAGAGCACATCGAATTTGATAAATTTGGACTTCGAAATAATGTTGCGCAAATTTGTGTTCTGGAGGTATCATGATTAGATATGTTGGCAGGTTCCCTTGTATCAAAGGAAGAATTTGGACTACTTGATTTAGTTTCTATTCATTTGATGACTTTGTTTTATGCCACATAAATATAGTGGAATTCTTTTTGTTGACCAGTCAACAAGTCCAAGCCCAACTGAAAGTGATGCTACTGCTTCTTCTACAAGGTGGCACTGATTTGTTTGTTCTGAAATTCTATTTCTGTCTCATTTTACATTCTTTTAGTATACACTCACCTAGTTTTCGAATTCTTGTCCAATTCCAACTATTCAGGATTGATATCATGATAAATGGATTTAGCAACCCTTTAACTGACGAATCAGATAATGACAAGAAACATGAACCATTTCTCTGATGTGATATAAAATGTAATGACGTCTGTCTAGCATGCTAATCAACTGTTTTTCCCCTTACATTAAATAAATTTCTTAGATGTTACTATGTTGCTATATATTTCATTGCATTACTACTACTACTACTTCTTAGATTTTTCTCACTTGTGTGAGCCTAGCACAGTAGCTCATGACACTTTGAACATCTGTCCTCTAAATGGAATCTTTTTTTCTTGCTGCAGTTGTCATCATCATTCAATAAAATCTAATCAAGTTGTAGTATGTAACATTCACGTGCTTTACAATCCAAATAGAGGGGACATTAAAATCGGTCAGGTAAGTACTCTCTTTGTAGTTGGAATATGACCACTATATCAGCACCTTGATTTATTTATCATCCCCAAATGAATAATTTGATGTTCTATTGTTCTTGGTGTCATTACCTGTCAAAAAGTAGATAAAAAGAACATTGACGATCATTGTTCATGCATGTTGTTTGAAATTTTTTATTTGTCATCTATTTTCGAAATCAAAATTGTTATTTAAGAGTAAAATAAATAATTTTTAGTAAATTGTTATTATCCAGTAGAATGATATTTTGTTGTTTTTTACCCTAACATGACTCTCTTGATCTCCATCATTCATTTTACATTCTCGTAATGTGTTCTGACTTAAAGAATGCATATTTATATGTGATTTGGTCTTGTTGGCAACATCAAATATTTGGAAGATTGATTTTTTTGGCTATCTTTTCCAAAAAACGGAGTGAAAAAAAAAAAAAAAAAAAAAGATTTGACTTCTTAGCTTCAATGTTTGTAGACATCAATATTATCTAAGGCAAAATTGGATCATGATCATGAATCAAAATAGTTGTCAGGTTGAAGCCAACAAAAGCAACAGAATGCCTTTTGGTTTTATAGTGAAGTTGAACATATTTAGGAAATAATACGAGATCAGCACTGTTAACATCGATATTTATCTTTTTCGAATGGTTGAGTAATTGACCATGCATTTGGGACCATTTTGAAAAAGAGGTAATAAGTCCAAAATTGAGATGTCTACTTGATTTAAAAACGTCTATGTCTATTTCTAGGGTGTTGATTTTTTACTATTTAAATTGCTCAACCAGATAGGATAAAATCAACTGTCAGGGTTGATAATGTTGACATCACCACGGTTTAAAGTAAAGTAGTGAAGGAAAAGGTGGAATTCAAAATTATCATCTCCAACTTTTCTACAGTAAAATTGAAAATATATAAAAGTTTGAAATTTGTTGGTTCTAAAACTTCTTGAATGAAGTTGAAAATTTTATGTTTCACCCAATCGTTATGAAATCTTCCTCAGAGATCTCGACTTGTGTAGAGACATAATATCGGGACGACTGTCAATAACCGAACTCCATCAACTAACATGACCGGATTAATCCACAAGTATCATTTTCCATTGTTCCATATTCTGCTAAGTCAGTTGGTCATGCAACAACTGTCTGTTTTCTAGTTTTCCAAGTAACATGATTCCCTCAAACAAAAGTACAACACTGTAAGTAGAGTGACAGTCATTTTTAGATTCAGCCCAATTAGCATCTGAGTAACCTACTACATTTAGAGGACCATGTCTCTTAAAATGAATACCTTTCCCTGGCAAACCTTTCATATATCTCAAAACTGGCTTCACTAATTCAATATGACTTGTTCTAGGTGAATGCATGTATTGACTAACCACACTGACTGCGTGCGACAAAGCTTCCCAACCAGTCTAGGGAAGATTCTTGTATCTTCTAGGAGTAAGCTTCTTCATAGAGACTCACTTCCTGTAGGCTTGTTTTCTAGATTATTTGTAGCTTGCAACAAATCAAGTGCATATTTTCCTTATTTTAAGTCTCCAAACTCTTCTATGTCTTTACCTTCCCCAAGTATTGTTTCATTTCAACAATAGCTGTGTCACAATCCCCAATGACAATAATGACATCAAACACACACTCAGACAAAAAAATGATTACTCCCTGCTTTCTTTGCTTAATGAATATAGTATGATCAGAAATGCTTATTTTACGGCCCACTTGTGAGATTGCACTATTGAATTTTCTAAAACAGGCATGCAGAGACTGCTTGAGGCCATAATATACTTTCTTCAACTGACATACCTCGTCTCTCCACCTGCGCTAGTTTACTTCTTTAAATGCTTGCAATTTTGTCATTTCAACTTGTAACCTTCTGTTTGCTGACCCATATGAGCAGGTTCGAGTGCTCCTGGATCGAGCACATGCTGTTTCTATGACTTGGAATGGTGCTCCAGTTATTGTTTGTGGGGATTTCAATTGTACACCAAGGGTAAACTATTTTCTACGTTTCTTTTAGCACCAACCTGAAAATCAATCTGAACTACTATCCATGAATTCAGTGCAGTAGTTCTTTATGAAGTTTAAGATTGTGATGTGTTCTATGATTATAACTTTTCTTACACTCTTATTTATTTCTGTATCAGAGCCCTTTATACAATTTTATCTTGGAGCAAAAGGTAATGATTGCCATATTAGCAAGTCATGTCGCACAGATAGATACACATTAGGTCAGATTGTGCTGAATGTAAAAGCATTCATATTGCAGTTGAACTTGTCTGGACTTGCTAAGAATCAAGTTTCGGGACAAAATTGCCCACCTAATTATGCACCAAAGCGAAATGACCCAAATGCTGACAGTGGCTTGCCCAGGTTAGTTTCTTGGCACATACGAAGCTGGTCTCTCATTTTTGTCCATGAAAGTGGTGGTTGAGAGTGTATAGTCATTGTGCAGGGATCAGTCTACTTCCTATAATTCAGTCCAACCATCTATGTCAGTTGACGATAAGGCAGGCGCTGTCAAGCAGGGCAATTGCTCTACAGAAATGCATACCCAGCACATGTTGCAAAATGATTTGGGAAATCTCTCTTTAACGGAGAACTTGTCTCTCCCTCAAAGGATGATGAGTGTGCGCGATATTTCTTCCAAATCTTGCATTGATGCTTCGTATGAAACGGACAAAGTTACTATATCCGATGAAGGGGTAAATGATGGGCGACTAGAGAACACTCTAGAAGGTTCAATTGGTGAACATGAATCCTCCCATTGTGGACTCAATGATGTGTTGGAGGAATCTTTGGAAAGATGCAATGAGGAAGTTGGGTTTCTAGCTAATCCACCAAACTTGCATACCAGTAATCCAGCGCTCGCCACCGTAAAAGAAAATCTTGTTTGTGGTGAACTGGAAAAAGAGAGAGAGCTTTTCAGCAAGACTCTATTGTCATTTGAAGGTAATGTTTTTTTTTTTTTTTTTTTTTTTTTTTTTTTTGCATGGATAAGACTCACTAATATGGCCTTAGGAGGCTTTGCCTTATAGTGAAACTGAAACGTCTTTTCGAGTACATACATAAAATATGTCATCTAAACTTCATGCTAAAGAGAGGGCTGATTATAGAATTTTCTATCAAAGCACTAAAAAATGGTTTTCTGTGACCTACTAGGGCAGATGAATCCATGCAGGAAGATGAAAGTTCTGGCAAAGACTTGGGAACCACAGGTGGATCAGAAGTAATGCCAATTCAAGAGACGCTAAATTTCTCTTCTTTTGATATTAACTACAACAATGAAAATCTCAACTCTAATGTGAATCAGCCAGTCTCTCTGTCACCATTGGAAGGTCATATTGTTGGAAAGTTGGTGGAAGTCAATATTGAAAGCCCTAATGCAATTATTTCAGATGATTCCCAGTTGGATAATCTAAGCCCTGATAATTTGAATGATTCTTCCCTTTCCATAGATCCGAAGGTCACTGAAGTGGATAAAAAGCCTTATGATCCATCCCTGTGGACGCCAACTGAAGTAGCCGCAGCATCAGGAAATGCAGAATGTACCCTTGTTGAACATCATCTGAAATTGAAGAGCACATATACAGAAGTTGAGGTATGCACAAATACATTGTGATTTTTGCAGTTCTCTTAGTTAATGTTGAAACACTAAACATTTTACCTCTTCATTTTCAAGTTGCCAATTCAATCCAACATGTGATTCATGACATTTGTTGGAGTACATTGTTGTAGGACCACACGATCGAACTATTCAACTGAATTTAGATAAGCTTTTATGGTCTTGGTTAAGGATGTAAATGGGTCGGGTTACGGTTGGATATAAAATGGGGCCCTCTCTGGACCAGGTTCTGATTATGTATTTAAATCTAGGCATGGCATAATGGAAGGTGCTCACTGTTGCAAACTTGAGGTCATGGTTTTGTGCCATTTTATGAAATAAAAAAAATGGATCGTGTTTGAATCCTACAGATCCATGTGGATGTGGTCCAGTGTTTTAGAAAGCAAAATCGGGGGCAACTCGGTCCCCTTAAAGTCTACTTGGCTGACTTGGCCAAGTGGTATGCAACTCGGCTGAGTCGCCTCTATCAACTCTGCCTTTTTCTCCTCTCCACCCCATCACCATCTCTTCCTCTCGACTGGGCCAAGTTGCCCTGACCCACTCCACCTCATTCTCCTCCTCTCCCTTCCACCACACCATCTCCTTCTCTCGCCTCTCCACCAAGCTCCGCCTCACTTCTCTCTTTCCCTTCTCCCCTCCACCACTTGCTCCACCTCCATCACGTCCATCTCCTCCTCTCCCCACGCAACGACATTGACCTCCACCTCCTCACGTCCTCACCACATTCATTCTACTTGATTATGCAGCCCCAACCCCAAACCCCAATGTGATCTGCCTCGATTCTGCTCTCTTTCCCCTCCTCTTTCTTCACCAGCATCTCCTCTCCCCCATCTTCCCACTACCATGGTTCCACCTCCTTCATGGCCTCACCACATGCCCTCTTCTTTGTTCGCCCAAGCCCAAATTCCAAACTGAAAATATTGGAAACCCCCAACGCCACCACCTCACCCACACCCACACCCCACAAAAAAAAAAAAAAAAAAAAAAAAAAAAAAAAAAAAAAAAAAAAAAAACACTCACTCACCCTTGCTCTGCTTCCTTAAATGAGAATGGGGTTTTCAAACCTTTAAGCGTGACTCGGCCAAGTCGTCTCTGCAGTGAATTAGTTATGGCCAAGTCCAGAATGAGTCAGACTTGGCTGAGTTTTAAACTGCTTCTTGGATTAGGCCCAGCTAAAAAGCTACGAACAAATCAAACCCACTGTGGGTTGAAACATGTTATCCCTACCAGTTGCCGTACAGCTTAGTATATTGGCAAAGTTTTATAAGTAGTAATACTATAACATAAATGAATTTATGTCACTTGATTACACAGGCCTTTTGGCTTGAACCCGCTATCTAAATTCAAATATGATTTTCAATCAGGTACAAAATTAGGTCTATACCCAAATTTTTAGGTTGAAATGCTCGGGTAACTAGGTAATTGGAGGTCCATTGGCATCTCTAGTCTTGGTTGAGTGTTTGAGATGTTCAGTACCTCTAATAGTAGCCTGTGTGGCTCTAAGTAGATCAGGATGGTTAAGATTTTCTTGTTGGTTCTATTATAAGACAGACTAACCTTCCAGGTGGATTATGGATGCTTGGCAGACTAATGCTACAAAATCATTATTATACACAATAATAAGACTTTGATTTGATGGGCTAGATTTTCCGCCCAAATGTAATCTATAATGAGAAAGTTTTGTCAACATAACCTCGTGACCTAGGAAGCACGGACACCTCTCCAGGGCCGGCGTGTCCGTGTCCGATACATGTTGGACACGGACACGCCCGGACACGTGTCCGACACGCCAAAAATGGTGTCTTGCTTATTTTTTATACTTAATTTCCCGGACACGCTGGGGACAGACTGGCTGTTTTAGTTGGAGAAAAGTATTGACATTATAATAAAGAGAAGAGAAGGGGGCCATTTGTAAAAAAATCTCTTTTAGTTGGAAGAAAAAAAGGAAGATAAGGCAGAGGCTTGGGCTTTAAATTAGAAAAAGAAAAAAAAGGAAAGGGCCTAAATGCTATTTTGTTAACTTAAATAAAAGATAAGGTAGAGGCTAGGCCATTCTTGCATTCTGTCTTAAACGATCGAGGATGTTTGGGGTGCTTGAGGTTGCTAATCTCTCGCTTGATGTGCCAGAGTTGGAAACCATGGTCTTTTCAGATGATGTTGATCATGATCAAATTGATGGTGATGATGAAGCAATTGAAGTTGCATCAATTGAGTAAACTTTAGACGGAAATTGACTTCTTTTTTGCTTTTTGTATTTTTGGAATGGAGGGGAAATTGATGATCCTCCCTTTTCTTTGTATGGATTTTATGGAACTATGGATATTTCATGTTTAATGATTATGAATTATGTTTCAGTTTTGTTTTGCTATTTGAAAATTTGATATGTTTGTTAGTTGGTATAATGGTACACTGGTACTTGAATTTTTATTTATTTGATTGCTAAATTGATTAAAAAGTTAAAATGATATTATCTTATAGTATATGATTAGATATATTATTATTAAATATTAATGTGTTCCCGATGTGTCCATGTCCTACTTTTTTGAGAAATGCCGTGTCCGTGTCCATGCTTCTTTGCTTGTGACTGACATTCATAAAGTGGGACAGAAGTTTGCAGATAATGTTTCTGCATTTGGTCTGTAGGTGACTGTTCCATTTATGACATTTGATATAATGAGTCCCACTTACTCTAGTAGCCTTCCTTGAATTGATGCTACGAGCACTTCCCATTTAAGGGCCCTCCTCCTATCAATCTAACCCTAAGACTCAGTAGGCTCCCTTGAATTGGTGCTGCATTTTGACTCAAATTCAACCTCCACTCAACATAAACTTAATAATCTTTGAACTTTGTGGCAGTTAGGTGAGGGTTAAGATGATTTAATTTGGCTATTTTCTGCCTAAACATAATTGACCATGAGAGTTTTCCATTCCCTTGCAGCCTTCTTTTCTTCTCTGGTCCATTGTTTTGTTGGTTTTGGAATTGATTTTCCGTCAGATTGGACGACGGGTCTAGAATACCCAATTCAACCGAATTCCAAACATCTTCATCAATGGACTGTAGAAAGGCAGTCATGCGAACTGTCCAGTATGCATAGTTTGTGCCAGTCAACAGAGGGGGCTTGGGTAGTAGAAGCGCCTTCCTCGTTGAATTCCATACTAGAAATCTAAACGAACAAGTTCTTTCTGTGAACCTGCTTTGATACAACTTGAAAGAAAGACTTAGACCGCAGGAGGGTTAAGGTCCCAACAGATTGCTAATACAGAATTCAAAGCAAACCATAGATAGATCCAATCAATCACAACCACATAAGAAGACACACAATTTTTTAACGTGGAAAACCCGAATGGGAAAAGCCACGAGACCTATACCTGGTCTAAGGGAAAACCAAGCACTAATCTTTGAACAGTTACAAGATATACTCACAGACCATTCCCCAGTTGAATGCAACCTAAAGGAATGTAGTTCTTCTTGCCGACAACTTGCCGTTCACTGTTCGCCCAAGCTTGAACTAGCAATCTCACCTTGATGCCTCTCAAGGTGCTTCAATTATTGATGAAAGAGTTGAAGAACTTCTTGAAGCAGCAGCACAAAACTCTCAAGAAATATCTCAAAAGGATGCACTGGGTTTTGGATGGAAGAGAGAGATATCTTCTAGGGCTTCTCAAGGAGTGTTTTTATAGTCCCAAATTTGTGCAAGGAGGGTTTCTAATCCGAGTGGAACTCAGATATTTATTAGAGAGAAAATAGGCAAGGTTTCTGCATTGACTGGGCTAAATTCCTGAGGTTACTCGGGTTGACCCAGAATAGGCTTGGGTCGACCGAACTTTAGTTCTGTCTTTGAAGACCGGAGACAGTCTTGACCCTCGCTCGCCCCAAGCTTGGTTTGGGTTGACCGAGCCTATCTTCTATCTCTCTTCAGTACTTGATTGTTTTATTTCAAACTATGCATCTTTCTTTCTCCAATCGATGTGCTGATACACTACTACAGTCCAAAACTAAAAATAGAAAAATACAACTCGATTTGGACTTGAGTTTTTGTCTGACACCTAAGAATTGCCAACCAAAAATACAAAAACAATTATTGAAATGCAAAAATAGAAAATACAGATTTACAATCGACTATACAAGGAATGTCTATATACAGTATTTTAACCAAATCCCATCAGATCCCACACGTGGGATATTTTGTATATGGGCCTAGTTGAGTTGGGCCTTATCTTGATGGGTTATATTTCTACACTCTCCCTCAGATTTACAATGAACTTTACAAGGAATTTCTATATACAGTATTTTAACCAAATCCCATTAGATCCCACACGTGGGTATATGAGCCTAGTTGAGTTGGGCCTTATCTTGATGGGTTATATTTCTACACTCTCCGCAAATTGATGCAGGGAGGAGCTAACATCAATTTGGAAAGTATATAGTCATGGTGATCCTGAGGCATTGCTTTGGTGAAGATGTCTCAGTATTAGTGGGAGGCTCATCTTGTTGGTTTCTGTTCTGAGCCTGGAAAGCAGTCGGGCCTCACTTTTGAGATGGTTCGGTTCTCCTCTCAAGCCCCTGTGTGCACTCTGAAATGACATGGCCGGTTCATTTGCAGTAGTCCAAGAATAAATGAGCGATCCTAATGGTGTAGATCTCTGGAGATTCCACAGTCAGGAGATAGGGCCCACTGTTTGATCTGGTAGTCACGTGACTATTTCAACAGTTGCAGAACGAGATCTCTTGCACAGAGAATAGATTCTAATGGCTGTTTTGGATTTGTACAAACTTGTTCGAGTCCTTCTCTTCAGACTTTCTGATAAACACAAGACGATAGATCTCTCCAGAGGATTCAGAAAACTTGGGAACCAATCTATGATACCATGAAAGCTTATTTGAATAACCAAATGAGAGAGAGTGAAAAATTGGTTGTATCCCAAGACGGGGATCGACTATTGTATTTGTTTCCAACTAGTGCCTAATCAAAGGCTAAGATTACAGTGTAATTACAATGATTGAAATGCAAAAAATAGAAAATACATATGTACAGTCAACTATACAAGGAATGTCTATATACAGTATTTTAACCAAATCCCACCAGATCCCGCACATGGGATATTATGTATATGGGCCTAGTTGAGTTGGGCCTTATCTTGATGGGTTATATTTATACACATGCTTTCCCTAAATGCTCCCGAATCTATCTTTCCTAATTTTAGCACATTCACCTCAACATTTTCAGTTATGCTACACATTTTTTGCATGTGTTGTTTATTGATTGGTATTTACTACTTAATCATTGATGGTCTAATCATTGTTTAGTAAAATTATCCCTTCTATCTTGTTGGTATGTACTAATGATAAAGCATTTTAGAAATAAGTTTTCACTTCAACCATTCAACTCTTATCCTATGTTTGGCATTCTCCTCAATCTCTCCATCCTTACTAATTATAGAGTTAATGTATCAGATGGTAACTCTTAATGGTATCTCTTGAGCTTCAATTCCCTTAGGAGTTACATCTCTTTGTTCATCCCATTGAAGTTGCAATTTATGTGTTTTGTTTTCGACTTATTTTAAAGCTCTTGGATTCTAAAGCCTCTCGACTCATCGACCAACACTATAATCAACATACAACACACAGAAAGGTATCTCTTCAACATGAGTAGTTAACTCGTCCATATTATGTATAACCGAAAAGCATGGTTCAAAATATGTGGCGGCCGTATTATCGTTGTAGCAGTTGACGCCGCTACGCTATTTTGAGAAAAGCGGTGCTACCAAAACATAATAGAGCCAAGCATTTTTAATTTAAAACATTGTCTTTTCCTGTTTCTTCTCCTTGATGACTTTTCCTAAAGTTGTCTTTATCCTTATATGGTTCCAAACAAGGATACAAATACGTAGCGGCCGATGTATCTGCTGTAGCGGTGGTCACTCCCACGCTACGGCCGAAATATGGGCGGCCGATACGTGGCGGGGGTTATAAAAACCCCCTTTTGGACGACTTTTTAGGATTCCTTTTCATTTCTTTTACCTTCTCGTCCTCTCTTTCTCCACTTTGACTGCTATGAAACCCCCTTTTGGTCCCAACTCCATTTTTTCAAGATCTGTTGCTACCAAATCAAAACACTCAACTATTCTAAGGAATCTAAAGATTCTAAACAAGATTCTTCATCTAGGTATGCATTTTTTTTGTGATTTTTGTTCAACTTTGGAGATTATAACTCTCTAACTACTATGAATCAGAACATAATGGCATCATTGTCTTGTTTTATTGTAGATCCATGCTTCCTTTTGATCTTGCATGTATATCTTTTGTTTTGTTTTTTTTGTTTTTATATATATTGTTATTTTTATTTTTGGATTTATGTTATTTAAAAAAAACATTATTACTTATGGAAAACCCATGAAACAACTTGAAAATAGCTTGATATTGTTAGATCTAGGTTTCCCATAGATCATTCCAACATATATTGCTTGTTTTTCAAATTTTTTTCCTTTTTTTTTTATTTTTGGATTTATGTTATTTAAAAACTAAAACAACATTATTACCTATGGAAAACTCATGAAACAACTTGAAAATAGCTTCATATTGTTAGATATAGGTTTCCCGTAGATCATTCCAACATATATTGCTTGTTTTTCAATTTTTTTCTTTTTTTATTTTCAGATTTATGTTGTTTAAAAAAAAAAAACATTATTACTTATGGGAAACTCATGAAACAACTTGAAAATAGCTTCATATTGTTAGATCTAGGTTTCCCTTAGATCATTCCAACATATATTGCTTGTTTTTTTACTTTCTTTTTCCTTTTTATTTTCGGATTTTTTTTTTGGGAAAAAAAATACTTTTAATAATGGAATACCAATCAAATGTATTGAAAAGTGCTCCTAAATGTTTTGAATATGTTTGGCATAGATCAATCCAACATTTCTTTGTCTTTTCCTTTATGTTTTCTTTTTTATTTTCGGATTTATTTATTTTTTGAAAGAAAAAATGCCTTTACTAATTCATTACCCCCATAATATTGTTTTGAATAAGGCCCCTTAATGTTATATCTATGTTTGGCATAGATCAATCCAACATATCTTTGTCTTTTCCTAATTTTATTTTCGGATTTTAATTTTTTTTGAATATGTTTATATACTTTAAGTAATGAAATTCCAATTAAATGTCAAGAGAATGATTCCTAAGCATTAGATTTATGTTTCCTCTAACATGTTTTTTTTGTTTTTTTAATTTTTAACATACTACTTGTTCATATTTATAGGTATTCAAAATTCTATTGTGTATTTGTGTTTGCCAATTGATAACTTAAAATACCTTGTGATATTGATCCCGCATGGAGCTTTGGTGAGGCAATTGAGAATAACAGGTTTAAAATCAAATGCAAGTTTTGTGGGAAAGTGACCATTGGGGGCATTACAAGATTCAAGCACCACTTGGGCCACATCTCTGGTAATGTTGCTGGTTGTACTGAAGTACAAAGGGAAATCAGGGAACAAATGAAAGCTTTGATTGGCCAAAACAAAGTTAGAAAAGTAGAGATAAAAGAAAAGATGCAGCAAGATGTTGATGCTACCCGTTATGATGTATTTGGGGATGAAGGTTTTGATGAGGAAGATGCACAGATGGAGGCTGCACGTTGAGAGTCCATCATGTGTCACCAAGAAGAACATGAATGTCGTGCATTTGCTGGGAGCAAATATTATGATGCAGGGGGCTCATCTTCTGTGCCAAGCAGGGGCAAGTGCATTGCGGGGGCCATGCGTAGGGCATTTAGCACCTAGGAACGGGATGTTGATGTAGAAGTTATTTCTACTAGAAGAGCAGTTCCTCCCTCTGTTGATCCTCTAGTACATAGAAAAGAGAGAGCCAAACAACCAAATATATAAGTGTTATGAAAGGGGCAATGAAGGTTGCAAGAGATAGATTTGCCAAAGTTAAAGCAAAATGGCTAATTCATAAGAACATATCACCTACAACAATAGATTCCCCCTATTTCGAAACAATTCTTGATGTTGCTGCCGAAGCTGGGCGGGGAATACAGTCGCCCTCTATTTATGATGTGGGCACTAAATATCTCGAAGAAGAATATAAAGAAATAAAGGCATGGGTGGAGACCTTTAGGCCCATGTGGCAACGGAATGGAGTCACCATTATGTGTGATGGGTGGACCAGCGGCATATAAGCACAATTAATAAACTTTTTGGTACAATCAGTTGCGGGTGTGTCTTTGTGAAGTCCGTGGATGCATCTAAGTACAGACGGACAGCTAAATATATATACACTCTTATAAATAAAGTTGTAGAGAGTTGGGGAGAGGAGCATATTGTACAGATTGTTATAGATAATTACGCTAATTTCAAGGCAGTCGGTAAGATGTTGGAGAAGAAGAGGCCTCATCTGTTTTGGACCCATGTGCAGCACATCGTATAGATCTCATTATGGAAGAGATTGGAAAGAAGAAAAAGATTGTTGTAATTATCAAGGCATGCAAAGGCATTACTAGATTTATTTATGATCATTCATGGCTTTTGAACTTGGTGAAAAGATTCGCAAATAACCATGTCTTGATACGTTCGGGATCAACTAGGTTTGCTACCCATTTCATTGCGATGGAGAGCCTTGTAAGGTTTAGATAAGAGCTGATTCAGATGTTTGCATAAGAAGAATGACTTCGTTCAAAATGGGGAAAATCAACAAGTGATCTGGAATTTGAGATCCCTAACTTGACGAGGGACATTAAATTTTGGAAGAAAGTATCTAATTTATTAAAGATTTATGAGCCTTCAGTTAAAGTGTTGCGGCTTGTAGATGGTGATGACAAGCCAACAATGGGATATATATATATATATATATATGAAGCAATGGATCAGGCTAAGCAAGCTATCATGGAAAATTTTAGATATCATGAAGAATATATAAAGATTATTGATGCCCAGTGGAACGACCAGCTGCACCGTCCATTGCATACTGCAGGTACTCAATAATAATTTCACTATTTGATGCTTTTAAAGCAAGCTATCTCTCTTTGGTTGATGTTTAATCATTTTGCATTTCAACTTATTTTCAATGTAGGTTATTTCCTTAATCTCGAATTCTACTACCCCATTGCCCAACAACACAACGATGCAATAGAAACGTAGTTGAGGGTAGTATTAAGGCAAGTGTTGAAGAAATTGTTGGGAGATGATGATCAAATCAAAGCCATCCAAGAGGTGAGTTTGTGATTGAGATTTTAGATGACATATGTATATGCTTGAGATAGGCCCGTTAAACATGTATGATTTATTGATTTATTCCTAATTTTCACATTGTAGATATCTACATACACACAAAGGAGAGGAGGCTTTGCCGACCCTCTTGTAATAAGGGTGATTGGAAAGATGCCACCTGGTATGAACAAAAGACTCAATCACCCAACCTAATAGTCTTTTGTTATTTATCTCTCAATTGATTGGAAGGACTTAAAGAGTATCTAATTTTATTTGTTTATTTTGAATTTTAGCTGATTGGTGGATGAATTTTGGAGAGGATACTCCAAATCTAAGGAGAGTGGCTGTTCGCGTCCTTAGTCAAGTTACAACTTCATCTAACTGTGAAAGGAATTGGCGCACTTTCTCCTTGATCCACACAAATCCAGGAATCAGCTTACCATGCAAAAACTCAACAAGCTTGTGTATTGCCATTACAATTTGAAGTTGAGAAACAGAACGAGAGAATAGAAGGCAAGGGATGATCCGAGTTATTGTCCTATTAGTTTGGATCACATATTTAGAGAGGACGATCCCTTACTCTCATGGATAGCTGAGATAGAGGATCCATTGTTAGATTTAGATCCGGGCTTTCAGGATGAGGTTAGAGATTTGCTTGGTGAAGAAATGGATGAGGCAGAGGGTGGCGCCCCACTTGGAGGAGAAGGCACAAGTGCACAGCCGCACCCACAATCTAAAGGGCAAACACCTACTCATGTTGTGTCATCTTCTGAGAGGACGAGTACAACCGTCTCTTCGAGTAGCCATGGTGGAGGAGATGGAGCAGGAGACACTAGTGGGACAGGTGCTACTCGTGACCAACATGATCAGGAAGATGCCATTCCTGTAGAGGAGGTACATGACTTTACGGAAAGAATGGAAGGAAATCGTGGTTATCAACGGCGTTGGAGTGTCTCACCAACTGCTCTACCTGTTCCTGGAGGTAGTAATGAACAAGGAAATATGGGCTGACTCGTGGAACCCTAGTTACAGTGGACAAGGACCCTCACAGTATTTTCAATATGGTCAACTGCAACAAGGAGAAGAACAATCTTCTGTTTCAGGGTCCTACTCATATGGTGACTATGGTGAAACGCAATATAATAGATATCCACCTCCACCTCCTCCAAGTTACGATGATGCGGCTGCCTTCTTTGGATTTGTGGATCCCAATGCTCATCAATATCAAATGCAATATGGTGCTAATAAAAATGATAACACTGATGGGGATGATGAGGATAACCATGCCTTGAATCTTGGCAGACATTCCTTTTGGTGGTGACCAACGTATTCCTATTTCCTTCACCAACTCATTACTCTGTCATTTCTAAATTGGTGTTGAACTGTTGAGTGTTGATCACTTCATTCACTTGATTGAATTTGAAGTTTGAACCTTGAACCTTGAACCTTAAGGCTTGAAGTATTGATTGTTCAATGTTCACTAATGACCTAACTCTTAAGTCTTATGCCTTTATTTCATGTTCTGGTTTTGTTTTTATGAGCTTTTCATTACTTTCTAAGTTAGCATGACTAAGAAACATGAATACATGTGAAAAAAAACTAATCATTACTATTATTTTCTTTTTATACATCGATACAGGACCTCATATATTGAGGGCACCGCTACACCCCTGATAAGTGCTTAATTGTTTGCAATCTAAGCCATAATATTTGATTCATCTTGTGCTAGTTAGAGTTATTTTATTTGATTTTACATAGTTTTTGTTAATTTTTATGTTAAGGTCAAAAGGAGCAAAAAGAAAAGAATTAATGAAGAGATGGGCGTGAATCCCAAAGAAGGACCATGGTGGGTCCCATCCAAGCTATTCCAGAATCTTTGGGAACTTACAATTCAAAGAAGAAAAGCAAAAGAAAGAAAGAAGAAAAAGGAAGAAACCCAATCTAGGGTTACAAGCCAAAAGGGGGCCCACATCCATTGCAAATAGAAGAATTCCAGAATTTAGGAAGTCCTATTCAAGTTAAAAGAGGAGTTCAAGAATGGAGAAAAAAACAAGGAGAAAAAGAAGGATAGTTAAAGTAAGTCTTATTCAAGTCAAGATAGAAGTCCTAAAAGAGGGGTCCCACACTCACGTTACACGCATCAAATAGGGCCCACTTTTATGATAAAAGTTCAGATTTAATTCCTTGCAATTAATCTCAGATTTGTGGGTCCATGTGAATAAGTTTCTAGAAGATACAAGTGGGACCAGATTTAGAAAGCTTGCTAATCAAGAAAAGAAGACTCCTAATGCATTCTAATTAGGAAACCTAATTGTAAGGAAGGTTGAAGATCTATTTCTACAAGGGAACTACTTGCTAAAAGGGGCTGTTACAAGATTTATAAATAGCATGAAGGAAGCGGACGTGAACAGTAATTCGTGAATAGTAATTCCAGCACTTTGTCATCCATAAACCACAAAACACAGCAGCTGTACAAGCCACTTTGGAGCCACCTTGGGAGCAATCTTTGGAGAGCTTTTGGAGGAGAAAAAGGGGAACAAGCTGCTGGCCATCCACTGCAACTTCATCATCTTCTAGTTTTCTTCTTATGAACCTCTTTTCTATGTTATTTTTCATTAAAGACATGAGTAGCTAAACTTTTTAGGGCTAGGGTGTAATTGAAACCCTAGCCTAGTTCTATGTAATCTCTTTTGGCGTCTTTTAATTCAGATTTCAGTTTTATTAGTTGAGACTCTAAACCATGTTTTTAATTGATGAGTTGTGTATATGCCATGCCAACCATGTGATGTTCAATTAATTTTAAGAGTAGCTAACTTAATTTTGATTGATCTTGATGATAAGCATCTAGGGTTTAGAACCATGAATAATCTAAGTATATGCCATGCTTAGACTCATGCATTTATCTTTCCCATTGTTTTATGCATTATGTTTGTTTTGACTAGGACATATGCCATGCTTAGTTTTTGCATCATAATGAACAATTCATGTAGTATGCCACTCATGAATTAGGTTTAGGGGAATAATAATCTAGACGCATATGCCATGGTCTGGGTTGATAGTTGTCACTAATAAAATCTGATTTTTGATTAAAAGATAATAAGGGACATGAATAGGATTGGTTAGGGGAGTAGATGAAACCCTAGTTCATTCATTCTCATTGTTTTCAATTCTAATTTCAGTTGTGTGTTTTAGATTAATTTCCATTTAGCTTTGATAGTTTAATTTACTGTTTTTAGAAATTTAATTCAATCTTTCATTATTCAATTGTTTCTTTTAATATTCTGAGTTTTAGTTATTTTTGACATTGTTTTATCACAAGTCTTCGTGGGATCGACCTCGTACTTACAATTCACTACACTACATAGTGATCTTGTGCGCTTGCGAGTTTTATTTGTGTGCATACTAGTAGCTTATTTCTAGGTTGCTTGGTGCATACCAACCCCCTTTTCTTACTTTTGCAAAAGAACCACATTTTCTTTCATTTTGCAATTTTTTGGATTTTCTGGATTTTTTTCAAATTTTTTTGGTGAGTATTTCAAATCACTCCGTAGCCCCGCTATGCTACGTAGCGCTCGCTTCTTAGGCCCGCTGCCACTGCTATTTTCATCATTGGTTCCAGGTTACTAAAAAACACAAGATTGGCTACTACACAAGATTCAAAAAATAAATAAATAAATAAATAAATAATAATAATAACACTTAAAAAAGCTCACACCGCTATGTGCTGTTATGTAACGTTGCAGCCGCTATGTAGCATTTTGGCTACTGCCCACTACTCCTGCGACACCTGCTACTTTGATCCTTGCCTTAAAAGCTAATCTTCACCCTATATGCATATATAGAGCTGTAACTGAGTTTTGTTAAAGAATAATGGCACGGCAAGAACAGTGTAGTGTAGCTAGATGCAAGGAAAAAAAAAGTTAAATTTTGGTCTCTGCTGATTCGGTGTTATTTTGATCCATGTTCATTAGTAATGTTTAAAGCCACCAAGAAGCTATGCAATCCATTTGGTCTGTTGAACTGTGTGTAAGAGGTTAACAAGGAGAATTGCCTTTGAATACAATCAACATAGTGGATGCTTTTGCCTGATTGATACCCCGAACTCTAGTAGGATTCAAGCTAAATCCCCAGTTCCCCAACATGCTCACATCGAAGTTTAGCTTAAAGGTTCTATATGGAGGGGGTAGACTTTTTTCCAAGATCTATTGGGCAAAGAATGCTATACTGGAGAACCTTTTGGTTTCTAAATCCCACGATATTTCTCAGTGTCAGATGAGGGAGTTAAGCATATTATGCTGGTCACTCTATTCTCGAAGCACCTCCTATTTGTTTTCCCTTCCAAATGGACAAATGGCTTAAATAAATGAAATCATGCAGACATATGGTGGTTGATATAACTTAGTTTCCATGCTCAGTGCTTGTAAGTGCCCTGGAAATAGCCTAGATGATATAAACCACGAGCAAATAGCATAGAAAGATCTAACTAAATAACTACTCTCTTTCTGCTCCAGGATTAGAATGCTATCATGAATGGGCGGTTGACCTAAATGCAGTTTTTGTTTTATTTATTATTTATTACTTTATTTTATTTATTTAATTTTGGGCTGGTGGGCATTGATACTCCATCACAAGGCTAATCAGCTAGTGACATTACCACAATCTATCAGCTAGTGGGAGGATTTCACCAAGAAGATTCTGGTTGGATGGCCAGTCCAATTCCTTCTATCTTCCCCTGGGCTAGGTGTTTAGACTCTAGACTTCATTAAGAAGATTAGATTCACCGTCTATTAAGTTGCATTTGAAGGTCGGGCTCCAAATAGCTAATCCTCCATGCCCTTCCCCATGGTTACTAAGGCATCAGTAGGTTGGCAATCTGGTCAAATACAGATAATTGTTGGTGCAAGGATGAGTGTATTAGGCAAATATCGGTAAGTAAGTGCTTTTTAATCCCTTTTAATAACTGGAGAACTAATGTGACACTCAAATTTATTTATCACTTAAGAAACCTTGGCAAACACTTAATACTTCAAGCTTGTGTGATTCACCGCCCATCAAGCCACGTGTTATATTTGGATGTAGGAATTTTCTCTTGTAGGCCCCCCTTAGTCATTGCCTAGTATCCATCCAGTTTTCTAGAAGGGCTTCCTTAACCAACTTAAGTGTGCATAGACCGAGGTCTTCCAGAGATTTCGGTTGGAAAATGACTCCCAAAGTGATCCTTCCATTTTTGTTCTCCTTGCTTTGCCACTGAACTCCATTTGCAGCTACTATATTCTCTTAGTAACTTCCACTCGCATCTAAAGAGATATATAGTAAACTGGGAGGTTGGATTAGGGAGTTTGCCTAGGAAAAGATATTTGGATTATCAAATCGATAGTCTTCCCATTAATCTTTCAATTTCTAGATCCCATAAATATTCCAAAGCTCTACGGACACAATGCAGACGACCTAAGTAGTTGGGATGTGCCTAATGTTGCAACCTGGTATAGAGGCTAAGTTGATCTAGTGGTTTTCTTCTGCTCTGGTGTTCGTTAGCTCACTTGTAACAAAGTTGATTAGGCCTTGCATTGCTTCAAAATGCACATGGCTTGCTCCCCTACTGCATCAGAAGAGACTAACAATGTCGTATTTGAGTTAAGAGTCAGAGATACCTAATATGACTAACAAGAAGCAGTGGAATCTATCAGCCATTGTCACGCCCTGAGCCCGAGACTACACCCATCTCGAAGCGTGACGTATGCCCGTGGGGAAATTCGAGCCAAACTCGTTGATCAACCGAATTCCACGAACTGGTTTTCCCACAAGATATCACGTGTGAGAATACATTTCCATAACCTGTACAATTCTCCTCATTCAACAATAGATACCCATCGATATTCTTCATCTATCACTTAAAACATGATAAAAGAGCATCAACTAGTCCATGAGCATAAATTAAAGTTCACGTTTCAAAGTTAAAGAAGATAAGAAAAGTATAGCAGAAGCAAAGTATTAGTTAAGTTTTACAATCCATAAAAAATAACATCTAAATCAAAGTGTGAGTTCGTGGCCACCCATGCCACGGTTAGGGGTAAATGTGACATCCAATATGCTCAACGAATAGATGTTTAGAAGACATCTTCAGGGGCCCACTCGGCTAATTGTTGAGGAGTCTCCTCCTTAACCTCTGCGATCTCCTGGTCTGTGGCATCAAGGTCCTCACCTATAACGCCAAGTGTAGCATCATTAGACTAAGCTAAGCAAAGTAAACAAGTATAAGATGAAACATGCATAGCAAATGAGCATAAATGACAAGATAGATCATACGAGGTCAATAAAGTAATCTAGGCATAATTAGTGCATGAATAAGCATGATAAATAAGAATCAAGAATGACAAGTGCATAACATAACATGTCTAGGTGGCACAACCACATAAGCTATATTCTCCCACATAAGCATGTAAACATGAAATCACATGAGAGCATGAGCATGACATAACATAACATGAGGTACCACTAGGAGGCATAGGGCCCGGAAACTCCATCGTGGACCTGAGGTACTGGTCAACCCCACATAAATTCCATCTGCAGAGTTCCATGAAAATTACTAAACCCATACCCAGCCGGGTCTAACTATGTTAGGGTAGAAGCTAAGTGGTGCCGACTCAAGAAATAGAGTGTACATCGAATATCATGGTGTGATATAGCGTGAGAATAAACATGTACAAAAGTTAAGCATAAAGAGGTCCATGACCATAATCATAAGTACGTAAAACGACATAGCCTATTAACATGTACAAATACGTAGTGCATAAGGAAACATATGACGAAATACAACAAGGTACATGAGCTAAGCGAATAGACATAAGAAGCCACACACACACACACACACACACATATATATCACGCGAGAGTACTATAAACGAAATGCAATGCATGCATAAGGATCATATAATAGCGTGCCAATCCTAAGGTTTCGGCAATACTCGTGGGCTTCACCGTCTAACAATGTGTTGTCTTAAGTAAATTCTTGGCGTTACATAATTTGGGACGCCAATTGCCTTAAGATAACACCTTTGGTTCGGGGTACATGAAGTCCAAGAACAAGTTTCCATGAGAGTGTACGTGCGTTCAAATGACACTTTCTAGCACTAATAAATCCATTGGGCTTGACATTAGGGTATATAAGATCCATACTATGGTCAACTAGGGCCCACAACCACAATATCCTAAATTCCTTAGGTTTTTGGGTGGTGCGCTCGAGCGGGCACTCAAATTTGCATTTTTCACATGATTTTGAGCCCTGCACTCTTTTATTACAAGCGTATTCCAATACCCATCTTTCCAAATCCAACACATGAGTTCAAAACCTGAACTAAGAGCCTTCAATGCTCTCCAAAACCAGTACAACCAACATTTAGCTCAAATCAAACCCTAAATCAATTTATTATCAAACCCATTTAAAAATCTTGAAGAAAATTAAGTCAATTAGTAAAATGAGCTAGAACTTGGGTAATCTAGCATGAAATCCATAACATGAATCAAAATGAAGAGAAACATGCACATTTTATAAGTTTTTACTTGTCTTGGGTGCTTTGAACTCAAATCTTACACAATATCAACCCTTCTAACACAACTAAGCTCTAAAACTTGAAAACCCCCCAAAATGCAAGCTCCTACAATGGTGAAATTGAAGAGAAAACTGCATATCAACATGCATTCATGAATTGAAACCTCTAATCATGGATTTGAAGCAAGATGGAGTGGTTGGGAGAGATTTTCTCACCTATAAGGTAGAAGAGGAGAAGAAGAACCGTTGGAAACTTGAAGAAGATGGGTTCTAACTTGAAGAAGATGAAATAAAACACTCTATAATCTTCTCTTTTGGGGTTTGGAAGCAAGGAAATGGAAGGAAAATGATGGGGAAAAGAAGCCCTAGGTGCCTCTTACTAATGGAGATGATAATGAAATGAGATGGGTTCTAGGGCTTTAGCTAGGGTTTTAAACAATGAGTTTCTGCTTTTTACAGGAAAGTCCAAAATCTCATGAGGATTTAGAGTTTAGGGCTTGAGTAAAAAATGGATCTAAATGGGCTCAAATGAGTTGGGACAAAACACGAAAATCAAAGAGTGGCTCATGATCTATGCGATGCACTCATAATCCTCAGAAAACGGAAAGCACATGCGGGGCCCATAAAACCAAATTACCCAAAAGGTCATAATGATAATCAGTCAACAATCAAACCCCTTCTATGTAGAAGATAACAAGGCTGTAGTCACAGGCCCCAGGCCCAGTCCAACAAAGGCCCATTACAGCCTCCCACACGTGGGTTGATTTAGTCAAAGATTGTATAGTTGTGTTTCGCTGATTTCTATCTAATTGTATTCCTTGTATAGATTAGGATTGATTCTTTCTATTCTTTTATTTATTCTAATTTGTACTCTTGACATACTTAGTGCCTTGATTAAGGCCTAACATAATGATAAATAGAGCAGTCGATCATCCAAGGACGTAAGACTTTCTCTCCAATCTTTTCTTTCTCATTCTTCCTCAATCTGACATGGTATCAGAGACATAATCTCTTGGAGACATCATCTACATCATCTAAGCAATACAGATCACGCATCTGTGCCTTTTGGAAGCAAAAACGTGAGTGAAAAGTCACTGTTTTCTCATCGTGATCATAGTGGCCCACCTGCGATCATCACAAAATCCACAAGTCTCTCTCCAGCCTTGGTCGCCCATCTCTTCTTGTCCCTTTGGAGATTTTTCCAGAATTTTTCAGAGATCAGAGGTAGGCCTTTTGATCCATCTTGTGATTATTCAACTTTTTGAAATAGTTTTCATCACAGCCGCCCAAAATCCTAGATTCTGAATGGATTTGGATGCGACCTCCACTGCTGGAAAGAGATTTTGATCCTGGTTTCTAGCCTCTTATTTGATTATCAATCAGATCTTTCTGTGGGCCCCACGAAGGGATCCAACCATCCAAATCCAGTTCGTCTGGACTGTTTCTAGCCTTATTTTTTGAAACAATTGCACCTGTGTGTGCTGTGTGCGATTGGGAGCCTCATCCACTACTATTGGAGTGCTGTCTTGGATCTGGGGCTTATTTAAACTACTCATCAACTACTGTTGACCTGCTGCTGGTTGTTTTCTTCTTCAAACTGCTGCTGATCCTTCTTGTCTTTTACATTCTGCCATGGAAAAGTATGATGTTATCCTGATTAAATTTAACGGCCAGAATTATATGTCCTGGTCTTTTCATTTAAAGAACTTCGTTGAAGGACAAGGGCTTTTCAGTTATCTTGATGGGTCGATCACTAAGCCACAAACTACAAGTACCATTGATTCCAAAAACTTAGCCACCTGGTCTAAAGAAAATGCTAAAGTGATCACGTGGATTCTTAACTCCATTGATCCATTTCTTGCTATGGCTCTTCAAGCCTACACTACTGCAGCTGACATGTGTGCTCATCTAAAGAAAGTCTATCATCAAACCAATAAGGCCCGGAAGTTTCACTTGGATAGTGAAATTGCAAAGTATAATCAAGGGGATAAATCTGTGCAGAAATACTTTAATGGTTTCCTCACCTTATGGACTGAAAGGGATTCTATGTTGATCCAAATGGTCTCTTCTGAATTTCTCTCTGAGGCTTCTCAAGTTACAAGAAGAAACTCATATTAGCTAGTTTCTTACGAATTTACGACCCGAATTTGAATCTGTCAGGTCGGCTCTCATGAATAGAGAAAATTCTACTAATCTTGACACTTGCTTTCAAGAGGTCCTTCGCGAAGAACTTCATCTCACCTCTCAGCGTACTATTTTGGAAAAACCAAAAGCCTTCCTTGCACCTCTTCCAGCTGAGTCGGCTCTTCCGGATGGGAGTCTTGATCGCTACAAAGCCAGATTGGTTGCGCAGGGTTACAAACAGGAGTATGACATTGATTATGAAGAGACATTTGCACCAGTGGCCAAAATGACCACCGTTCGTACTCTTCTTTGTGTCGCTGCAGCCCACAACTGGCCTCTATGGCAAATGGATGTCAAAAATGCTTTTCTTCATGGCGAGTTGAAAGAGACTGTCTACTTAAAACCTCCTCCGGGATATGCTTGTCCTCCTCAGCATGTTTGCAAATTGTGGAAATCTCTTTATGGCCTTAAGCAGGCTCCCAGGGCTTGGTTTGATAAGTTCCAGGCAGCAATTCTTCAAGCTGGATTTCGTCAGAGTCATTCAGATAGCTCCCTATTTCTTCGGTGGACACCAAAGGGCTACACATTTCTTTTGGTCTATGTTGATGATATGATTATCAGTGGCAATGATACTGCTGGCATTACGGATCTCAAACATCATCTCACTCGCCACTTCCGAATTAAGGATCTTGGTCCTCTCACCTACTTTCTGGGGCTTGAGTTTTTGCGTAACAAATCAGGCATTCGGGTTCATCAGCGTAAATATGCTACCGATTTGATCACTTCGGCAAGACTTGGTGATGCTCATACTTTTGATACGCCTACGGAACTAAACAGCAAACTCAGTATGGATGATGGTCCTCCTCTAGAAGATCCCTTTGTTTTCCGGCGGATAGTTGGGAGTTTGCTCTACTTAACTATGACTCAGCCTGATATTTCTCATGCAGTTCATACAGTTAGCCAGTTTATGAGTAATCCTCACAAACCCCATCTTGCTGCTGCTTTGCGCATACTTCGCTATGTTAAAGGCACTCTTAACCATGGTCTCTTCTACCCTTCTAGTTCTTCTCTGCGCCTATCAGCTTATGCAGATGCTGACTGGGCTGGTTGCCCTGATTCTCGGCGATCTACCACTGGCTGGTGTATGTTTCTTGGGGACTCTCTGATTTTGTGGAAATGCAAGAAGCAAACTACAGTTTCCAAGTCTTTTGCAGAGGCCGAATATCGTGCAATGTCGTCTGCTAGTGCTGAAATCATCTGGCTACGCCGTCTTCTCTGTGAATTCGGTGTCCTTATTGGCAGTTCTACACCTCTTCATGGGGACAATACCAGTGCTACCAGGATTGCCAACAATCCGGTCTTTCATGAAAGGACAAAACGCACATTGAGATTGATTGTCACATCATCCACCAACATATTGTTACTGAGAAGATCACTCTGCCTCACGTATCTACTCTTAACCAGTTAGCAGATATCTTCACAAAAGCTCTCCCCAAAGCGCGTCATCATGATCTTACTAGCAAATTGATGTTTTCTGCCTTACCACATCAATTTGAGGGGGAGTGTAGAAGATAACAAGGCTGTATAGTCACAGGCCCCAGGCCCAGCCCAACAAAGGTCCATTACAGCCTCCCACACGTGGGTTGATTTAGTCAAAGATTGTATAGTTGTGTTTCGCTGATTTCTATCTAATTGTATTCCTTGTATATATTAGGATCGATTCTTTCTATTCTTTTATTTATTCTAATTTGTACTCTTGACATACTTAGTGCCTTGATTAAGGCCTAACATAATGATAAATAGAGCAGTCGATCATCCAAGGATATAAGACTTTCTCTCCAATCTTTTCATTCTCATTCTTCCTCAATCTGACATTCTAATCTACCTGATCAAGCCCAAATACATTTAAAACATCCATTAGACATCTAATTAGGGTTAATTAGACACTAAACACAATTAGAGTAGGGTCGGGGTGTTATAGCCATGCCCTCTAGGTTTGTTCCATCAAGTGACTAACAGCTTCTTTGATGATCCTGGAACAACAGGGAGAGAGGATCACCTCAACGAAGATGACATGATGCTGAGAAGAAACCTTTAGGAGAGTCGTTTAGAATGATTGATTACTTAACTGATGTTGTGCAGACTTTAACTAATTTCTCTGTTTTATTAAACGCCCTTTCTTTATTGAACTTACAATAAGACCTTGTGTACGTGCTTCGTAGTGGGACCTTTGTGTTCATTGCAACCAGAAAAACATTATAACTGTTCGAGGTTGTTTGGTTGCAGTCATTTACATATGTAAATTACTCACATGCATAATGGTTGTCCACCATTATGTTTGTTTATGTTCATTTATGCATGTGATGTGTAAATCAGACTTGAAAACGGTGTGTTAATCAATCCATTTTCACATTAAAATTTACGCACCTGAGGCCCTAGGAAAATGAATCACACCCATGGTTCAAAATCGCAATCACAGTCATCATTGCGGTCGACCCCGAAAACCATTATGACGCAACATGCGTAAATGGAACAAAATAAAAGGAGCTACTGCAATGTTTTGGGTGTTCCCCTTGGGGTCAACTATTTTTTCGTTTCTTTAATCACCGTGGGGCCAAAAATCAATTTGAAACCGTTGATTCATCAAGGAGTTTTAGATATTTGCAAAAAAGTCCATACCCTAAAATTTACCTGTTTGGACTTATGTGGGCCCCATTTTCTTGATCCAAACATCTAATCATCATCATCAACAAGGCCTTGTCCCACCTATGTTGGGGTCGGTTCATGATCCAAGCACCTATGGGGTCAAATTTCATGCTTTGATTCATCGTGGATCTCAAAATTTGTGAAAACCTGTTGGATCATTGGATGTAACTAACCTAAATGGCAGGCCGGAAATGTCCCTTGGGCGTAGTCCATTTTTTTTAATTATTTCTTATTCCCGTGGGCCCCTAAATTATGATTTGAATCGTCCATCCTCTTCGAAGGGCCAAGAAAGGCCCATGTTCTAGTTGATTATTCTTCACGGATTTTGAGATATTTGCGAGAAGTCCAGACCCTAAAACCTGCCATTATGAATTTTTATGGGGCCCTTTTTCACAATCCAATCCATTTGTCCCCTTCAGGATACGAAAAGTGGCTACGGGGTCAAATTCCATGTCTTGATTCATCATGGATTTTGAGAAATTTGTGAAAAACAGTGAACCGTTGGATGTATTCAGATTTGGATGTGGAGATGTGGAAATGACACATAATGGAATCTCTTTCACATGTGTATCATTGGCCTATGAAAATATGATTTTTTTTACGGAAACCAAACAAACCCTGGGCTGTTTGGGGGCTTTACGAATGGAGTTGAGTGGAGTAAAGATTATTTTGAAGAAAGAATAAAATATAAGTGGGTTATGATGGTATTTTGTTTTTAGTTGTTTATTATGGAATCTTTTTGACTTTTTGTATTGATTGTAGAGTTTTTTTGTCTTTTAGTGGAGAAATGAGGTTACTTTCTGACTTTTTTTTTGCAAAATATGGTGGGAAATTTGAATTAAAGTGCTTTTGATGAGACTTGTTTTTTTTTTGAGAAATGGGGGCTTTACCTTACTCAACTCTATTAGTAGAGTTGCCAAACAAGCCCTAATAAGGGCCTACTTGGGTAATTCACTTGTAAAGTGAATTCAAGTGAAGGGTCTCTTTTAAGAGACCATAAAAGAAGAGGGGTATTGTCAAAAGTACAAAATTTCAAAAATCATCTCTTCTTTTTCTTTAATTAGTTAGAAAGTCAATCTCTCATTCCACTAAAAAACAAAAGCCTCTTTTCTAACCAAAAAAGTTAAAAAAAAAAAAAAAAAAAAAAAAAAAAAAATGTTCCTTAACATGACACAAAATGACAAAAAGTTAAGGTGGATTTTTAAATTTTGTACTTTTTGATAAGAACTCTCTTCTTCTCGTCTGTAAAGTGACCCTTCACTTGAAGTCACTTTACAAGTGAATTACCCAAATGTGCCCTACGAATTTGTCTCGCATTCATGACAATGACTTGCGAGAAAGATTTGACATAAGGAGGGTATGGTCGATTGCAAAGCTTTGGCAAGAGCTTTTTGTAGATTTTTACCCACTAATCTAGTTGGGCTGAACTCCTTGATGTTTTCAGCTCTCCCATGCTTTGGAACAAGGCTATGCAGGTAGCACCTACTTGTTTGGACTTACCCCTTGATAATTTCTGTCATCGATATCGGATGCCACCTCACATAATTCTTGCTGGACTAGTTTTTTTATCCATGTGCAACTATCATCTTCTAGCTTTTCAGCTTCCAGAGAGTTTCTACCATCCAAATGCAAAAGAGGTTTTGGCAATATTAGTTTCCTGTACTCTCTCATCTTTTCCCCACACATTATTCAGTAGTTTATTTTATTTCTAAGATTTTACGGTGGTTAAATCTTTTTCAATTGCTGTCTAAATCTTTGCATTATCCAGTATGGCTGGTTAAATCTTTTTCAATTGCTATCGGGAATATAGCTGCAAGCACAACTGATCATTTACTTGGCTGATAATTTTTTTCCAGGAATTATGCTCATTCAACATGCTTATGTGCATGATCATAAGAAGTCAGAGATCATTTACTGCTAAACAAACATCAGAGGAAGAAATGCATGACATATTTGTGTTTTACCCAATGTTTGAAAGAAAAAAGAAATCATTTCACAATTCATTATTGTGACTCACTGAACAGTATCTTAAGAAAAAAAAATCAATTTGGTCACCTTTGCTTATCTTTATCTTTGTTTCTTAGGATTATGCTGGAACAAAAGATTTGAACAGAGAACCACAAGTTACCAGCTATCACAAGCGATTCAAGGGCACTGTTGACTATATATGGTAAGTGTCCTGACAAGTTTTTCTTTTCAACAACTTGGTTGTACTTCATCTGTGAAAACTCAAGTTTTGTTTTCTTCTCCTGAATGGAGGGGGGTACACAAAGGGGTATTATCCCCAACCCAGAAGGATAATGAAATACAGTAAGGACTGTGTCGGACAAGTCATCTTCCCAACATTAATCAAATTCCCCTCACTTGCTGATAGACTTCGAAATGGATTTGATGTAATTATCGGAGAGTTTAGATCTGGGTTATATATCCCAAGGTATTACTTGAATAACCTTCTAGTAAGATAACAATCTATGCTACCTCCGTTGAGATATATGATCAGGCAGGTCCATGTATATTAGGAGGATGTGCCACAGGTAGTGGAAAATATATAATGTGAAGTCAATTTCTTCCCAACTTGTATCTAGTAAAAGTAGAGATATAGCATGAAGTCAAGTTTTTCTCTACTTAGAGCCAGTAAAAGTGCTGATATTAGCTTGGTTTAACAGATTTGAGTAAAGCAGAAGTGATGCAGCCTGTATAAATGGACCCACTTGATCACAAGTCTTAATCAAGTGGCCCAAAGCCATGGCCCCATGTGTGGGCAAGTTTGACTTTAATTTTCATTTTTTATTTTCCAATGATGGCCTGATTTCATGTGTCAAATGTTGTCCAAATGACCTAAGATTGGACCTGTCAGATAGTTTATTCAATAGCTTTCAAATGAGCCCAGTTTTGTACAATCCTGACTTGTATTGATAAAGTTATGGCCACTTTTTTATTATGTTATAAGAGAGTTACGAATTTAGGGTTTTGTTTGTAATTTTTATTATGTTCAAAATGCAAGGATAGAGCTTTTAGTTTTTAATTTTCTTCCACTTCCTAAAGTGATGTAAATGGACTTGTTTTTTCTCTACTAGTGAAATAAACTCTTTTGGATTATTTTGTGAAGTTCTTGGAGATTCGGCAATTCTCTTGACTTCTTGTTGAGTTGGTCCTCGTTAATTGATTTTCTTTTTTCTACCATCTTGTTTACTTTATGACAGGACGCGAGCCCGAGATTATGATTAATCCGAGTTAACCCCGAGTCATGTCGCATTCTTACACCCGTGAACTTCAATCACATCAAAATTCACAACGGATATCAAGTTACACATATGCGGAATATAAATAAATATACATTGCTCATGTATAAAAAAAAAAATTCATTTACACTATGAACAACCATTCACTTGCATATTTAAATACAATACAAGGAATGAAAAGTACGAAACGTTTCTAACAATTTCTACAAGTTCTCATTTCATTTACTGTTTTCATTTTTCCAAAGTTCACTTTAATTGTTATTGCCTCATTTCCATTCAACTAGTCCTCCAGGAGGAACCGAATCGGTAATCTCCGCTGGCGCTGAGGCCTTAGAAGGACTGGCATGGGCAGCTATGCCTGTAATCCCATCAATAACACTATGAATTTGACAATTCAGCAATGTATAAACAATTACATGATTGAACATGCTAATTACACATTTAATCCGTCTAACTCATTGTTAGACTAAAACAAATACAATTCAAAACCAATGAGAGTCTTTAATATTTGGAAAACTACAATAGCATTTCGTTCAAATCACATCTTCCTAAAAAGGAAGGTTTTCCATCTTCCATACAGAAGGATTTATATATTGTGGGATTTATCAGTGCCCGGGCCAGGGACTACTGACATCACCACGGAGCTCCGGAACACTCCTAATAATCTGCTGCAGTAGTAACAGCTCTAATGAGCATTATTGAAATCACTATGTAATGCCAGACTCAAAAGAACAATACGTTTAACATAGTAATTCTGTTCAATTGCAGTTTAACGGACTTAATTCATCAATTTACAATCCAATTTGGACACAACTCAATGTACAATTAAATTAAGATTTTACCAGTCATTCAGGTGAAATCCTCAGTTGTTTAATGTACGTGTTATTCTCGATGGTCATCACAATTTCTGTGAATTTGTACATTAAAGTCCCCTTAATTAACACCCATAGTGGTAAAACATCATTAATAGCCTTGATATAATCAATAGGCTCTTTTCCTTAAAATTCTGAAATCTTATTAGTTTCGGTTAACTAATCAATGTCTTATCGGCTAGCTGTAGAAGCTAATTTTATTATCGAATTACAACTATTCAGCTTTGGTTAACCTTTTGGTTAACACTCAAACTCTCTTGGATCCAAATCCATGGATATTATTCTATGGAAAAGGTTAATTAACTTACTAATCCTTAATAGTCATCAGACTAGTTTTTATAGACCATTTATAACCCTAAAACCATCATTTGGTTCAAACAGAACCAATTTGAAATTAGTCCCAGTTAGGACCTGTCTGAATTTCAGTTTCAAGCTTCTGAAACTGATTTTCTCCCTGCTTCTTTACATTCAAACCATTCATACCCTGCAATCAATTGGAACCTCCTGTTCCCCCATCATTCATCACTTCATATACACACAAAAATAACACTTCCAATCCATTAACCATCATCTAATCAAGCCATTCATTCAAATTAATTATCATATAACATGGCTGAATTCATAACTATAACAAATCAAATGAAATCTACATAATTTTGCATCTAATCATAATAAACTGTCTACACTTGCCTCTATTTGAAGTTTGGTACAAAAACCCCTTTTGTTAGCTTTGAGTTTTGAGATCAAAATCTCAATTGAAACCCTCTTTGGTAACCTAACATCAAGAATAAACCCAAATGAAATTCTTGAATTGATTGTGCTAAAAATCATTCCAAATCACTTAATAGAACTCAAAAGTTCTATAAAAACAACTAAATACTTACTTGATAGCTTGTTAAATGGAAACTTGAGATTTTCCCTAAACTTTAACTCCAAGAAAACCACGCAAGGAGATGAGGAAGATGAAGATAACTCGAAATTCCACACAAATTAGCTTCGTTAAGCACCTTTGATGGTGAAAACTTGAGAAAAGAATGAAAGAAGGAGAACCTTGGCTGCTCTCACTTCACTGTTGCTTCAGCTGGGATGAAAACCATCGAATGACTGAGTTTGGGTTTCATCTCAACCCTTATTAACAGCATTTTTCACATAAACCCCTTATATTACACATTTTTCTAACTTAAGTCAATTCAAGGCTCATTTGACTCATTTGAGTTCCAATTAACACAAGGATATTATGAAAATTGTTGTACTCGTCGAGATACAGATGTTGACATCAAGTTTTACCGTATCCGACGAAATACGTATAAATCCATATTTATGGAAAAATCCTTAACTTCATTAACTTGGGTCTAAAAATCAACTCTATTAAGTCAATCTCTCCCAAACTTATTCATTTTGCTTAATTCATTTATTTGAAACTAATTTGATCCATTTTAATCGTTAATCACATTTAACTTGATTAATCATGTTTAATCTACTTAAATCTCAATTATTTAGGGTTAATCTTAATTAACTCGGGATGGTGTGTAACACTTTAGTAGATTTCAGCGAGGTAAAAGGATATATACCCTACCCTCAACCAGGTTAGAGGTCACCCTCAAACTTTCAAAGGCCTGTATTTGTTTCGTATTGGAGTGAGCCCTTTTAACTTTGGAGAGGCCTCCTTCAATTTGGTATTGAAGCACAATTTGGTATTGAAGCACAGGTTTCGAAGGGGCCTTCTCCATTTATAGCATAGTTATTTCCTGCATACTAAAGTTTGTAGGCATTAGTGAGCTCCTTACTGAAATAGTATGAAAGAGCATAAAGAGAGAGAGTTTGGAGGAAATTGTCGTGCCTCAATGGAGGATCAACCAACCAGCTTTATTGCAATATTTACCGTAATCACAGGCTATAATACAGCAGTAATTACAATCAGAAATAAAGAATAAAGAATCCTAATCTTTATACATTGAAGTAAATCCATAAAACAGGCTGTACATTACTTAACGCAGTCCCACACGTGGGATATTATACTTGGGCCTAGTTTAGTATACATGGGCCTTTTATTTTATGAGTTATCTTCTACACTTACCTCCATCCCCTTTCCACTTTGTCTCTTGTAGATATGCTACAATAACTCTTCTTTTCATTGCATCGACTTCACTTCATGCTCTTGCCTGTCAAAGTTCCTATATTCGAAGTAGCAAGTTGAATCATCCTCCTCTTGCTGCAAGACACACCCAGGGACCATGGTGTAATATTGTGTGAAGGAAGGGAGGAAGAGTAATAATAATAATGGTGGGAGAAGGTCGTGCATCATATGATGATCGACTGTTCTATTTATAATCATATTAGGCCTTAATCAAGACTCTAAATATGACAAGATTACAAATCAGAATAATAAAGAAAGGAAAGAATACAAATTAGAATAAAATGAAAGAATGAAAGAATATATCCTAGACTATACAAGGAAAGAAGGAAAAGAGCTGTACACATTAGATGTAAATCTAAACCATATCCCACGTGTGGGATTTTTACATGGGCCTTGATGAGCTGGGCCTTCTTAAGGCCTGTTATCTTCTACACTCTCCCTCAAATTGATGTGGTAAGGCAGAAAACATCAATTTGCTAGTTAGATCATGATGACGCATTTTGGGAAGGGCCTTGGTGAAGATATCTGCCAACTGGTTAAAAGAAGAGACATGAGGCAGAGTTATTTTCTCAGTAACAACATGTTGACGGATGAAGTGACAGTCAATCTCAATGTGCTTTGTTCTTTCACGAAAGACCGGGTTGTCGGCAATTCTGGTAGCACTGGTATTGTTCCCATGGAGAGGTGTGGAATTACCAACAAGAACACCTAATTCACACAGAAGGTGGCGGAGCCAGATAATTTCAGCACAAGCGGAAGACATCGCACGATATTCTACCTCAGCAGAAGACTTTGAGACAGTGGTTTGCTTCTTGCACTTCCATGAAATCAGAGATTTTCCAAGAAACATACACCATCCAGTGGTAGACCTCCGAGAGTCCGGACAGCCAGCCCAGTCAGCATCTGCATAAGCTGATAATTGTAGAGAAGTATCAGAAGGGAAAAAGAGACCATGATGAAGAGTGCCTTTAACATAGCGGAGAATGCGTAACGCAGCAGCAAGGTACGGTTTGTGGGGACTGCTAACAAACTGACTTACTGTATGAACAGCATGAGAAATATCCGGTCGGGTCATAGTTAAGTAGAGCAAACTACCAACTATCCACCGGAAAACAGATGGATCATCTAAGGGAGTGCCATCATCTGAACTGATTTTTCCATTCAATTCCAGAGGCGTATCAAAAGTATGAGCATCATCAAGCCTGGCTGACGTGATCAAATCTGTCGCACATTTGTGTTGAAGGACCCTAATGCCTGATTTGTTGCGCACAAACTTAAGCCCCATAAAGTAGGTGAGAGGACCAAGATCCTTCATTCTGAAGTGTTGAATAAGGTGGTGTTTGAGATCCGTAATGCCGGTAGTATCATTTCCACTGATAATCATATCATCAACATAGACCAAGAGGAATGTGTAGCCCTTCGGTGTCCATCTTAGAAAGAGGGAACTATCAGAGTGACTCTGACGAAATCCGGTTTGAAGGATTGCTGCCTGGAACTTATCGAACCAAGCCCTGGGAGCTTGTTTAAGTCCATAAAGAGCTTTCCACAATTTGCACACATGCTTTGGAGGACAAGCATATCCTGACAGAGGTTTTAAATAAACAGTCTCTCGCAAGTCCGCATGGAGAAAAGCATTTTTAACATCCATTTGCCAGAGAGGCCAGTTGCGGGCTGCCGCAACACAAAGAAGAGTACGAACGGTGGTCATTTTCGCTACTGGTGCAAATGTTTCCTCATAGTCAATTCCATATTCCTGCTTATAACCTTGTGCAACCAATCTGGCTTTGTAGCGATCAAGACTCCCATCAAAGTGTACTTTGACGGAGTATATCCATTTGCTGCCAATCACAGAGGCTCCATCCGGGGCTGGTACCAATTCCCATGTGTGGTTTGCTTCAAGAGCAACCAATTCCTCAGTCATAGCATCCTGCTAGTAAGCAGTCTTTGAGGCCTGTGAATATGAGGTGGGTATAGGAGTACTATCCAAGGAAGTAAGAAGAGCAGGAAATCCATAGCGATTAGGGGCAACAGAAGGACGACTAGACCGTCGCAGAGAAATGGTGTTATCAGAAGAAGTATTATTACCTGGAGATTCAGTAGGCGGCACTGGGTGAGGATCAGGAGAGGGAGTCGCCATAGGAGGTACCTTGTTCCGCCGGACATAGACTTTGGGAAGAGGTGATGGAGAAGTAGACTCCGAGAATTTTGGTAGATAGGATACAGCAATAGGATGACTATCCAAACGTAAAGAAAAGAAGGGGAATATGTTCCAAGAAAATCACATTCCGAGAGATGCGCATGAAATCTGAAGTCTTCATTTTTCAAAAATTTTATAACATGGTCCAAACCCAATTTCAGAAAGCAATCAAAATTCTTCGATCAGATTCTGGTGGCAAATACATGTCTCATGAATTCTCTGCCTTCCTGTCTGATAAAGGAACTTTTCACCAAAAATCTTGTCCGCATACTCCTCAGCAAAATGGGATTGCGGAAAGAAAGAACAGACATATTCTTGAAACTGTTCGTACTCTGTTGATTGCGTCTTTAGTGATACCATGTAATAAACCATGTACTAACCCAAAAGCTTAAGCTGATAGGTAGAAGGCCCATACAGGTATATTAAGACATGTCAAGCCTATTACTTAGGCGATGTGGGATGTGGGACTTCCGAACACTCCCCCTCACGTGCAGGCCCAGTAGATTTCATGCACGGGCCTGTCACGTGGGCTACACAAAAACAACGGGATCGGAACCCGCTCTGATACCATGTAATATTGTGTAAAGGAAGGGAGGAAGAGTAATAATAATAATGGTGGGAGAAGGTCGTGCATCATATGATGATCGACTGTTCTATTTATAATCATATTAGGCCTTAATCAAGACTTTAAATATGACAAGATTACAAATCAGAATAATAAAGAAATGAAAGAATACAAATTAGAATAAAATGAAAGAATGAAAGAATATATCCTAGACTATACAAGGAAAGAAGGAAAAGAGTTGTACACATTAGATGTAAATCTAAACCATATCCCACGTGTGGGATTTTTACATGGGCCTTGATGAGCTGGGCCTTCTTAAGGCCTGTTATCTTCTACACATGGGTCGATGAAGCTCTTTGGGTCTAGCCCATCTATTTTTTAATGTTTTCTCTTATTTAGAGTTTTATTTTATTTTATGATTTATGTTTTAAGTAGTTAGATGTTTTAATCATGATCATGTGGGTCATCCAGGTTAGATCTAGGTTATTTATTTTCCTATATAATGTAAAGCCTCTTGGCTTAGACAGTCAGTTGAAGCTTTTGGGATCTTCCCCCCAAGTTCTCTCTGAGTTTTCTTTTTCCTCCTGGGTTGGAGTTTGGTGTGAAGCCAATTTTCAGGTGAACACTGACCTTATTCCTGATCTTTTCTATCTCTATCCTACCAGCCCCTCATCTTGTATTTCGTTCTGCATTAATTGGTATCAGAGCTGAAGATCAATCCACCGGATTCGAAACTCCGCATAGGTACTTCTCCCTTCCCATCTTCTTTAATTTCATTCTACACCATCATCTTTCCATACCGTCATCCACCGACCCAGTCAAACTACATCAATCCATCCCGATGATTGTAGATCCCCAAAACTGTTGTTGCAACCCCACGGCCAAAGCAATATCCTACGAGAAGCAACCATTGACTCCCCAGCCTATGCCAATCCCAAACCTAAACCCTCAATCCATCCCAATAGAACCCATCGATCCAACCCTCATCTAGCCTTACTGCCACCAAAACCAATAACTAAAACCCCAGACTGCCAAACGCAAATTCCTGATTTGTCCAAAACTCCCCAAATCCTACTACGGGAAAACCCTAAAATCCCCAAAAATCCTATCCTTTAATTTCACAAAAACCCCTAAGTCTCACATCAGAGGCCAACATATCCTCAAACCTCGTACAACCTCTGTCGCACCCTAACAAAACCAAAACACCCTCCCGGCCAACACTCAAGACCCTTAAAACCCCATCTCAGAACCTAACAGCCAAACCCTAGGTTAATACATCAACTGTTCTGTCACAAATTCCTAGCCACACACAGAGAGAGAGAGAGAGAGAGAGAGAGAGAGAGAGAGAGAGAGAGCAGCCAAAAAAGAAAAAAAATTTTGGCGTCCTGGCACCACTTTTGGGCCACGCCGATTCGCAAGCATCATCGTCAAACCTCCATCACCTTCATCATCGTTGTCCTAGCAGTATGAGCACTCCCAAGTTCTCCTTCATTTACGACCACCCCCCCTCGACTTCGTCACAACCTCCCCTTCTCTTCGAACACAGCAGCCAACTCCTGTTCTTCATCTTCTTGGCGTGAAACTCGAAGTAGTGTCAAGGACGACTTGCACGCATGCTCGTGACATGTGCTGAGGCATCCTCACTTTACTGGGCATGTATTTGGGTTAGGCCTGGAGAACACATCATCCTTTTTTTTCCTTCACTTTCTTTGCTGTGCAAATCCGGGTGCAGCAATTCTTGGGTGTTCAGCGTTAGACCCACTTACTACTAACATCATTCAGGTCAAAGACTAGTTTGGACAAATTGGACAGGTAAAATTTGATTTGCTGATATTTTGATCATTCACGCTCCAATCGACAATCCGTCTTCACCTGCATACTCCTACAAGAAGATCTCCATGGCAGGTCAGCTTGATTTTTGAAGAACATTACGTTTTCAGTCCTCTTTCCTCCAAGTCAATATGAAGTTGGAGGACTTCAATAAACATCAAAGAATCTCATTAAAATTTAATTATGGAGATTTGTATGTTAAGAATGAAGTCTATTTTCAGCAATACTTTTGTTTGTAGCAAGGAACCTTGACAGTTGATGATTATCTCGACCAATTTTCAAGGTTGCAAAAAGTATGCGACTTAGATGAGAATGATGAACATTATTTAATTAGCTTTATTGGACATTTGAGACCAAGCATATTGAAAAATATGGAGGACTACAATGCCTCTCATGAAGCATATTGGGAAGCAATTCATGTTGAGCGCAGGCTAACATGTTATCGCCTGTGAGAAGTTAAGTGTCAAGAAAGAAAGCCTCCGGAAACAATAGTGACATTGAGATGTAAGAACAAAAGTGACGCAGTCCCGATTTGACACAACCAGACTTGCGAAGGGCCCAATCGGTGAAACAACCAATAACCAAAAAAAATTCCAGCAATAATGGGTGTGCAGATCCAAGTAGTAAATAAAATCAGAATGTACTATGCAAGGAAGAATGCAGAAAAAAAAAAACCCTAAATCTGACCTTGAAGCCTTCTCAATCACCTAGCATCAACATGACACAAGGGAGAGGATAGAAAACAAAACAAACCACTGATTTTGCAAACTGTTGGGCATACTATAGTAATGGCGAAAATAATACCTATGTATAAGGCTTAAAAATCACCTCAAAACCCTAAGAAACCTACTATAGATAAATCCTACGACAAATAGAAGTCTCAAACAAACTTTCTAATTGGAAAAAAATCCAAAAATAAACAAGAAAAATAAAGGAAATAAGAAAGAAGTCCATAATCTGGGTTGTCTCAAGCACTTTAGAGGAGATCTGTTGTGGGGCTTACATGGCCTGCCTATTGATGAATGCACTTGTCAGATCTGAAGGCCCACTCATTGGCGATCCATTTGGTACCTTCCTTTCTCACGTTGGACCTGATTTGACCTTCCAAACTTGAGTCCAAAACCTGCTGCATGCGAGCCCCATTTTTAATTCTGAAATTTCTGCAGATTTGCTAATAAGCCCTTGTTTTCTATATTATTCTCCAAACAGCCCCTGTTCTTCATACTTAAGCATAATTTCTAGCTGTTTGGGTACAAGTTTTCAATCAAAACTTGACGGGACCCTTGCGGGCCATCTTGGGATGCCCCAATTGCGCCATATAGGATTCAGCTAGCGCAATAATGTCATCATTATCAAATTCTACATCATTCTCCCCCAGTTGAGAAGAATTCACCCTCTAGTTTACAGTCTCCTCAACATCACTAATATCAAGAACTGCATCTTCCCCTTTGTTAGGTGTGAGATCTTGGACATTGAATACATCCGCTGTCTTGATGTGATCCGGTAGCTTGAGTTTAAAAGCTTTGTCATTAATTTTCCGAAGCACCTTGTATAGTCCCATCTTCTTCCCGATTAGTTTGTTATAGGTTCCAACTAGAAATCTTTCTTTGTGCATGTGGACTCATACCAAATCTCCGACCTTAAACAATTGTTGTCGACGTCCTCGTGTGCTGCTTCCTTGTATTTAGCACTACTCGATTCAATTTTTCTTTCGCATTGTGTAATGAATATCTTTGATGTGCTGTGCCAACTCTTTTGCATCTTCACTAACCGTTTCTGCTCGTTGGATTGGCACAAGATCCAATACATTGGTGGGATTGGATCCATAGACGATCTCAAATGGACTCCTTTGGGTAAACTTGTTGCGCGAGTTGTTGTAGGCAAACTCAGCGTGTGGAAGAATCATTTCCCATTGCTTTGGCTTGTTTTTCACCAAGCTTCGCAAAAGATTACCTAGGCTCCGATTAACAGCTTCTGTTTGTCCATTCGTTTGGGGATGACAAGCACTGCTGAAGCTGACGAGGGATATACAGAGGAGAAGTGGCTGGGATATCTCTCCTCCTCCATGAAGGTGCTCAAACTTCTGGAAAGGGATATACAACTCCAAAGTTTCTTTTACCCAATCCATCCGCTATCGCGCCAACAATGGAGAGAATTTCCTTTTGGCATGATGTATGGGCTGGCGAGATCCCTTTATTGCTTCAGTTCCCTGACCCATATAGATGTGCCAGAAACCACAATGCTAAGGTTAGAGATTACCTCGACACAAGCACAAACAATCACCTGTGGTGGCCTATATTCAGAAGGAATCTTTCCGACGCAGAAGAAGCAAACGTCTTCAATCTTTTTGAGGTGTTTAATGGCATAGACAGCTCTAGAGAAGGGCAAGACAGCAGGCTATGGGCCCCTTCACGTGATGGTTCTTTTTCAGTCTCCTCCTTCTCCGCCTTATCGATTACTCCAGTTGCTTCTCGAAGTTGGTCATCATTATGGAAGATCAAGGCCCCTCCCAGAGTTATTGCTTTTGCTTGGCTTGCTCTTCGGAAAAAAATTCTCACTATGGATAATCTTCGCCGCAGACATATGCTCCTTGTCAATGCTTGCCCCCTTTGCTTAGCTGACGAGGAATCAGTTGATCACCTTCTACTCCATTGCAAGTGGATGAAAGCCCTTTGGTCAGCGCTTCTGGAGGAGTTCAATTGCAGTTGGGTCATACCGCAGTCCTTACCCGACCTGTTCCATTAGTGGACTAGCCCGATTACTACCTACAAATGGGAAGATCATGTGGCACCTCTCTTTTTTGGCTTGCATCTGGACGATGTGGAAAGAGAGAAACAGAAGGTGTTTTGAAGGGATCACTTCCTCCCAAGAAGACTTAATCCTTAGAATGAAATTCTGCATTGCCTCGTGGGTCTCTTATTATCCAGATTTTTGGGGCTTATCTATTGATGCAATTATGTTCAATTGGAGGGAAGTCACATCAATTTGATTTGGTTCTCTTCGTCTGCGCCCCCACTCCCCCTCCCCCACTTTTTTGCTAGAGGCCTTTTTGCCTCCTTGTTTTGTTTCCCCTCCTTTTGGGTGGTGGGTGGTTTTTTTTTTTTTTTGGGTTCTGCCTGGCCACTTCTTAGTATAGCTCTTTTATATGTAAAGCTCTTTTGTAAAGCTCCTTTTTCTATCAATACAAGTTACCATATCAAAAAAAAAAAAAAAAAAAAAAAAAAAAGGAAAGAGATAAGCACTACTGAAGCGTAGATCGGTCCCCAACTTCCTCCATAAGGTGCGCCAAGAGTGACTCATGAATTTTGTATCTCGATCAGAGGAGAGGTGATTGTCTTCGGAATGACATGTAATTGGAGAACTTCTCGAAAATATAAATTTGCAATATACGTTGCATTGGAAGTCTTGCGGCAAGGAATAAAATAGCTCATCTTGGAAAACCTGTCAACGACCACAAGAATAGAATCCATACCTTGTTGAGTCCGCGGAAGACCCATCACGAAGTCCATGCTGACATCTTCCCATGGTGCCTTTGGAACTGGAAGAGGTTTGTAGAAACCTATATTTTGGGCCTACCCTTTAATTGGTTATCCTTGATCTTCTGGATGAAGGAAGGCTCGGACATTGACATGTTAGCTAACATTACACCCTTCCTTAGTGGCTGTAGGTCTACTCTCAACTCTTCCAACTGCTGAAAAATACAAGTACCACTTAGATTTGCCAAGCCTACTGATTTTCTGCTCAAAGCAACGGCAACTACATTTGCTTTCCTCGGATGGTACTTGATTGGAAAGTCGTAATCTTTAATATATTCCATCCATCTCCTCTGCCTCATGTTCAGCTCCTTCTGAGAAAACAGGTATTGTAAGCTGCGATGATTGGAGTGGGACTTCGAACTTCTCTCCATAAAGGTAACGTCTCCACATTTTCAATGCAAAGACAACCGCCGCCAATTCGAGATCATGGGTTGCATAATTCTTCTCGTGATCTTTCAACTGCTGGGATCCATAGGCAACAACTTTTCCATCTTGCATCAACACACAGCCACGTCCAACATGTGAAGCATCGGTAAAAATAGTAAAACCGCCACTTCCGGATGGTAAAGCAAGGACCGGTGCATTGGTCAATTTCTTTTTCAGCTCTTGGAAACTAGTCTCACACTGGTCTGTCCACACATACGGTGCATTTTCCTAGTCAACTTCGTCAATGGTGATGCAATCGACGAAAATCCTTGGACAAACATCCAGTAAGAACCTGCCAATCCCAGAAAACTTCTGATTTATGATGCATTTCTCAGTCTTTCCCAATTCATAACTGCCTCAATCTTGGACGGATCCACTGACAGCCCTTCCTTTGAAATGATGTGCTCCAAAAATGCTACTTGTTGAAGCCAAAATTTGCATTTACTGAGCTTCGCATACAGCTGATTATCTCTTAGAAGTTGTAGTACTATCCTTAGATGCTCTTCATGTTCTTCCCTGGTCTTGGAGTACACCAAAATATCATCAATAAATACTACTACGAACTGATTCAGGTACAGTGCAAATATCTTGTTCATCAATGCCATGAATACTGCCGGTGCGTTAAGTCAACTCAAATGGCATCACTAGAAATTCATAGTGCCTATATCTTGTCCGGAAAGGTGTCTTCGGTACATCTGATTCTCTGACTCTCAGCTGATGAAAACCGGATCTCAAGTCGATCTTCAAAAAGTATGAAGCACCCTGTAACTGATCAAACAGTTCATCTATCCTTGGCAATGGGTACTTGTTCTTGATAGTCACTTTGTTCAATCTCCGGTAGTCAATGCACATCCTCATCGAACCGTCTTTCTTTTTGACAAACAAAACTGGAGCTCCCCACGGTAAAATGATAGGTTTAACAAAACATTTGTCCAACAATTCTTGCAATTGTATCTTCAATTCTCCTAATTCCGCCGGAGCCATCCTATATTGTGCAATAGAAATCGGAGCGGTCCCTGGTAATAACTCAATAGTGAAATCAATTTTCTCTGATGGGTGGCAATCCTGTAATCTCTTCTGAAAAAACATCCGGTAATTCCCAAACAATAGGGATCTCCTCTACCCTTTGGGACCGTTTATCCTCTGTGATAAACGCCAAATAAGCTTCACACCCACTTTTCAAAAGTCCATCAACCTTCAATGCTGAGATAAACCCTGCACGAGCATTCCTCCTCTCTCCCTAAAACGACACTCCTGTCGGTGTTTCTTCTAGTTTGAAGGTGAGGGTCTTATGGAAAAAATCCATCGTGGCATGATACCCTGCCAACCAATTCATCCCTAGGATGATATCGAAGTCATGTATCTCCAATAAAATAAGATTTGCAGGTAACACCACTTCTTCTATCTTTATAGCACAACTAGGGTAAAAAGAAGTCATATAGACAACTTGTTTACCTGCTGGAGTAGCCACGGTCAAAATAAACTCAAGTTCTCTAGCATGCACATCAATCAACTTAGAGAATTCAAGGGATATAAATGAATGTGTATAGCCAGGGTCAAACAAAATTCTAGCTTCAATTCCATAGACAAGGAGTGTACCTTCCACTACGTTGCCCACCGCCTCTGCATCAGCCCTATTGACTGCGTAGATTTGCCCTCACTGCTGTGGTCTGTTTTGAGCCTGCTGCTGCCTGCCTTGTGGGACATTCCTGTTTTGTTGCTGGGGATGTGATTCTGATTCTATCCCTGTAATATCCTGAGTTATCTGGGCTCAGGATTAGTCTGGCCCAGGTAGTATCTTAGTTAAGTTCTTATTATGAAATTAGAAGTGTTGCTTATTATTAACTTGGTAGTATTCCACGTGATTGGGTTTGGAAAGGAGTGGAGTAGTATAACTCTAAATAGGAAGTTTGAGATGACTAGAGTTCCATCTCCCCTTCATATATATATATATATATATATATGGATAACCAACGACCACTATAATGGTATCCTATTCTGAGAGAAAAGTCTTGTGGGTTGCAATTTAGGGGAAGGGGAGGAAAGCCAATTGATGTCCTATTCGCGTCTACATATTGCAAAGGCGATGATAGTTTATCAAAGGTGAGTGGATCTTCTTAATTAACTAGTTAATTAATCAAGATGATTGTTATTGAGTTGTGATTCGAATATGTTGTGTTGATAGACATACAGTGATTTGTATGGGTATAATGTAAGGTGATCTATGTTAAGGAGATCTAAGGAAATCTGTTTTGGTCTAAAGAATCATATATCAATGGATGTGTGATGATACAAATTGATTAGAGTGCAGATTCATGAGAATTCATTGTTCAAGTATGAAAATTTGCTAAAACAGAGGTTAGTGTCAATAGCAGGAATTGACGTTAGAGGGTTGTGGGACCCCCTGGCCCACTGTATGATAGATTTGAACCTAGGAGTGAGGGGACTTACATCTAGTCGACCATGGTGTGCTGGTCCTATGAGAATTGGATTCCGTTTGGGCTACCATCCATTGGATTTCATGCATACAGGCGTGAATTTGATGTAATAGAGCAATTTGGTCGATAAGCATACTGGGACCTACTACATGATCTGATCAATGATCAAGACCCCACATCTTATAATGGACCCTTGGTCGACCCTAGAAGACCTGGACCCATGTGATTGGGCCCCCATCTATTTGATTGTTTGCAACAGAGACATTATATTGGGAAAACAGGGTAGTTGAGTTGACATCCACACTGGGATCCACTATCTAATTTAATCATTGATTAGGACCCCACATATTGAAGGGGGCCCAGGGACGACCTGAATGGTGGTGGTCCCATGTGGCTTGGGCTCCATCTGCGTAGTTATTTAAAAACTTCAATTTGGTTAACTGTGAGGCTTATTCATGAATTCTGCTTGTGGTTGTTGATACTGTGGGGCCCAGTAAAGATGTCTTATGGTGAATCCAATCCTTTAAGAGTAACGCCTATCCTTGGGCGACCTTAGACATTAGGTCTGATCTTGGTTTGGTCCATTGGGACTCACTGGATTCTATAGTGAGAGTGTGCATGCATGAATTATGTTATGTAACGGTTCCTGTGTGGACAGATGTGCTGGATAATTAAAAAATAACCTAGGATGAGTACATATTTACCATATGACCCCTTCCATCTATAGTAATTGAAAGTTTTGTGTAATTTATGATGTATTGTAAGGACTGTTTGGGCATGTTGGCATGTTTCGCTTGTTTGTATATTATGCTATGAAGGTGGACCATTCCCATATGATTCCTTAAACTGTGATGGCCAGAAGTGGGGCACTAATCTGATCAGGACTTGAATGGGGTTGGTTCCACAATACTGTTGTGTACTCATTAATAAAGATGAACTCTGGTTATTATGTGATATTGTGCACGGGATCCCAAACGTGAGATGTTGGACTTAGTGTCCGGGCCGTTATAGCGGCTGGTCCTTAGTGGACGTGAATGACCATTGAGTTGGTTGGTTCTTAGTGGACGTGTCTGATGAGACAGGGTCATGGTGACCGGTATACATGTATACGATGGGCCTTTGAGGCATGGTAATGTGCATGGGCACGGATTAGTATGTGAATGTACTTTTAATGATATTTGATTATTGATTCAGATTTGTTGATTATTTAAATGTTATGTTATATATGACTTGTGTAATTAGGAATATTCATTCACCAGTAGTACTGATGTTGTGTTGCCTCCTTTAGGTAATCATATTGCGGGTGGGCCAAAGCGGAATGACGATCAATACATAGATTACGGCATGCGTGGTTAAAGGAGAGAACGAGAAAAATCTTAAATAGATGATAGTCTTATTAGTCCTTGTTAGAAGAAGACACTTAATGATTTAATCACATTATTGATTTGAGATGGAACATAAAAAGTTTGATTACTTAGAGATTATTGATAATTATGATTGGAAATATATTTTGAACTAAATGCCTGATTCCTTGTGAAAATTATTTGATGTATACATGGTAAATATTATTAAATAATCACGATCCGGATTTCCGACAGGGCCCCAGAATTTGGGTCATGACAGTCCCTATTGACGGGCCTGCTGCTGATGCTGGAGTTTATACTGCTACTGTGGTGCTTGTTTTTGCGGTGGGCTTGCCTGATTCTGATCAACTGGTGCATTTTGAGGTGGTACCGGACGCTGTTCTCCCTACGGTTGCTGATTCTGCCTGTTAGGTCTTGGGCAATTTCTTAACGGTGTCAACCAATTCCGGAGCGTATCGGGACAACCTTTCAAACTTGGTGAGGTACTCGAGAACTGTCATATTTCCTTGCGCAAACTTCTGGAATTCTATTTCCTTTTGCCTCTTGACATGAGCGGGTACGTACTTGTCACCAAACTGTCGCTTGAAATTAGCCTAAGCCTATGCATTTGCCACGGTTCTGTACTCTGCCTTGATTGTTTTCCACAATATGTTAGCTAAACTGGTGAATAGGGACTCTGCAAGTTTCACTTGTTCTCCTCCCGTGTAGCGGAAGACTTCAAAAATATTTTTGTATGCTCTAACCAATCATCTACAGCTAGAGGGTCTTCTGTCCCATTGAAGTCTTTCGGACCTCTCTTGCGAAAGCTTTCAAACAAAGCATTTGGATCATTCTCCCTTTGATTGATGACAATTTGTGGGCCTGGTGGTTGAACTAGAACCGGTTCATGCCTCCTCTCTAAAACTTCCAACAACTGTCTTTGCATCTGTGCCATCTCCCTCGTATGATCTTCCTCTCTCCTTGCCATTTGCTCCTGTAGCCTAACCTGATTCTCATTAGGCTAACACTGTTGATCGAGCATAGCCTGTATCATCTGCTGAAACTGATTCTGCATAGTTTGGTTAGGAGTATTTTCTTCAAGTGGCCCTGTGTGATCACTATTGCTTGCGGTGGGATTGCCGTTCATTGGTCTCTTACGAGGTGACATAATGCTGCAAAACAAGCTGTCAACACATAATAATCAAGTAGAGGGTCACACATTGCTCACAGGATTCTAGCTAACGAAAAATCTAACGAATCTCGCCACGTCCTTAGGATTTCTAGTTTCTTTTAATTGCCTGAAACATGTCTCGCTTTGATACCAGTTTGTCGTGACCCCGGACCAGATCGGGACGGCTTTAAATGATGCCAACGCATTTAATTAAATGGGCTAATATATACACGGATTAAAGAATAACATAATACCATTCGTGCACGTGATTTCCCACAGGTGTTCGCGGTGAGGATATCACACATACATAACATTTTCATTTAAAGTGCGGAATCGTGTAGCAAATCAGGTATATAATTCATACTTCATAATTAAAAGACTGATAGCACGTGTATACAACTTGATGTCAGAGTGAGCAATGATCATTATAATATTTTCCCAAAAAGTAAAGTTAAATGTTTATACAAAAGATCAGTTAATCAAGGATGAAAATAGCGGTAGCGGCGAGCGTAGATGCCTGCCGCCAAACCGCTACGAAGCGGGCAATACGTAGTGTAGCGGGGATACGTAGCGGTGCGATTTGATAAAATCGCCAAAAAAATTTGAAAAAATTCCAGAAAATCCAGAAAATTGTAAAATAAAAGAAAATGTGGTTCTTTTGCAAAAGTAAGTAAGAAAAGGGGGCGTAGCGGTGCCCTCAATACATGAGGTCCTATATCGCTGTATAAATAGAAAATAGTAGTAATGATTTGTTTTTTTACATGTATTCATGTTTCTTAGTCATGCTAACTTAAAAAGTAATGGAAAGCTCATTAATGCTAACTTAAAAAGTAATGGAAAGCTCATTAAAAAAAAAAAAAAAAAAAAAAAACTAGAACATGAAATAAAGGCATAAGAATTAAGAAGACTTAAGAGTTAGAGTTAGGTTATTAATCAATACTCATTAGTGAATATTGAACAATCAAATATCAATACTTCAACATTTAAGCCTTTAAGGTTCAAATTCGATCAAGTAAATGAACTATGAAGTGATCAATATTCAACACGAATTTAAAAATGACTAAGAATAGAGAGTTAGTGAAGGAAATATGAATACCGTAATCACCACCAAAAGGAATGTCTACCAAGATTCAAGGGGCTATGGTTATCCTCATCTCCATCATTGTTATCATTTTTATTAGCACCATATTGAATTTGATATTGATGGGCATTAGGATCCACAAATCCAAAGAAGGCAGCTGCACCCGCATCATCAAAACTTGGAGGAGGTGGAGGTGGATATCTACCATATTGCGTTTCACCATAGTCACCATATGAGTAGGACCCTGAAGTTGAAGACTGTTCTTCTCCTTGTTGTACTTGACCATATGGAAAATAGTCAAAATACTGTGCGGGTCCTTGTCCACTGTAACTAGGGTTCCACGAATCAGTCCATGATGCCATTTGTTGTCCTCCAACATCTCCACCCATATTTCCTTGCTTATTACTACCTCCAGCCCCAAGTGGTGAATCTCTTCGACGCCGTTGATAACCACGGCTTGGATCAAATCTTCCAGATGGAGGTAACTCTTGTACTTCCTTTACAGGAACGACATTTTCTTCATCATGTTGATAGTATTCACTAGTATCACCTGTCCCACTATCTTGTCCTCCATCTCCTCCACCATGGCTACTCGAAGAGACGGTGGTGGAACTAGCTTTCTTAGAAGCAGGTTCTTTCCCACTCCTCCTAGTCTTACTGGTACCTTCTCCCTGAAGTGGCTGATCTTCTGCAGGTGCCCGTGCCTCACCCACATCCTCATCTATCAACTCTTGAACTGTTTCCTGAAACCTTGGATCTGAATCTAGCACTGGATCCTCTATCTCAGCTAGCCATGGGAGTAAGGGATCGTCCTCTCTGAATGTGATCCAAATTAATAGCACAATAAGTAGGATCATCCCTTGCCCCTTCTCTCCCTAATTCTGTTTCTCAACTTTAGATTGTAATGACAATATACAAGCTTGTTGAGTTTCTGCATGGTAAGCCGATTCCTGGCCTTCGTGTGGAACAAAGAGAAAGTGCTCCAATTTCTTTCATAGTTGGAAGATGTTGTAGTTTGACTAAGGATGCGAACAGCCGCGCTCCTTAGATGTGGAGCACTCTCTCCAAAATTCATCCACCAATCAGTTGAAATGTAAAAAATAAATAAAGAAAATTAGATATTCGTAACCCTCAAATCCTCCTAATCAATTAAGATAAATAAATCAAGATTCAATACTATTGGGTGGGGTCTTTTGTTCATAGTCATACCAGGTGGAATGCTTCCAATCGATCGTATCACAAGAGGTTCAGCAAAGGTTCCTCTCCTTTGTGTATACATAGATATCTACAATGTGAAAATTAGATATAAGTCAGTAAACCCATACAGCATGTATGGCAATTGGCACTTGGCAGTATAATTAAATTCTCATAAGTAACCACCCACTCACCTCTTGTATTGCATCAATTTGATCATCTGCATTTAACAATCTCTTCAATACCTCCCGTAATCCTACCCGTAAGTCCGTATCTATTGCTTTGGTGTGTAGTTTGACATTACGGTAATAGAATTCGGGATTCAAAAAATAACCTACATTATAAATATGTAGAATGTATTGTGAGCAAACAAGATAATAAGTACATTAGTTTGGAAAACAAAAGAGAATCAAATTCAAAGATATATATTAATTACCTGCAACATGCAATCGATGGTCGTTCCAATGGGCATCAATAATCTTTATATATTTATCGTGATATCTAACATTGTCCATAATGGATCGTTTTGCCCGATCCATTGCTTCATATATAAAGCCCATTGTCGGCTTGTCATCACCATCTACAAGCCGCAACACTTTAACTAAAGGCTAAAAAACCTTTAATATCTTCCTCACTTTCTTCCAAAATTTATTGTTCCTCATCATGTTTGGGACTTCAAACCCCAGACCACTAGTTGCATTGCTTCATTTCGAATGAAGCCATTCTTTTGATGCAAACATCTGAATGAGCTCCGTTTTAAATCTTACAAGGCTTTCTATAGCCAGAAAATGGGTTGCAAACCTTGTTAATCCTGGATGCAGCAAGGCATGGTTATTCTTGTATCTTTTCATCAAACTTAACACCCATGAATGATCATATATAAATCTTGTAATTCTTCTACATGCCTTGATCAATGAAGCCACTTTTGTCTTCCTTCCAATCTCTTCCAAGATGAGATCTATGCAGTGTGTTGCACATGGGGTCCAAAATAAATGGGTCCTCTTCTCCATTAATTGCAAACCTGCTGCCTTGAAATTGGCGCCATTATCTGTAACAATCTGTACAATATGCTCCTCTCCCACACTCTACAACTTTATCCATAAGAGAGTATATATATGCGGCTGTCCGTCTATGTTCACTTGCATCAATGGACTTCACAAAGATGATCCCAGCGACTGAATACGCCAAAAAGTTTATTAATTGTGTTTGGGTGCCGCTGGTCCACCCGTCACACATGATGGTAACACCATTCTGTTGCTACATGGGCCTAAACGTTTCCACCCAAGCCTTTATTTCTGTATATTTTTCTTCAAGATATTTAGTGCCTACATCATATACAGAGGGCGCTTGTATACCCCGCCCAGCCTCGGCGGCAACATCAAGAATAGTATGAAAATATGGGGAATCTACTGCTATAGGTGGTATGTTCTTGTGAATTAGCCATTTTGCTGTAGCTTTGGCCAATCTATCTCTTGCAGCCTTCATTACCCCTTTCATAACACTAGATATTTTTGGTTGTTTAGCTCCATTTTTTCTATGTGCTAGAGGATCAACCGGGGGAGGAACTGCTTTTCCCGTATAGATAATTTCTACATCAACATCCCGTTCTCGGGTGCTAAATGCTCTACGCATGGACCCCGCAATGCCCCTACCCCTGCTTGGCACAGTAGTAGATGAGCCCCCTTGCATCATAATATCTGCTTCCAGCAAATGCACGACGTTCATATTCTTCTTGTTGAGTCATCAAAGACTCTCGGCGTGCAACCTCCATCTGTGCATCTTCCTCCTCATCAAAGTATTCATCCCCAAATACATCATATCGGGCAGCATCAACATCTTGTCGCTTCTTTTCTTTTATCTCTACTTTTCTAGCTTTGTTTTGGCCAACCAAAGCTCTCATTTATTCCCTGACTTCCCTTGGTACTTCGGTACAGCCAACAACATTGCCAGAAATGTGGCCCAAGTGGTGCTTGAATCTTGTAATGTCCCCATTGGTCACTTTCCCACAAAACTTGCATTTGATTTTCAACCTATTATTCTCAACTGCCTCACCAAAACTCCATGCGGGATCAATATCACGAGGCATTTTAACTTATCAATTGGCAAAGACAAATAGACTGAATACCTGGCTCTTGCTATAAATATGAACAAGTAGTATGTTCAAAATTAAGAAAAAACAAAGAAACATGTTAGAGGAAACATATATATAACGCTTAGGAATTATTCTCTTGACATTTAATTGGTATTTCATTACTTAAAGTATCAATTTTTTTAAATAAATAAATAAATCCGAAACTAAAAAATAAAGAAAAATCAATAAACTTTCAAAATGTGATGGATTGATGTATGGGAAACATAGATCTATAATTTAGAATGCATTTCCAAGTGATTTCATGGGTTGTCCATGAGAATTTATATATTTTTTTTTCAAAAAATAAATAAATCCGAAAATAAAAAATAGAGAAAAATTAATAAACTTTCAAAATGTGATGGATTGATCTATGGGAAACATAGATCTATAATTTAGAATGTATTTCCAAGTGGTTTCATGGGTTGTCCATGAGAATTTACATTTTTTTTTCAAAAAATAAATAAATCCGAAAATAAAAAATAGAGAAAAATCAATAAACTTTCCAAAATGTGATGGATTGATCTATGGGAAACATAGATCTATAATTTAGAATGCATTTCCAAGTGGTTTCATGGGTTGTCCATGAGTATTTACATTATTTTTTTCAAAAAATAAATAAATCCGAAAATTAAAAATAGAGAAAAATCAATAAACATTCAAGTAGTGATGGATTGATCTATGAGAAACATAGATCTGTCATTTACAAGCAATTTCCAAGTTGTTTCATTGGTTGTAAATGAATATACACATTTTTTTTTTCAAAAAATAAATAAATCTGAAAATAAAAAATAGCGAAAAATCAATAAACATTCAAGTAGTGATGGAGTAGAGAAAAATCAATAAACATTCAAGTAGTGATGGATTGATCTATGAGAAACATAGATCTCTCATTTTTTTTTCAAAAAATAAATTAATCCGAAAATAAAAATTAAAGAAAAATCAATAAACATTCAAGTAGTGATGGATTAGAGAAAAATCAATAAACATTCAAGTAGTGATGGATTGATCTATGAGAAACATAGATCTATCATTTACAAGCAATTTCCAAGTTGTTTCATTGGTTGTCAATGAATATACACATTTTTTTTTCAAAAAATAAATTAATCCGAAAATAAAAATTAAAGAAAAATCAATAAACATTCAAGTAATGATGGATTGATCTATGGGAAACATAGATCTATCATTTACAAGCAATTTCCAAGTTCTTTCATTGGTTGTCAATGAGTATTCACTTCTGTTTTTTCAAAAAATAAATAAATCCGAAAATAAAAAATAGCAAAAAATTAAAAAAAATCCAAAAATATGTGTGCATCATCAAAGGAAAACATAGATCTAACAATATTACAAGACAAGGAAGAATTTATAGTAGTTAGAGAGATGAATTGATCATCTCAAAAGTCAACTCCAAAAAATCTAAAAGAAAGAACATACCTAGAATAGAATCTTGATGAAGAAGCTTGGATCTTGTCTCACTAACAACATTTCCTTGTTTTGATGTTTGTTGTGGTGGATCTTGTGCTCAAATATTGGTTTACAGCAGTTGGGAGGCTTTTACAGCAAGAAGGAGTGAGTGAAAGAGGTAAAAAGAAAGAGGAAAGTGAAAATGGGTCGCCCCTGCTACGTGGCGGCATAGCGGCCGATACGGCGCGAATGGCGCTTTTTTGAATGCCGCCACGGCCGATGTAGCGTAGCGACCGATATTTTCATCCTTGCAGTTAATTAATTATTCCCCAAAAATAAAGGCCAACATCGGCCAGTACAACCAAAAGAATTCCCCAAAAGAATGTGTTAGTCACAATCCCCAAAATGTTCCGTATGTCAAGGCTTGACCGAGTGTCTAGACGACATCGTTAGCCTACCACTTTTACTCGTTGCGGCTCTCCGGCCGCCTCCTCTGGCTCCTCCTCGGGATAACCGGCATCTGGATCTGAGTACCAAAGAGTGGGTCAAACACGACGGTCCGGCAGGTGGGTGAAAAGATATAGCAACATAATAATATTTAAAGGTACCTTGGAAAAACATTGAAACCTGTTTGAACCGTAAATTTCATGAGAGTAGATGCATCATGTGTTAGAAACTCATACAATATAAAGACAAGTAAGGTACCAATGAACAAGGGACTAGCAAGATGACAACCACACAAAACTAAATCCTCTATCACCAAAGTGATGAGAGCACATCGGGGCGTTGATTTCTGACACACGAGGTGATGAGATTCAACGAAAAATATAATATATATAACCATACGAGACGGGATCACAGTAGCGAACCGGTATCGAGACAGGACGGGATCTAGGCTGTAGCTGGCGGGACAGGAAGGGGACTGTTATAATGTGAAAAGGTAAAGAGAGAGAGAGAGTGACAGACGTTTGGAGGAAAAAGTAATTCCTCAATAGAGGATCGACCCACCATTTTATAATGAAGTTTACCCTAATCACATGCTATCAATCAGCAGTAATTACAATCTAATTACAATCAGAATCAAATAATAAAAGAATCCTAATCTCTATACATAGAAGTATATCTATAGACAAGCTGTATAATGTTTAACCCAATCCCATACGTGGGATATTCTACATGGGCCTAGATGGGCCAAGATTAGTGTACATGGGCCATTTTATTTCATGAGTTGTCTTCTACATTCCCCCTCAAATTGATGTGGTAAGACAGAAAACAGCAATTTGCAAGTAAGATCATGATGACGCATTTTAGGTAGAGCCTTAGTGAATATATCCACCAACTGGTTAAAAGTAGAGACATGAGGAAGAGATATCTTCTCAGTAACAACATGCTGACGGATGAAGTGACAATCAATCTCAATGTGCTTCGTCCGTTCATGAAAGACCGGATTATTGGCAATTCTGGTAGCACTAGTGTTGTCACCGTGAAGAGGGGTAGAACGACCAAGACGAACTCCGAATTCACAGAGAAGACGGCGTAGCCAGATGATTTCAGCACTAGCGGATGACATTGCCCGATATTCTGCCTCAGCAGAAGACTTCGAAACGGTGGTTTGCTTCTTACACTTCCATGAAATCAGAGAATCCCCAAGAAACATACACCAGCCAGTGGTAGATCGCCGAGAATCTGGACAACCAGCCCAGTCGGCATCAGCATAAGCAGATAAGCACAAAGAAGTACC
>QPKB01000001.1:39261697-39315335 GCA_003546025.1 Camphora micrantha
CATATATCAATGGATGTGTGATGATACAAATTGATTAGAGTGCAGATTCATGAGAATTCATTGTTCAAGTATGAAAATTTGCTAGAACAGAGGTTAGTGTCAATAGTAGGAATTGACGTTAGAGGGTTGTGGGACCCCATGGCCCACTGTATGATAGATTTGAACCTAGGAGTGAGGGGACTTACATCTAGTCGACCATGGTGGTGCTGGTCCTATGAGAATTGGATTCCGTTTGGGCTACCATCCATTGGATTTCATGCATACAGGCGTGAATTTGATGTAACAGAGCAATTTGGTCGATAAGCATACTGGGACCTACTACATGATTTGATCAATGATCAAGACCCCACATCTTATAATGGACCCTTGGTCGACCCTAGAAGACCTGGACCCATGTGATTGGGCCCCCATCTATTTGATTGTTTGCAACAGAGACATTATATTGGGAAAACAGGGTAGTTGAGTTGACATCCACACTGGGATCCACTATCTAATTTAATCATAGATTAGGACCCCACATATTGAAGGGGGCCCAGGGACGACCTGAATGGTGGTGGTCCCATGTGGCTTGGGCTCCATCTGCGTAGTTATCCAGAAACTTCAACTTGGTTAACCGTGAGGCTTATTCATGAATTCTGCTTGTGGTTGTTGATACTGTGGGGCCCAGTAAAGATATCTGATGGTGAATCCAATCCTTTAAGAGTAAAGCCTATCCTTGGGCGACCTTAGACATTAGGTCTGATCTTGGTTTGGTCCATTGGGACCCACTGGATTCTATAGTGAGAGTGTGCATGCATGAATTATGTTATGTAACGGTTCCTGTGTGGACAGATGTGCTGGATAATTAAAAAATAACCTAGGATGAGTACATATTTACCATATGACCCCTTCCATCTATAGTAATTGAAAGTTGTGTGTAATTTATGATGTATTGTAAGGACTGTTTGGGCATGTTGGCATGTTTCGCTGTTTGTATATTATGCTATGAAGGTGGACCATTCCCATATGATTCCTTAAACTGTGATGGCCAGAAGTGGGGCACTAATCTGATCAGGACTTGAATGGGGTTGGTTCCACAACACTGTTGTGTAATCATTAATAAAGATGAACTCTGGTTATTATGTGATATTGTGCACGGGATCCCAAACGTGAGATGTTGGACTTAGTGTCCGGGCCGTTATAGCGGCTGGTCCTTAGTGGACGTGAATAACCATTGAGTTGGTTGGTTCTTAGTGGATGTGTCTGATGAGACAGGGTCATGGTGACCGGTATACTTGTATACGATGGGCCTTTGAGGCATGGTAATTTGCATGGGCACGGATTTGTATGTGAATGTACTTTTAATGATATTTGATTATTGATTCAGATTTGTTGATTATTTAAATGTTATGTTATATATGACTTGTGTAATTAGGAATATTCATTCACCAGTAGTACTGATGTTGTGTTGCCTCCTTTAGGTAATCATATTGCGGGTGGGCCAAAGCGGAATGACGATCAATACATAGATTACGGCATGCGTGGTTGAAGGAGAGAACGAGAAAAATCTTAAATAGATGATAGTCTTATTAGTCCTTGTTAGGAGAAGACACTTAATGATTTAATCACATTATTGATTTGAGACGGAACATAATAAGTTTGATTACTTAGAGATTATTGATAATTATGATTGGAAATATATTTTGAACTAAATGCCTGATTTCTTGTGAAAATTATTTGATGTATACATGGTAATTATTATTAGATAATCACGATCCGGATATCCGACAGGGCCCCAGAATTTGGGTCATGACAGTCCCTATTGACGGGCCTGCTGCTGATGCTTTGGTCTATACTGCTATTGTGGTGCTTCTTGTTGCGGTGGGCTTGCCTGATTCTGATCAACTGGTGCATTTTGAGGTGGTACCGGACGCTGTTCTCCCTACTGTTGCTGATTCTGCCTGTTAGGTCTTGGGCAATTTCTTAACGGTGTCAACCAATTCCGGAGCGTATCGGGACAACCTTTCAAACGTGGTGAGGTACTCGAGAACTGTCATATTTCCTTTCGCAAACTGCTGGAATTCTATTTCCTTCTACCTCTTGACATGAGCGGGTACGTACTTGTCACCAAACTGTCTCTTGAAATTAGCCTAAGCCTATGCATCTGCCACGGTTCTGTACTCTGCCTTGATTGTTTTCCACAATATGTTAGCTAAACCGGTGAATAGGGACTCTGCAAGTTTCACTTCTTCTCCTCCCGTGTAGCGGAAGACTTCAAAAATATTTTTGTATGCTCTAACCAATCATCTACGGCTAGAGGGTCTTCTGTCCCATTGAAGTCTTTCGGACCTCTCTTGCGAAAGCTTTCAAACAAAGCATTTGGATCATTCTCCCTTTGATTGATGACAATTTGTGGGCCTGGTGGTTGAGCTAGAACCGGTTCATGCCTCCTCTCTAAAACTTCCAACAACTGTCTTTGCATCTGTGCCATCTCCCTCGTATGATCTTCCTCTCTCCTTGCCATTTGCTCCAGTAGCCTAACCTGATTCTCATTAGGCTAACACTGTTGATCGAGCATAGCCTGTATCATCTGCTGAAACTGATTCTGCATAGTTTGGTTAGGAGTATTTTCTTCAAGTGGCCCTGTGTGATCACTATTGCTTGCGGTGGGATTGCCGTTCATTGGTCTCTTATGAGGTGACATAATGCTGCAAAACAAGCTGTCAACACATAATAATCGAGTAGAGGGTCACACATTCCTCATAGGATTCTAGCTAACGAAAAATCTAACGAATCTCGCCACGTCCTTAGGATTTCTAGTTTCTTTTAATTGCCTGAAACATGTCTTGCTTTGATATCAGTTTGTCGTGACCTCGGACCAGATCGGGATGGTTTTAAATGATGCCAACGCATTTAATTAAATTGGCTAATATGTACACGGATTAAAGAATAACATGATACCATCCGTGCACGTGATTTCCCACAGGTGTTCGCGGTGAGGATATCACACATACATAACATTTTCATTTAAAGTGCGGAATCGTGTAGCAAATCAGGTATATAATTCATACTTCATAATTAAAAGACTGATAGCACGTGTATACAACTTGATGTCAGAGTGAGCAATGATCATTATAATATTTTCCCAAAAAGTAAAGTTAAATGTTTATACAAAAGATCAATTAATCAAGGATGAAAATAGCGGTAGTGGCGAGCGTAGATGCCCGCCGCCAAACCGCTACGAAGCGGGCAATACGTAGCGTAGCGGGGATACGTAGCGGTGTGATTTGAAAAAAATCACCAAAAAAATTTGAAAAAATTCCAGAAAATCCAGAAAATTGTAAAATGAAAGAAAATGTGGTTCTTTTGCAAAAGTAAGTAAGAAAATGGGGCGTAGCGGTGCCCTCAATACATGAGGTCCTATATCGCTATATAAATAGAAAATAGTAGTAATGATTTGTTTTTTTACATGTATTCATGTTTCTTAGTCATGCTAACTTAAAAAGTAATGGAAAGCTCATAAAAAAAAAAAAAATGAAATAAAGGCATAAGAATTAAGAAGACTTAAGAGTTAGAGTTAGGTTATTAATCAATACTCATTAGTGAACATTGAACAATCGAATATCAATACTTCAACATTTAAGCCTTTAAGGTTCAAATTCGATCAAGTAAATGAACTATGAAGTGATCAACATTCAACACGAATTTAAAAATGACTAAGAATAGAGAGTTAGTGAAGGAAATAGGAATACTGTAATCACCACCAAAAGGAATGTCTACCAAGATTCAAGGGGCTATGGTTATCCTCATCTCCATCATTGTTATCATTTTTATTAGCACCATATTGAATTTGATATTGATGGGCATTGGGATCCACAAATCCAAAGAAGGCAACCGCACCCGCATCATCAAAACTTGGAGGAGGTGGATGTGGATATCTACCATATTGCGTTTCACCATGGTCACCATATGAGTAGGACCCTGAAGTTGAAGACTGTTCTTCTCCTTGTTGTACTTGACCATATGGAAAATAGTCAAAATACTGTGAGGGTCTTTGTCCACTGTAACTAGGTTCCACGAATCAGTCCATGATGCCATTTGTTGTCCTCCAACATCTCAACCCATATTTCCTTGCTCATTACTACCTCCAGGCCCAAGTGGTGAATCTCTTCGACGCCGTTGATAACCACGGCTTGGATCAAATCTTCCAGATGGAGGTAACTCTTGTACTTCCTTTACAGGAACGACATTGTCTTCATCATGTTGATAGTATTCACTAGTATCACCTGTCCCACTGTCTTGTCCTCCATCTCCTCCACCATGGCTACTCGAAGAGACGGTGGTGGAACTAACTTTCTCAGAAGCAGGTTCTTTCCTACTCCTCCTAGTCCTACTGGTACCTTCTCCCTGAGGTGACTGATCTTCTGCAGGTGCCCGTGCCTCACCCACATCCTCATCTATCAACTCTTGAACTGTTTCCTGAAACCTTGGATCTGAATCTAGCACTGGATCCTCTATCTCGGCTAGCCATGGGAGTAAGGGATCGTCCTCTCTGAATGTGATCCAAATTAATAGGACAATAAGTAGGATCATCCCTTGCCCCTTCTCTCCCTAATTCTGTTTCTCAACTTTAGATTGTAATGACAATATACAAGCTTGTTGAGTTTCTGCATGGTAAGCCAATTCCTGGCCTTCGTGTGGAACAAAGAGAAAGTGCTCCAATTTCTTTCATAGTTGGAAGATGTTGTAGTTTGACTAAGGATGCGAACAGCCGCGCTCCTTAGATGTGGAGCACTCTCTCCAAAATTCATCTACCAATCAGCTGAAATGTAAAAAATAAATAAAGAAAATTAGATATTCGTAACCCTCAAATCCGCCTAATCAATTAAGATAAATAAATCAAGATTCAATACTATTGGGTGGGGTCTTTTGTTCATAGTCATACCAGGTGGAATGCTTCCAATCGATCGTATCACAAGAGGTTCAGCAAAGGTTCCTCTCCTTTGTGTATACATATATATCTACAATGTGAAAATTAGATATAAGTCAGTAAACCCATACAGCATGTATGGCAATTGGCACTTGGCAGCATAATTAAATTCTCATAAGTAACCACCCACTCACCTCTTGTATTGCATCAATTTGATCATCTGCATTTAACAATCTCTTCGATACCTCCCGTAATCCTACCCGCAAGTCCGTATCTATTGCTTCGGTGTGTACTTCGACATTACGGTAATAGAATTCGGGATTCAAAAAATAACCTACATTATAAATATGTAGAATGTACTGTGAGCAAACAAGATAATAAGTACATTAGTTTGGAAAACAAAAGAGAATCAAATTCAAAGATATATATTAATTATTTGCAACATGCAATCGATGGTCGTTCCAACGGGCATCAATAATCTTTATATATTTATCGTGATATCTAACATTGTCCATAATGGATCGTTTTGCCCGATCCATTGCTTCATATATAAAGCCCATTGTCGGCTTGTCATCACCATCTACAAGCCGCAACACTTTAACTAAAGGCTAAAAAACCTTTAATATCTTCCTCACTTTCTTCCAAAATTTATTGTCCCTCATCAGGTTTGGGACTTCAAACCCCAGACCACCAGTTGCATTGCTTCATTTCGAACGAAGCCATTCTTTTGATGCAAACATCTGAATGAGCTCTGTTCTAAATCTTACAAGGCTTTCCATAGCCAGAAAATGGGTTGCAAACCTTGTTAATCCTGGACGCAGCAAGGTATGGTTATTTGTGTATCTTTTCATCAAACTTAACACCCAGGAATGATCATATATAAATCTTGTAATTCTTCTACATGCCTTGATCAATGAAGCCACTTTTATCTTCCTTCCAATCTCTTCCAAGATGAGATCTATGCAGTGTGTTGCACATGGGGTCCAAAATAAATGGGTCCTCTTCTCCATTAATTGCAAACCTGCTGCCTTGAAATTGGCGCCAGTATCTGTAACAATCTGTACAATATGCTCCTCTCCCACACTCTCTACAACTTTATCCATAAGAGAGTATATATATGCGGCTGTCCGTCTATGTTCACTTGCATCAATGGACTTCACAAAGATGATCCTAGCGACTGAATACACCAAAAAGTTTATTAATTGTGTTTGGGTGCCGCTGGTCCACCCGTCACACATGATGGTAACACCATTTTGTTGCTACATGGGCCTAAACGTTTCCACCCAAGCTTTTATTTCTGTATATTTTTCTTCAAGATATTTAGTGCCCACATCATATACGGAGGGCGCTTGTATACCCCGCCTAGCCTCGGCGGCAACATCAAGAATAGTATGGAAATATGGGGAATCTACTGCTATAGGTGGTATGTTCTTGTGAATTAGCCATTTTGCTGTAGCTTTGGCCAATCTATCTCTTGCAGCCTTCATTACCCCTTTCATAACACTAGATATTTTTGGTTGTTTAGCTCCCTCTTTTCTATGTGCTAGAGGATCAACAGAGGGAGGAACTGCTCTTCCCGTAGAGATAATTTCTACATAAACATCCCGTTCCCGGGTGCTAAATGCTCTACGCATGGACCCCGCAATGCCCTTACCCCTGCTTGGCACAGTAGTAGATGAGCCCCCTTGCACCATAATATCTGCTTCCAGCAAATGCACGACGTTCATATTCTTCTTGTTGAGTCATCAAAGACTCTCGGCGTGCAGCCTCCATCTATGCATCTTCCTCCTCATCAAAGTATTCATCCCCAAATACATCATATCGGGCAGCATCAACATCTTGCCGCTTCTTTTCTTTTGTCTCTACTTTTCTAGCTTTGTTTTGGCCAACCAAAGCTCTCATTTGTTCCCTGACTTCCCTTGGTACTTCGGTACAACCAACAACATTGTCACAAATGTGGCCTAAGTGGTGCTTGAATCTTGTAATGTCCCCATTGGTCACTTTCCCACAAAACTTGCATTTGATTTTCAACCTATTATTCTCAACTGCCTCACTAAAACTCCATGCGGGATCAATATCACGAGGCATTTTAACTTATCAATTGGCAAAGACAAATAGACTGAATACCTAGCACTTGCTATAAATATGAACAAGTAGTATGTTAAAAATTAAGAAAAAACAAAGAAACATGTTAGAGGAAACATATATATAACGCTTAGGAATTATTCTCTTGACATTTAATTGGTATTTCATTACTTAAAGTATCAATTTTTTTAAATAAATAAATAAATCCGAAAATAAAAAATAAAGAAAAATCAATAAACTTTCAAAATGTGATGGATTGATGTATGGGAAACATAGATCTATAATTTAGAATGCATTTCCAAGTGATTTCATGGGTTGTCCATGAGAATTTACATTTTTTTTTTCAAAAAATAAATAAATCCGAAAATAAAAAATAGAGAAAAATCAATAAACTTGGAAACATAGATCTATAATTTAGAATGCATTTTCCAAGTGGTTTCATGAGTTGTCCTTGAGAATTTACATTTTTTTTTCAAAAAATAAATAAATCCAAAAATAAAAATTAGAGAAAAATCAATAAACATTCAAGTAGTGATGGATTGATCTATGAGAAACATAGATCTATCATTTACAAGCAATTTCCAAGTTGTTTCATTGGTTGTCAATGAATATACACATTTTTTTTTTTCAAAAAATAAATTAATCCGAAAATAAAAATTAAAGAAAAATCAATAAACATTCAAGTAATGATGGATTGATCTATGAGAAACATAGATCTATCATTTACAAGCAATTTCCAAGTTCTTTCATTGGTTGTCAATGAGTATTCACTTCTTTTTTTTCAAAAAATAAATAAATCCGAAAATAAAAAATAGCAAAAAATTAAAAAAATCCAAAAATATGTGTGCATCATCGAAGGAAAACATAGATCTAACAATATTACAAGACAAGGAAGAATTTATAGTTGTTAGAGAGAGATGAATTGATGATCTCAAAAGTCAACTCCAAAAAATCTAAAAGAAAGAACATACCTAGAATAGAATCTTGATGAAGAAGCTTGGATCTTGTCTCACTAACAACATTTCCTTGTTTTGATGTTTGTTGTGGTGGATCTTGTGCTCAAATATTGGTTTACAGCAGTTGAGAGGCTTTTACAGCAAGAAGGAGTGAGTGAAAGAGGTAAAAAGAAAGAGGAAAGTGAAAATGGGTCGTTAGGGGGTGTATATAAACACCCCTGCTACGTGGCGGCATAGCGGCCGATACGGTGCGAATGGCGCTTTTTTGAATGCCGCCACAACCGATGTAGCGTAGCGGCCGATATTTTCATCCTTGCAGTTAATTAATTAGTCCCCAAAAATAAAGGCCAACATCGGCTAGTACAACCAAAAAGAATTCCCAAAAGAATGTGTTAGTCACAATCCCCAAAATGTTCCGTATCTCAAGGCTTGACCGAGCGTCTAGACGACATCGTTAGCCTACCACTCTTACTCGTTGCGGCTCTCCGGCCGCCTCCTCTGGCTCCTCCTCGGGATAACCGGTATCTGGACCTGAGTACCAAAGAGTGGGCCAAACACGACGGTCTGGCAGGTGGGTGAAAAGATATAGCAACATAATAATATTTAAAGGTACCTTGGAAAAACATTGAAACCTGTTTGAACCGTAAATTTCATGAGAGTAGATGCATCATGTGTTAGAAACTCATACAATATAAAGACAGGTAAGGTACCAATGAACAAGGAACTAGCAAGATGACAACCACACAAAACTAAATCCTCTATCACCAAAGTGATGAGAGCACATCGGGGCGTTGATTTCTGACACACGAGGTGATGAGATTCAACGAAAAATATAATATATATAACCATACGAGACGGGATCACAGTAGCGAACCGGTATCGAGACGGGACGGGATCTAGGCTGCAGCTGGCGGGACAGGAAGGGGACCTCCAAGTCGGTGGATCAGGCCGACAAGGTTATCCAAGCTTAGTGATGGCGACTCATAGGTCACATGAAAGAAATCGAGACACGTACAAATATATATATACACGTACAAATATATATATATATATAAAATGTAAATACATAAACGAGTGGGACGGGGTGCCCATAGGCACAAAATCTCACTTTGTTATCGGACAATGCATAACGGGCGGGACGGGGTGCCCATAAGCACAAAATCTCACTTTGTTATCGGGTAGTGCATAACGGGCTAGCAAAATGCTAAAAATACAGTTTCAGTGTTTTCGGGCATGACAATTCATGTAGTATGAATTTCGAGAAGTGCATGTCAAAAATTCAGGAAAAAAATAGAACACAAATAAATTTCCAAAATTTATGGGCCAAGCATCGGGGTTCAAGATTAGTTCAAGGTCAATAGGGGTCTCGTATATCGATTTCAATATAGACTTGGTACTCCTTGAGTTTTGGCGACATTCCGGGCTCCCTAAACACATTGGTAAGATCAAAAGCCATCAATAAATCTCCGTGATAAGGTTTCTTTCTCAAACGGGCTCCATACATTGCCTCCTAAATCACCCTATCACAATGGGGCTCCCAACAATCCTCTTCCATACATACATTTAAACATCATACCCAGGCCCCCAACACAACCCCAGGTCAATAGTGCACATGGCTCGAGCGGACTTGAAGTTCACTCGAGCCATGGGCTCTCTGGAAGGGTTCGCTCGAGCGGACTTGGGTTCGCTTGAGCGGACCTGCCTAGATCAGGTTGTGGCTCGAGCGATCTGTCAAGTTAGCTCGAGTCAACTGTCCTCTGGATAGGGTTCGCTCAAGCAACCTATGAAGTTCGTTCAAGCAAACTATCACAGAAGCTGCAGCAAAGTGCAGTTCGGCTCCTTCGTTTCCTCCATTGCAAATCTCCTTGAGCCTCCATTCCCACACACAACTAAGGAGCTCAAAGCTTCCTCTGAACCACCAATATCTCATCATCAAAACCTCCCACACATTGCATCAAATCTCCTCCTTTCCATCCACATTTAACCACAAGAGAGAACCTATCATTCATGGAAACCCAAGTGTAGCATAAACAAGTTTTTACATAAATCAAATGCAAACATTCCAGGAGATTGACAAGATAAGAAGACACATCAATATGCACATTTTGAAGCCAATAGAAACCATATCAATGAACAAGAATTAGGCCATCAATACCATTAGTGAAATCAAATTTCTCACAAAACTTGTTCAAAAATCAAAGAAATCTATTCATCCACTTGCCTCAAGTTCCAATAAGCTACTCAAGCTCCTATTCACACTCTCTCAAAGCCAACCTACAAACACATTCAAAAACCTCCAAACACAAACCCTAAATGGTCAAAACCATGAATGGGAAAGTGAAAACTTGCAATGATGGAGATGGAGCTTCTCTAAAGTTAGAAGGACACAAATCTAGGAGATAAGGGTGATGGCTTACTTGCAAGGTCTTCAAATGGACAAGAATAGCTCAAAGGAAGCTCTAATGTGGCTGGTCTTCTCTTCTAATGGTATCCAAGGAGAGCTCTCAAGGAGAGGAATAAGATCATGACCTCCATTTTGCCATTGGTGCAAGATTGAAGTGGAAGAGAGAGAGAGATGGAGAGCAAGAAGTGGAAGAAGAAAACCCAAGACAAGCACAGCCACTCCCTCCACAAATTTGAGCTAGAAAAAGGGGATAAGAGAAAAGGGTTCTTCTTATATAGGAGATTGAGATGCGTCCCACTACTGGCTAGACTTGTCGGGCTAAAAACATGGTTTTCGGGACCTCGGATGCATTCGACGAAGAAGGGAAAAATGATCGTCGAAAAATCTAGTTTTCAAAAAGTATATATTTCGAGGGTTTTGGAGGCATCGAATTTTGTGTCTAGATTTGGTGTAAAAAAACTGTTTTGCCCTCAAAGTTGTAAAAGTCGGGTTTTGGGGTTTCGAACGGAAACAGAGTCAACACGAAAGTTGTAGAGGTTAACGAGGCGAGTCAAACGGGGTTAAAACATGAATTATCAGAATCTCGAATAATCTCCCATGTATACGCAAAGTCACTAAGAGAACCCCCAAAGGGTCCTGCTAGATAAAAAGGCTCTTAAAATTTTCCAAAGCTATAAAGGGTTATTCTAATCCCAAACTTAACCAAAATCCACTAATCTCACTTAGAGCTAAAACACGACTTAATTAGTGCTAATCGAGGTCACTCGGGTCGGGGTCTTACAATAATCACCATATAAACCATCTTGGGCATCTACCCATATCTGCCCAAAATTTGCATCATCAACATACATCTTTGGGAAGAGATCAAATCCAACCACTTTAATGGTCAAAGTAGGTAGAAGAGAAGTTTTGCAGCTTAGTGCATCAGCCACCTTGTTTTGTGTTCCTGCTTTATGCTTTATAGTGAATGCATGCTCCTGTAAATATGCAGCCTATTTGGCATGTCTGGGAATCAGCTTATGTTGACCATGGATGTACTTTAGGGCTTCATGGTCTGAAAATAAGATGAACTCCCGCTGAATCAAATAGTGACGCCAATGTCTAAGAGCTTGAATAATGGCATAAAACTCTTTCTCATGGTAGAATACTAGTAACACCCCGTGCTATGCACGGACAACAGAACCACTAAATACATAGACACCCTAGCTAATAACATAAACACCTAAATGCAGATGTAATTTTATTTCTATTGCCCCCGGTACATATTTATATTTTTTTTAATGTATATTTTTCTCGAGTGAATTTTTTTTTTCCGTTACAGCTCAATAAAATTTGTTTTGTTTTCGACTGAGAAATGTATTGAATAAACAATTACAAAATATAAGTTTTTGGACCTAATATAATGCTTGGGTCTATAATTCATCACAGGCTTGCAATTAGACATTGTACCTAATTGATTTACTCATTTTATTAAATTCATATATATAGAAATTAGAGATCATTAGTTTTGAGCAATTTATGATATTCTAGCATTCATAAGTAAACCCTATTTCTACATTGAATTCATCATAATTCTCTACTAAAATTCATTAATAAATGAGTGGGGTTAATCTCATTCTTGAGTTTCTAATTATTCACAGGCTGGTTAGTAGATCCAGTACCGAAATCCTTAAGTTGTTCTATTTGGAAACGCTACTAATCCAAGAATCTCATAATATAGATTAGTGTGCCTAATTTCATGACTCGGTATCTAATTAATCACAGGTTTGTAGCTAGACCCAGTACACAACTCTATTTATTACTACATTGTTTTCATCATAATTTTCTACTAAAAGTCATGAATAAATGAGTGGGCTTAATTTCATGCCTGTGTTTCTAATTATTCACTGGCATGTAGCTAGATCCAGGAACGGAAATCCTTAAGTTGTTTTATTTGTAAATGCTCCAAATCCAAGAATCGAATAATATAAATTAGTGTGCCTAATTTAATTATTGGGTATATAATTAATCATAGGCTCGTAGGTAGACCCTGTATACAATCTCTTAAGTTGTTTTAGTTGGAATGGCAATAAAACCTATGACATTTTTTGTTAATCAACATTATTTATTTCAAAAACTAAACTTTGCATTGGGATGAGATCGAGAGATATTTTTTTGAAGTCCATAAACATAAGCATGGTTGGGTCTCTAATTACGGTTGGGTCTCTAAGGGCTGGTAATTACGGTTGATACTCTAAAGCATGGAATCAACATTTTTCATTCACTCAATTTCTTGACTTTTTCAAAGAGAAAATGTAGGTATCATTTTTTATCATTCTACCAACTGATTGAAACAACCAATTAAATAATAAGAAAAGAAAGTAAATATAGGGCTGGAATCATATCATGCCCTTTTCCTATATGTCCAAAGCATGGAAGGACAGAGGCATTTTTGTTTGATTCAAGAATTCTGACTTTAGAATCATTAGATGATATTTCTTTCATCTTCTCTTCAATCAAGTGATAGAAGACCCGGCCTCGCCCAATTGACTAAATTGGCTGGCTAGGGCTCGACAGGTTTAAGGCAAGTTGGGCTCAAGCTAGACACCGATGGTCTATGTTGGGATTGGGCTGGATATGGGCCTGTACTTCTAAAGTTAGTCTTGGTGGACGTTGGGAACATCCACAGAACATGGTATGAAGTTTCAGCAATAAAGAAAGCAAAGGGAAGAGCAAAGAAGAAAAAAAGTGCTATTTTATTTTTCTACATTTGAGTTTCTTCCAATTTTTTTCCTTTCTTTTTTAATGGGTATCAAGGTGATACCCAGCCAGGTGATACCCAACCCTAGCCATGTGGGCCATGCCCGTGCTTAGCCATGTGGGCCAAACAGCCCATTTGAAAAATGATACCTATCATGGTTGGGTCTCTAATTAATCACATGCATGCATTTAGACCCAGTCCCCAATCCAATGATATTTTTTTTTTATTCTTAAGGACACTAAAACCAAGTATGTCTAAATAGAAATTACTGTGACTAATATCATGGTTAAGTCTGTAATTAATCGTAGTCTTATAGTTAGACCCAGTTCCATATTATTTGGAGATTTGCTAAATCCTAGAATTTAAAAATATAAAACATATTCGGGATTAATGAAAGAAAGAACAGGTTGAGGGAGAGAGATACTAATATGATAGAATTCATGAAAAACAAAAAGAGAGAAAGATACTGACATGATATTCTTTTTCAACCAGCAGTAATAAATTTTTTCGAATTTGGAGTTCACAAAATAAAATTATATATTTCGTAAACGTAAGCATGGAATGAAATATGAAATAAATTTCAGTTAAAAGATAAAAAAGAAGCAAGTTCGCAAAAGTACCTCAAGATTTTTGAAATAATGATCATGCCCTTTCGTCGTTCTATGGAAGTTTGGAGCTCGTTGACACTCGTTGTATATGCGGTGCGGCCGGATATCAGTGGTCTGCAAAAGTATTGAAGATCTTTCATTCTCTAATAAATCACGTTGGCTCATTGATTTAAGACCGAAATCACGTGCAGTAATTTATATTAATCAGCCAGCGTCAATTAATATGTTGTCAAATACGTTCAATAATTACTCAAGCTGGTCATGATTTTTGTTGATTTTCGTAAATTTAATTAATATAATATTATTTACCTACATTGAATGCCTATATTATCTTGTTCCAATTCGTCATTGATTTCAGCCCGAAATCACATCACGCAACTGGATCTAGATATGTGGTGCCCGGGTATGAAATCTATTATTATAAAAATAAATGCCTACATTTTAAAGTATTGTGATGGCCTGATGGGTCAACAATTGATTTCAATCAGGCTTGTTTCATTTAATACATAACATTTCAAAGTGGGTCCCACCTGAAATCAATTGTACCACAAAACCACAAAACCATGGAATTAATACCGTAGAATGAACCACAAATCAATTGTACCGTTCATTTCAAAAGCATTCCACCCACCTGCACTCCTCCCTCTTCCTGCCACTCTCTCCCAGCCCAGTCCACCCATTTCACTATTATTTTTTTCCTCTTGTGATTTGAGGATTGCATGGACTACTTCCTCTTCCTGCAACTCTCTCTCTAACTCTTTCTTTCTCACTCCATTTATTCACTCCGCCCCACTCACTCTCTCTAGCTGAACGGTCTTTCTCCCCCTCTCCCTGCAACTCTCTCTCAGCCTCTTCCTCTCTCACTCCCTCTCCTAACTCTTCCCCACTTTCATACTCTCTCATTGGGCGGCTACCTCCTCTCTATCTTCCATTCTCCCTTTCCTCTCTCACTCACTCTCCTCTCTCTCTCCTTCCCTGCGCACCCATTTTTCTACCCGAGCCCAGTCCACCCACCTGCACTCCTCCCTCTTCCTGCCACTCTCTCCCAGCCCAGTCCACCCATTTCATTATTATTTTTTTCCTCTTGTGATTTGAGGATTGCATGGACTACTTCCTCTTCCTGCAACTCTCTCTCTAACTCTTTCTTTCTCACTCCATTTATTCACTCCGCCCCACTCACTCTCTCTAGGTGAACGGTCTTTCTGTCCCCCCTCCCTGCGACTCTCTCTCAGCCTCTTCCTCTCTCACTCCCTCTCCTAACTCTGCCCCACTTTCATACTCTCTCATTGGGCGGCTACCTCCTCTCTATCTTCCATTCTCCCTTTCCTCTCTCACTCACTCTCCTCTGTCTCTTTCCCTGCGCACCCATTTTTCTACTCGAGCTCAGTCCACCCACCTGCACTCCTCCCTCTTCCTGCCACTCTCTCCCAGCCTCTTTATCTCTCACTGCCTCTCCTCACTCCGCCCCACTGCCTCTCTCTGCCCACTCGTTCTCTCCCTCTCCCTGCCACTCTTTTCCTCTGCCTCTTTCTCTCTTCTCACTCCGCTCCACTCTCTCCCTCTCTCATACCCGCCCATTCCAACCCATGCATGCATAGACCAAAACACAGAGATCTCAGTAATGAAATAAAAAAACTGTATTCATCTCTCTCTTTCAAACAGTCAAATAAAGATGAGTATGAAACATCCAGAAACACCCAAAACGTTTAAATAGCTAAGGAGAACAGAGTAAGACTTTTAAGCCAAATGATTCAGTAAAATAGTCAATGAATCAGAGAATCTATTATCATATATGGAAAAGCTTACCCATGACAGAAAACCCGACGAAATGGTAGAGATGAAGTAAGGAAGCGCTGTATTTGCCTTGGTATGTTCAGATGAAATGATATAGATGAAGTAAGGAGACGCTGATATTGCCTGGGGTACGTTCAGATGAAATGGTAGAGATGAAGGAGATGTGATCAGATGAAATGGTAGAGATGCAGTAAGGAGACGATGTTTCTGCGTCGTTATTTAGTTATCATCGGTTACCAAGAGAGAGTGGGGAGTGGGGTTTACGTAAGGGAGTTTTGGGTGGTTCTGTGGAAGACATGCAGCAACACAGGTGTCAGCAGAAGAAGGGTTGCTACATTCCCTTAGTATAATAGATTTGATTCTCGACCCATTCAATTTTTCACTGTAGAATGCAATAGGTTAGTCTTCTTGACTTAATCACCTACGCCATTATGAGAGGCATTACAATCTACTTGGAATACCTTATCAAAGTCAAGTAAGGCTAATATTGGAGCTTCAGTCAACTTCTTCTTAATCTATCGAAAACTCTCATCGTCTTCTTTGGTTCATATAAAAGTTTCCTTAATCCAATCAGTGATAGGTGCAACAATAGAACTGAAGTTTCTCACAAATCGGTGATAGAATGAAGCCAATCCATGGAAACTCCTTACATCATGCACATTAGAAGGTGTAGGCCAATCCCTCACGGCCTTGGCCTTTTCATCATCCACCGTATTACCATTTGATGTCACCACATACCCAAGATAGACCAGTCCATTTGTAATGAAACTGCACTTCTTGAGATTGTCATATAACTTCTCTCTCCGCAACACCTCAAATAATTTTTGGAGATGATCCTTATGAGTGGGCACATCCGGGCTATAGACTAGAGTATCATCAAAGTACACAACAATAAACTTTCCAATAAAGGGTTCATCACTCTCATGAATGTACTAGGCGTGTTTAATAGGCCAAATGGCATGACCAGCCACTCATATAACCCTTCTCTAGTCTTAAAAGCTGTCTTCCACTCATCTCCTTGTCTAATTCGGATTTGATGGTATCCACTCTGTAAGTCCACTTTAGAAAACACTTTGGCACCAGCTAGCATATCCAACATGTCATCCAATCATGGAATAGGTAAGCGGTATTTGATAGTGATTTCATTTATGGCTCTACTGTTAATACACATCGTCCATGAGCCATCCTTCTTAGGAGTCGGTAGGGCTGGAACTGCACCTGGGCTCATGCTTTCCCTTATGTATCCATGTTTAAGTAGTTCAGTAACTTGTCGATTGAGCTCCTCATGTTCTTTTGGAGTCATTCGAGAAGCTGACCGATTTGTTAAACTAGCCCCTGGCACAAGGTCAATATGGTGCTGAATGTCTCTCATAGGTGGTAATCCCGAGGGTAACTCATCAGGGAATACATCCTTAAACCTTTGCATTAAAGGCTCCATCTCTTTTGGAATGTTCAGATCATTAGATACTTCTTTTCCAACCAAAGCATAGGCAGTTCCCGTTTCTTGAACTTCATCTAAAAATTGTGCAGTAGAGAGGCAGCTCACTTCCCCCTTGAGGTTTGGTTTGGTAAGCAGCTTCTCACGGGTAGGACCCAAAACAATTTTCTGATTATCTTTATAAAAGGTAAAAGTAATTTTATATCCATCATGAAGGGTCATACAGTGTTACTGCCATGGTCTCCCCAACAATATCTGACACACGTCCATGGGGGCAATATCACACCACACATCATCACAATATCTGCCACTAATAGAAAAAGAATTTAAAGCTTTACGGGTTACCGATACCTTATTGTCGTGCATGAACCACGAAAGCTTGTAGGGGCTCAAATGCTTTTCAGTTGGAATTTTGAGCTTGCTAACAACCTCCTGCGACACAATATTTTCACAGCTTCCTCCATCCACAATTAAGTGGCATTTGCGGTCCTTGACAGCGCATGTGGTGTGGAAGTTGCTGGTGCAAAGCCATTCATCTTCTTGCGGCGCCTTTGGGGAAAAAGTCTTGTGAATCACCAAAGATTGTCCCCCAACACCATAGATAGTGTCATCGTCGGCTCTAGAATTATCAAATTCAGGCTGGTCATCATCTGCTACATAAGATGGTGTGTCTGATTCTTCTTTTTGTTCAGCAACATGAATTTCTTGCTTTCTTCATTTTGTGGATATGTGACCATACTCATTGCATTTAAAGCAACGGATGGTCACCTTGCCTTTGCCCTTATCATCTGAATTAGTAGCTTATTGACCCGTTTGATTAGGTCGAGTTGATTGGCTACTAACCCGGTCAACTTTACCTTCTTGTCCATAAGATCTAGATCCACTAGTGTCCTTTGCCATGGGACATGAAGAATGATTTGCTGATCTAGAGTGTGGATTCTCAGCTGTGTTTTAATATATATACGTATAAAAAATACAAATAAGAAATTGGATTTTATTTTATTTTATACTTCTAAATTTATTTCTTCTGCAATCATATTCTTTGCTGTAATTTACATTTATTACTGCATTTTGAGATTGTTGGGTGAGCTAATCTGTGTTAACAACTAAGCATACTCATTTCTTAATTGTGTACAAATTTGGTTTGATCAACCTTAACAGAGGCCAGAAATAAGGAAATGGCTCAAAATGCTATTTGCACTTGGTTTGTGTACAGGTGTTCAGAAGGTCTCCAAACTGTAGGAGTTCTTGATACCATTCCAAAACACGTGCTAGAGAAAACTCATGGATTTCCAACGCGGGTATGGTTAAGATATTGCTGCAATTGAACTATGAATGTTTTATGCAACATTGTTTGCTTACAAGGGCCAAATACTGAAGCCTGAACTCCTACTTCAAATTCCTGACGATACAAAATGTTAAACGGAATCAGTGGGCGAACAATTTAGCTGACTCGTGAATGTTTTAATGGATTTTTTTTTCTTATTGCAAATTCTTGACGATACAAAATGTTAAACGGAATCAGTGACCAAACAATTTGGCTGAGATGGTTCGGCCATGTTAGAAGGCGTCCAACGGAAGCACCTGTTAAAAGGTGTGAAAGCATGGAGATTGCCAGGAGTAGGAGAGGGAGAGGGGGACCCAAGAGAAGTTGGAAAGAAACTATTAAACATGACCTTGCCTACATGGATCTAACGGAGGACATGGCTCTAAATAGATTTGATTGGCGTCGTCAAATCCATATAGCCGACCCCACCTAGTGAGAAAAGGCTTGATTTGGTTTGGTTTTGATTATATTTAAACTCACTCTCTCTCTCTCTCTCTCTCATATATATATATATATATATAAATGGGAAAATTCAAGTGCGTGCGAATGGTTCAAACTCCTGCGTGGAGTGATCTCTGATACTAATTCACCTCGGCCATTGATTGACGGCAAGACCAACACCTAGATGACCTCTGGGTTACCGGAGGCGACCACAATGGCGAGTGGCGATGCCCCATCTGAGTCCCGACAATGATATTGCCTCTGCCGGAGATGAAGCAATTAATTGGTGTGTAATGAGTTTGAAGGGCTTAGATTGATAGTTATGGTGGGCAGCCCAACTGGCTTGATTGTTTGAGCTAAAAACGGTTTGTCTGTTTTTGGAAATTTGCATATATAAATCTATACCAAAATCTTTTTTATGAGAATCTCCCTCATAAATTTTCTAAGAACTAGTTTGCAGGGCTGACATGGACCCACCGATGATCAATCCACAAACCTTGCACACGCCGACCCATTGACACTCCACCTACCTCTGCTCGCCATTGATTGGAATACCCATTTGTGTACCGTTTATCTTTGGGAACTTAAAATCAATGTCTGATGATATAATTATCTTGGTTTCTGAGGCATTCTTAATCCATGCATAAACCTTCTCTCCCATGCCCTCCATCTTTGGCATGCATCTAGGTGGCCCCAAAAAAAAATGATTCTTATATAAAGAAATAAGAATCTTCTCACGGGAACAAAGCCCATATATGTATTTCATCTATGCTTTTTCCCTTCCGTCTAGAGTCAGCTTAGGAGTTCTGGTTTTCCAGTAAACCTTATAGCCATGTCTCTACAGTCCATCATGTATGTTCTTACTATTTCATTTGAGGTCTTTCAAATTTTAGACTCCATTTCCAACTCATTTTTATCAAAATTCTCCATATTTGATATTTCATAATCTTGTTGACTAATCAGTTCTTGCTTCAGAATATCAGTTTTTATTGTGTATCCATGTTAGGTAACTAGTCTTTTATTTTGCAGAAATGGGGCAGTGACCATCTTGCTTTAGCTTGTCGATTGGCATTTACAAAAGGTGTACAGTCTGAAGATTCTTCAAATCATCAGTAGACATCATTAATCTTGGCGCAGATGCATTTATTTCTCTCACTGGAATGTGTATTTAGTTAAGGTGCTCGCTCCAAAGTGAGTTCTTCAGATGCTGTTCGCATTCCTGTTTAGCTGTGCATGCTTTTATGCGTAGAACTAGAGGTAACTTATCAGTTGGCCATGAATTACTCTTTTTTATCCACTAAGCTACGTCTTAGATTGTCTTAGTTACATGTATATCTTTAATCCTGTCAATATTTATCGGAGTAATGGAGGTACATTGCATCGTGAGATTTTTCAAACCACCCCATTCATGTATGGGAAATGTTTAAATATGTTTTTATGGTGCATATTTCTTGTGATTTCCATCAGGCTGTCCTTGGGCACAGCCCTTTTTAGGTATTTAAAGACCATTGATTTGGTGGCCATGCCCCAATAGTCATAGTGATTGCCTCATCTGATCATTGTGAGTTTTGCCCATTAGATGTTGAATCTTTTGTTTTACAACTTGGCTCGACACAGCTGAGTCGACTTGGCTTGATGGCAGGCTATGAGTCTAGAATGTCACTTGAGTATGTATTAGTTTGGTTTAAAACTCTGACATGATTTTTGGCTCAAGTTTCTGGTTTAAAGACTAGAGTTGAATGTTCGCTCAATTGATCCTTTTGAGTTTGGCAATTTACCTAAAAGTGATGTAACACATCAAATTAATAGAGAATAAACTATAAGGGAGTTATAATGAGAGAATTTTGAAGATGTATACTTTTGATCTGACCCCTTGTCTAAAAAATAGAGGCTTTACATTACTTTTACTAGCCTAGTAAATTGCCAAACGGGCCCTAGTGGGACAAGTGCCATTTTATCTACTTGTTTTCTAGGGGCCATTCACATTGGTGTAAACGAAATTGTAGATTAGTCACTGTACGCTTGCCAATCAGGTTCCTGTTTTTGCATAGTTATCAGGTTTATCTATTGTCAGGTCTAAAGCATAGGCCAAGGCTCAGTCCATTTAGCTACAGGAACAGAATAGGTTCAAGCCCAGATCATGTGCATCAGAGTATGGCTGGATCAAAGCTCGGATTGGGCTGGGTCTGAGCTTGCCGGCCTTGATTCTAAGCCTTTATCAGACAGACCGAGCTATCCTGCTATGAACTATGAACTGGGCCCCTAATTAACTGCAATGGAAATAAGCGTTTCCCAATTAAACGATTACATGGCTTGGCCCTGGACCACTTTGGGCTTTTACAAGGAGTTGCTAATCTAAGATCATAGATTTTTTGAATCTATTTCTACTCAATTCACCTTTTTCTTTCCAATTAATGTCTGGTGCAGTAATGCTAATTCCTTGTAATTCCATGTTTTGTGGAGCAAATTGAGTAAAAAGATATTAACTAGGAGAGCTTCGCATTATATATATGTTGTAAAATTATTTTCCAGGAAGACCAAAACCATGTTCATAGAACTAATTTGAATTTCTACACAGTAATGCAATCAACATAATAAATGACATCAAAGAAGCTCCCGTAGGGCACTTTTTTGTGGCATCAGAGGAAAAATCGGTTCGGTTGTTTTTTTTTTTTTTTTTTTTTTTTTTTTTTTTTTTTTTTTTTTTTTTTTTTTTTTTTTGTTCTTTCCTGGGACAAGAACATATGTATTACTAACCACCACCTCCCTGCCCTCGAAACCTCCAGGCCCCCTCCCAAATGGAAATGCTATTCTGTTGAACCGCGGATAATTTATCTCATTCTTGTACGTTTCTTATCGAAATGCGTCGCACCAAATGCGATTTATTTTTTTGTTTTTGATGCAGCAGACCCTTCCTTTCATTTTGGAAATGCTTTTCCATGAAATTGTGGAAGTTTTTGCTTATTTTTGTGCTCTTCATAGTAGAAAGGTGGTTGCATCAAATGTGAATTTTTTTTTATCCTGCAGTCGAGGAAGATGAGTCTTTCCAGGGATTTTCGGACCTATCCTTCGAATCTATACTTCTCAAATACATTGAACCATAATGTTTTGTTAAATAATGAAGGTTTCACTTTAATTGTGTTTTACCTTTGAAACCAGTACGTACTTCTCAATTTAATCCACATTTTTCAGACATGAAAGAAATGACGGTGGGAGTAAGTCCCAAGTCCCAAGTCCCAAGTCCCAAGTCCCCAACTAAAGTGATATCTTTGAATGCGAGAGACCCTTCCTAAAGTAATATCTTGTCTCTTTTGAGACCATCCGGTAGAATAACTGAAGTCAAGTCTTTGTTTTGATGAAACAAGGTGGAACAGGACCATGGTTCATCTCTCTTCCGGATATAGAGGTTTTGGTATCGACTCCCGGTTTTTCTCTTTTCAGGAACCGAAAGTTGAGTCTACTTGTGCTATCACCTAGGGGCCATAGGGGTTTTACCCGGCTTCTCTCTGGGCCCGGAGTGAATAGTCCAGCCCAAAGGGTTGGGAACCCTCCGTTAGCAAAAAAGAAAAAAAAAAAAAAAAAAAGGTGGAAACAACTTTTTAATTGCTTTTGCCTGAAATGGCAGGAATTCTATGCAGCGACCAATAAGAACTCCCCACGTGTTTAGGAAGCATTCACAACTTTTGTTAAAAGAGAGCTGCGAAATGCACACTGAAAATTGATCTCTTTTTTTAACCAAAATACCGATTAGAAAATTAATGGAGTTCTATTTCCCTAATTGGCCATGGCCATTAGCTCTTTCAACCTTAAAATCGTTCTGAAAATGCCCTACTTTTATTAGAAATTAAAATGTGGGACCATCTTGTGTGATTGTGAACAAGAGGCCCACCTTTATGATTTATAACATGGGTTCACCTTTATGAATTGTTATACATGAGCCACCTTTAATAATTAATGACTTTTAGAAACTAGAATAAGGGCCCACTCTTATAAGAATTAGAATATTGGGTCACTTTTAGAAATTACAATGCATGCCTTTCCTTAAAAATTACAAGCAGCAAATTTAGGATTAATATGCGACCCACCTTCAGATATTATAACATTGGACTCACCATTCAATTCAAAATATTTGTGAAAATGCCCCATCTTTTGCCACTATGAACATGGGACCCACTTTAAGAATTTACAAAGTAAGGTCATATTGTTGGCCACCTAAATGTTAACAGACACTATAGGACAGATCCAAAGCTCTAAAAATAAGTTTTTATTTTATAACTAAAGCTTATTCACATGATTGGTTTACATGTGATCCGTCTCATAGGGGCATTTGATTAGAGTAATATTTGAATTTTAGTGCTAAAAGGAGGAAGCAATTATTTTAAGCAATATGAATTCATTTTAGTCACCATCGTATTGGACTAAAATTTGTATCTCTTTCTCATTTGAATTAATTATATTGAGCATTCTCATTTAAATTAATTAAAGTGAGCCTTGTTTTGTTCATATATTAACTATAATAAAAAAGTTTCAGGAAATTATGTCTTGAAAAATATTAAAGCATTTCCAAATTTAGGAAATTTCTCCAAATATTATTAGAAATCATAAGGATTTTTAATAATAAAAATGAGTCAATAAATATAAAATATTATCGGTCCACTATCGCATGCCCCAAATCTTCTGCTCCGCCATGCATGCGGATGTATCTGCTTCTATTGCAACTACATTATAAATCCAATCTGATCACTTGTGGCTCCCACTTGATTGACACTCATATATTTCCCATATAATACAATGCAGCAATATTAAAATAGTGGGCCCACTATTTTTTTTTAAGTAAAAGAATTAATATTAGATGCAATATTCAAATTATTCTTATTGCAACCATCATGTATCTCACTTAGTGGGCCCCCATTGAAATAGGACACCTAAAAATGCTATATATGTAGTGTATTGGACAATAGTGATGAGGGCCCGCATATGAGGCAAGTAAATAGATGGACGAGAAATAATGCAAGTTTGTTGTATAGATTGTTATAGACGTCTTCTTTGGACCCAGACTAGCATTTTTATTGTGGTAACTCGCTGTAGAAATACCAGGGGTAATTGTTGAAAGAATCTTTCTCATAAAAGTCGAGTTTTTTGTATATACCCAATAGGGTTTATAGAATTTATAAATAGGCCGATGTGGTTTCAGTATTTGCATATACCCTGTTATTTTTTCATTTGAATACATTCCATGTCCCCAAAATCACTAGTCCTAACGAGAATAGGCGACCACCAAAAGATTTGTGCTGATTTTTTTTAATAAAAATGAAAACTTTGCCCTTAAGTTCACTAAACAAAAATAAGTATTATTATCTTATCTAATGTCTAAATTGTCTCTCTCAAATTCTCCCATGTACATAAAGCTTAATAATATATTTGAAAGTGTCATCAATCTAATAAGGGTTGTACATGGATTGGGCCAATTATAATCAATTATAAGAATAGGTGTTGATTGGCATTGTGATCGATTTAGATTTAATGAAATGGGCCATGTATTGATAAAAATAGATTTATGTAGGATTACTCTCTCCCACTAAATGTACTATAGTAATTAGGGACGGCAATGGGTCAGGCTTAAATGGGGATCCGACCCGACCCTACCCACTCCTATTGGGGGCAGGTTTGTTATTGATTTTCTTAGAACGGGGCGAGTTTGAGTTTTGTTAATGTAACCCACCCCGCCTCATATATATATATATATATATATATATATATTACTAAAAGTATAAATAAAACTCATATGGTACAAGTGGTGTTGGGGCTGTTAGCTTAAACCATTTTTGAAAATAAGATTGTGCGTTTTCTACCTAACTATTTCCCATGCATTTCTATATTTAAAAAAATTAAGCTTTAAATCTGACCTAATTCTTGCCCAAACGCACAAGATTAGTGGTATCACATGCCACTGACCCGTCATGGGGCTGGTTGGGTTTAGATGAGATAAACTTGAGACGGGGCGGGTTAGGGTTTGGATTTATCCCAACCTGCCCCATTGCCATCTCTAATAGTAATTGTTAATGTTACAATTTTTAAGAGAAATAAATCTAAGTTTTTGAACTTATGCATATATGGATAAAGAGATGGGCAAAAGTGTTGTTTTACTCAAAAAATTTATGGTGGTTGTAAGGCTAATGCATTATGTATCTATATATGTTCATAGGCTATGTTGTGTTACGTACTTATGATTATGATGATGCTCCTGCTCATGTTTATATTTTGTATATGCTTATGCTCACACTTATGTCACACTATGACATGCCTTTACATTGTATTCCTCAAGTCGGCACCACTTAGCTTCACCTCTGTAGATGGGAATTTATGGGAGGTTGACCCGTGCCTCAGGTCCACGATGGAGTTTCTGAGCCTTATGCCTCCTAGTGGTAGCTCATGTCATGTTATTTATGCTCGTGCTTATTTAATTTCATGTTTACATGCTTATGTGGGAGAATGTAGCTTATATGGTTGTGCCACCTTGATATATTATGTCTATACACTTGTCACCCTTGATCCCTATGTATCATGCATATTCATGCACTAATTATGCCTAGATTACTTTATATGACTTTATATGATCTATCTCGTCATTTCAACTCATTTAACACACATGTTCCATTTTATATTTGCTTATCTTGCTAGACCTATGTCTCATGGTGCTACACTTATCGTTACAGGTGATGACCCCACGCCACCACCTAGGAGGTCATAGAGGAGGAGGAATGGTGGTGCTTGTTCGCAGATCGTCTCAGGACTAGCGGGGTCAGTCGATGTGAGAACCCGTGGGGTCCAACCCTTTCGTGACCGAGATGACCGAACCACATCAATTTCTTTTCTATATGGGTATGCCAAATTTTCTATTCTATAAAGAAATAACAAGCGATGGTCCGTAGATCCAACTTTTCAGGGAGAAAAGAAAATAAACTTTTTTTTCTAACTTTCATTGCACATATGTTAAGAAAAGAGACATAATTTAGAATTTGAATGTTGTGAAAAACGAATTTCATTTGTTTGCCATGAAAGGCGGTTTTGTGTTTTGCCGTGAAAGACGATTTACAATTCTCATTAAAAAAAAAAGAGATAAGACTTGTGTTTTTTGTGTCTCTTTTAAAAATACAAATACAATGAGCAAAAAGAAAAAGAAATCTGACTTTACAGGAGATTGCGGGGACTCGTTCAAATTGACAATCGCAAGTCATGTTTGCGCCTCGCCGTCATCCTTCAGATGATAACAGAGGATGCTTTTGATTCTCTTGGATCAGATGAACCTCAGATTTTTAGAGAATAATGATCTAGAAGAAATCCTATATCCAATAAAAATTTAAGTAGATGGGCTAAAAGGTCGCGTCTAAGCCATGGAGATAGAAGGGGGGGTGGGTGGGTGGGGTTGGCCCCCAAGGGTCTTCAATCACCTTGTAGTGGTGGTCACTGCAGAACTTCTTCAACGGAGGAGAGACTGTCATTGAAGCGTTATAGCAACGATGTAGAACCTTTTTGGGATTTTGCATATCGTCATCATCATGCATTGGAAATGTGGAAATGACCTTCTTTTATAGGCTTTTGGTGGGCTTGTAGGAGGTTTATGGGCTTTAAATGTATTAATTACGTTAATGCTCCATGATGGGAGGTGTTACACATTTTAATTTATATTTTTTGTTATTCCTTTTGTAACTTCATATTCTTGAGTTTTGATTGGCAATTGAAAAATAATAGGCCTTTATTTGCATTTAACCTTCATGATGGGAGGAGCTACATGGTTTAGTACAATAATTTTTTTTTTATTTATAATTCTTCCTTCTTCGATTCCGATTGGGCCGTCCATGATAATGTGTAATTAACCACGTTCATTTGTCATAAAAATGGGTCATTAACTGAATTAAGTGACCGCCGAAGTCCATGAAGAGTTGCGGACCACGCCGCTTCTTTTGGGATTCTACTTGTGATGTAGGGAGCCTTGATCGTCGATTGATTTCTCATACCGATTGTCGTCGAATGATCATACAATTTCAGACATTGATTGCTATCAGTAGGTTGATACCATCTGCCTTGTTGATTTCTCGATTTGAGTAGAAAGTATGTTTTTTGGTTGGCCGGTTGATGATCTCAAGGTGTCCGATGACGAACCCATGATTTCGACAAAGAATCCATGATGTTGTCAAAGATCGATAGATCTCGTGCCTTGAAAATCAGGTCCTTGAAAAATCATAGAGGCCAAATAGCTCGAAATGCAAAAAGGACCCAAAATTGGGGTTTTCGGAGAAATCTAGCGACCAGGATTTCTAGGGTCACCGGCGACCTTGGGGCAGGTTTGCCTTTTTGGTCGCGTTTTTCGGCATTTTTCCTATTTTTTATAATTTCTTCATTGGCATATTTTTCTTGGAAATTTTGTACAATTTTTGGCATGATTACCCTACAAAAAACTTAAAGAGAAGCTGTGCAAAACAGAGAGCAAAATTTCTAATTTTCCGAGAAAGCCGAATACTTTATCATGCAAGGGTGCTGATTTGCCGCCAGAAGTCATAATTGGGTAAAACGATATCGAAATGACCTGAAATTTGAGTTGAAGCTTTATGGGAAAGAAACAAGATCAACCACATGCTTTCGTTTGAGTTTTGAAGTTGTGTGGGGTCGTGTCGCAGTAGACTTATTTTGTTGCAAGGAAGCCGCCGTGCTTTGATGTACGGTCAAACAATGTCCGATTGACCTGCAGTTTGACATGGAGCCTCTTGAAATCATTTTAAGGCGATCCTTTAGCTCTGATTTGCAAATTATGGTCCCGAGGGGCTTCGTCGCCGGGAGACTTGATTTAACTTTCTGGGGGTCAAAGTTAAGTCAAATGATGTCGAAAAGACATGAAACTTGACATGTAGCCCCTTGGAAGCATTTTGAGACCATCCATATGCTTTATTTAATGAGTGATGGCCTGCCATGAGGCCTGGTTTTGCTATGTTAAGGGTTGATGTTGGGTTAAATATTGTCGGTTTGACCTAAAATTTGACATAGAGCTTCTTGGAGGTATTTTGATATCATCCATAGGATTTAATTGAAGATTTGATGTATCCAATACTGTTGTCGCCAAAAGGGCTGACTTTGTTGCATGGACAATGCGGCTTTTGGACTCTGGGTCAAACGTTGTCAGAATGGCCCAAAGTTTGATGTGGAGCCTTCTACTGGCATTTTGAGACCAACTGTGTGCTATGTTTTGTAAAAAAAGGTCTCAAGCTTTACTACCGTCCGGAGTTCCTTTTTAGTTGCTTGAAGAGTGAAGTTAAGCCAAATGATGTCGAAATGGCCAAAACCTCATGTGTACTCTTTTTATGATTGTTTTGAAGGATATTGAGGTTTCTTGATGGTTCCGACAATATTTCATGCAGCTTCTTTGATGTTGAAAGTGTATGAAGGGCCAAAGTGATATTTTTTGTGTCAACAAGGAAACTCCTCAACAATTATCTGAGTGAGCCCCAGAAGACATATGCACGATGAGCTATTGGAGTTATATTTTCCATGACCATGGCTTGGATTGCCACATGTTTAGTTGATGTTTAGGATGTTTTATTTTGGGATTGTAAACTTTAACTAATACTTACTTCCACTACTTATCTTTTCTTAAACTTGAAACTTTAACTTTAACTTATGCTCATGAACTAGTTATGCTCTTATATCATGAAGGATATGTGATTGATAATGAACATGGATGCATACCTTTGTCAAATTATGGAAATGTAACCTTACACGTGATATCCTGTGGGAGAAAAACTCGTTCATGGGATTTAGTAGATCATCGAGTTTAGATCAAATTTCCATGCAGGCATAGGTGTGAAGGCTCGGGGTGTAGCATACGTAAGTTGGTATTAGAGCATGAATAGTTTTCAGAGTTTAAAAGCATTAGTACTCTAGGGCACGTTGTGAGGACATGTTAGGACTTTAGGAATGTGAGTTATTCTTGGGATTTTGTAGGATTGTTCATCTGTTTGTGTACTAACTCGAAATTGTTTTACAGAAAATGCCTCCACGTAGGATTCCCAATCCCCAAAATACTTTAAGCAATGGCCAAAATCCAGATGACACACTTTTTGTAGAGCTTCTTGTAGAAGGCCTTACTGAGAACCAAGAAGAGGAGTTGCCACTTCCACCTCCATCACCTCCAGGAGGGGATGTTGGGCTTCGTGATATATTGTAGACTATGGCTACTTAGCTAGCGCAATAGAATGAGCAGATTATGCACTTGATGCAATGGCAGACTAGAGAAAGTGATCCTAATTCACTTTATGAGAAATTCAGGAAGCAAGGAGCCATCGAGTTCACTGGTTTGGAGGGTCCCTTACAAGAAGATGAATGCATAGTGCACACGGAGAATGTGTATGAGACCATTGATAGTGCACAGGTAGGCAGAAGGTAGCGTTAGCTACCTCAATGTTCCAAGACATCGCAGTTGCCTCAATGTTTCAAGACATTGCAGATACTTGGTGGAAAAGTGTTCGTCGACCCTATAGAACCATAGCAGATGGTGATGTTGGACAACCTTCAAGAGGTAGTTTCGAAAGAAGTTTATACCAGGTCACGTCACAAGGTAGAAGAAGGCTGAGTTTCATAGCTTGAAGTAGGAGCTGATGACAAGGGGTGAGTATATCCATGAGTTCACTCGTCTCTCCCGATTTGCTCCGGAATCTGTAGACATTGAAGAGAAGAAAGTTGAATGCTTCGTTGAGAGGTTGAGGCCTTCTATTCCAAAACATGTCACCATGTGTTAGAGGCTAGCCACATATGATGATCTAATGGAGAGAGCTTATTGGTCTAAGCAACAACATCAAAATGTTCTTTTGCATGAACGCAAGCGTAATTTCACTCCCTCCAGTAAGAGTTCACGGCAACAGTCTGAAGGCAAGAAGTTCAACTTAGGGCATATCTCTCAAAAGGCGGTCTCATGTGTGCATTATGAAAAGAGCCATGATTCGAGCCAGTGTAGGAAGAGACTTGGTGCGTGTTTAGGATGTGGTTCTATAGATCACTCTTGTGAGAACTTGGTCCGGGCGACACCCTTAACCACGGGGCGTAGCGTGTCAACCACGGGTTTCAAATGGTGAGTCTTCGTTAACCCGCATTGGAAATATCCAAGTCCTGACCTTGGGCTTATAAGTCAAACCCCGTATTAACTTAGTATGAGACCTTTTAAAACCGTGCGGCCCCGAAAACCGAAAGAACTCCGAAGTTAAGTGTGCTCGGGCGGGAGCAGTACTAGGATGGGTGACCTCTTGGGAAGTCCTCGCGTGTGTACGTGGGCCAAAGCGGATAATTTCATGCTAAGTTGGGCGGGGCTGTGACAATTGGTATCAGAGCCGAGGACGGCTCTATTTCCAGTGGGGGAGAATGTGAGAACTTGGTCCGGGTGGCACCCTTAACCACGGAGCGTAGCGTGTCAACTACGGACTTCAAACGGTGAGTCTCTATTAGCCCGCATTGGAAATATCCAAGTCTTGACCCTGGGCTTATAAGTCAAACCCCTTATTAACTTAGCATGAGGCCTTTTAAAATTGTGCGGCCCCAGAAACCATAAGAACTCCAAAGTTAAACGTGCTCAGGCGGAGCAGTACTAGGATAGGTGACCTCTTGGGAAGCCCTCGCGTGTGCATGTGGGCCAAAGCGGACAATTTCATGCTGAGTTGGGCAAGGTTGTGACAATTCTGTCAATGACTGTCCGCAGAACGAAGATTTGAGAATGGTTCAATATTCACAGCAGCAACAAGCTCGTCCATCTATCCATGCACAGTTTATTAGAAAGGCTTTGCCAGCAGCTTAGAGGCCACCACATCAGTAGCAATAGAGGCAAGTGCAAGGCCAGCAAAGGCCTAGGAAACATGTGCCTGTTCAGTAAAGGCAAGGGCAACCAAGATAGCAGCTGCAACAGGGCGTGTGTATGCACAAGATCATGAAGAGAATGAAGCAGCAAGTAATGTGGTGGAGTGTAAGTTGACTGCTTGTGATCATGATGCTAGAGCTTTGTTTGATCCTGGATCCACACACTCTTTCATTGCACCACACTTTGTTGTTCTAATTGGAGCAAGACCCAAGCAGTTGCAGGTGGTTCTTGCAGTCACTACTCCTGTAGGTACGAAGGTAGTGTGTGAGATGTTCTACCAGCAGTCTAAAATTTAGGTAGGTGAGTTTGTTATGCCTGCAGATCTCATAGTGTTGGCTATGCACAACTTTGATGTGATATTAGGGATGGATTGGCTAGCGAAGTACTGTGCATGTATAGGTTGTTTCCACAAGATAGTGACCTTCAAGCTAGATGAGCCTAGGGGAAATTTAATGATTGCTCTCTTCTAGGGGAAAAAAAATAAAGAAAAAAGAAATGCATCTTCTTAAGTGCATTAATTTGAAAAGGGAACAATTAAACAAAACTCGAAAAAATGAAAAAAAAAAACGTGCGAGATGTTCTGGTTTTCTATTGCTTGCAAAAGGTATAGAGGGAGAGGGAGAGAGAGAGAGAGAGAGAGGTGCAGTGAGATGGTTTTAGAGAGGTAAGTTGGTGCAGGACAAGCCTGAGCCCTATGGGTCAGTTGAGCCCATTGGGACAGCCCATAGCCCGAATGGGATCAGTTGACTGTTGTGGAATTTTGATTTTATTAGGACTCTTAATTTGGTTAAGGTAATTTGTTTTGATTTGTTAGTTTCTTTCAATATTTAGGAGTTCTTTGATAATTAGAAAGTAGAGTCCTACTGGGAAGTCCAACCCTTTCCTATAAATATGTAACCCTCTTTTGGGGAGAGACACTGTTGATCATTCTCAATAAAATTGCATGTAGTTTTCCTTTAGATTTTGGTTTTTCCTTTGGTTTTGGTCATTTTGTGTGTTCGAGTTTATTGAAAAAATCAACCCAATCCCTCTTTGGATTTGGCCTACTTCGATTGTGGAACTAGGGCTGCATTGTAAGTAAAGGTGGGGTTTCATCGAGTTGGGTTCCTTATAGGTCGATTTTTTTTTAACTTGCTTTAGTCTTACCGGAGTTTGACTTGGCTACTCGTCCAACCAGGCCGAGCCTAATGATTTCTTAATTAACCTGGCAGTTTAACTAGGTTAGAAATATATGGACTTGCAGTTGATCAGGCCTACTTGACTTAGCTTGGTCCTAGAGTAACCATTAAAAAGATTGAATTTTTTTTTTATAGTACAATTTTTCTTTTGTCGATAAAGAGAGGAAAAAGTATAGAACATGGACCATCATATACAGTTTGGTGCATGCATTGGAATCTTAACTTCAAAAACTTCTCTTTACCAATATTGACAGTTCCAAAGTCCAAAGCATGCTTCTAACCTAGACTTGCAAGATAAATGCTATATAGTTGATTAAGTAGCCGAACATTCTGTCCAGAAAAAAAAGTCAAACTGTTATGGTTTGATCATACGGCTGTCAGTGAAGCAGAAGCCGCATTGTCATGCTACAACTCTCTTTGTACCAAATGCCCTTCGTCAACTGATTTGGGCAGTTGTGGAAAACTATCATTTTGAGCCTGCTTTTGTGGAGGTATATGTTTGCAGAACATTAAATCTGTTACTAATTGATTCATGGCATTTCCTTGTGTTGGTCGTCTCAGTTTCCTTGCTTTGATGAATATTACAAAGCATTTGTAGCTGCGGTCCCGAAAATTGATAAATGACATTGGTGATATGATGAGCGTCCAAGTCATTGTTGAGGGATCAATGAACAGTTCAAATCCTTACTTTTCAAGTTCATGGAGGTAGGGTTTCACTGTGACAAACAAGTTTCACTATGACATGTTTGATGGAACTAATGCCTCTCTCTCTCTCTCTCTCTCTCTCTCTCTCTCTCTTCAAACTCTTCCTGTGGGCCTTATTGATGCTAAGGACCTTAATATCTGTTAAAAAAATTAATTGAACAGGCATTTGACAACGAACACTTTCATGGTCTTTTATCCAAGGACCAAAACTACTGCATCATGAAATACACTGCATAGACCTTGCTGAAAACAGCTATTGGCTTTTCTCCCACTATTTTCTTTTTATTATTATTTTTTTTTGTAAGATGGTGATCTACTGTACTATGGGACAATGTTCTCCCACGAGCATATGCACACTATCCCATGGGGATTGCTGCACATGCTAAGTGCAGCTGTTCTCCCTACGAAAGTGGCCTTAGTTAATCTATCCTTTTGTTTTAGCTTTGCTCGAGGTCTAGCAAAGTGTAAGTTAGGGGTGTGATGAGAACCTGAATACACCATTTAGGGCCCCTTAATAAGGACTTTGTTATACCTTCCGATGAGATTAATTAGCTTAATTATGTTATTTTAATGTATCTATTTTAGGTTAGAAAGACCTTACATATGTGCCATGTGTTTCATCTTTTAATGTGATTTTTTTACCTGACAGTTGGACAATGTTATCTTAAAAAATGATTTTAATATCTGAAGTGGATTTAAATGTAGCGATTAGAAATTCCACGCCTTTAATTCTCATATAATACTGGATGATTTTTAGGTTAGAAAGACAGTTGACATGATCAATTTTATTTGTGGAGTCATTATAGTAGCTATAGTTCGTTCAGTAGCTATAGATCGTAAAGGAACATTATTAGTCTGAAAATTAAAGTATGGAAATATTCACAAATGGTAGTCTTTGGGCCACATTAGCAAAATGAAGTGAAAGGATACTAATTTCATCAAAATGCAAAGAAAGATTTTAAGAAGAGGATCTGGTATTACCTTGACCCAAGCTTAGTTCGAACACCATGCGACTAAGTATGAACCTGGACCAAAACCCAAGTTACCCCACTAGAGCCAAAATCTGAGTGTAACATAGGTTAAGTCAAAGTTATACCTGATTTCCAAACATCCAATGATATTAATATTCTTGTATATAATATAAATAAATAAACTTGGATGGCTCTGTTGCGGCTATCACTCGTGGTCATGGACCCCTTCATATAGACTCCTCAAAAGTGGAGCCCACCTGGGGTCATGTCTATCATGGAAGAGGTGGGAGATCAAAAGATCTAAATGGAATCAACGTATTGCAAAACCTAAACTATGATAAATTAAGTTTACTCTATAACTATATTTTCATCATCAAAATTTTTTTTGGTAACCCACGGTTTCCCCTGCCTAGCCTAGCCTAGGAGCCTTTGGCCTTGAGCCCGAGTGACATTCGATTATAGACGGCCGAGAATTAATCAAAGAGCACATGCAAACCCTCTAACCTACATGCACCGGATAAAACTACAGGAAGGGGCCAACGAAGTGTCATCATTGCCTCATGCCATAATTATAAAATTATGAGTTTTTTGTATATACCCCCCTATAGTTTATAAGATTTGTAAATAGGCCCCTGTGGTTTCAGAATTTGTAAATAGGCCCCTGCCCATGCATTTTAATACCTTTTGTATCCCTAATTAAGTGGGTTTGACGGTAAACAAGAAGGGGTGTTAGTTTTTTGCTCATTTTTTTATAAAAATGACACTTTTGCCCTTAGAACCAATTTTTATATATATCCCTAAGGTTTCTAATATTTATAAATAGGCCCCTGTGGTGGGGATAGATAATAATAGACCCTTCTCCACTATTGTGGTGGTGGGTTAAATTTTCCTAATCCTATAAACGTGCCGCTTCTCTCTCGCTTGTCTCAATTGTGATCGATGACTTTAATCTATTCCCTATCTTTATCACACATGCATGTCAATATGTGGCACAATGGCAAAGCATGTTTGGAATTGATTTTACTATTTTAGGAAGCAACTGGTTGAGTGAGGTTTCATTTAATCTAACTGATATCTGCCATTAATTGTTTTTCTAAAACGTCATATATTCATTTAAATGGTTGGCCCAATACTAGAATTCTACTTTAATTGGCACTTCTTTCTTTCTCTATAATGGACTAATAATACTTGGTTTAAAGTGGAATTGCTAAATGGATCGACCACATGATAGGCCCCACACGAACTCAACCACATGAGTAGAGAAAGGATCATATGCATAGAACAATGAGGCAGATGTAATTGCACAAATGGACAGATCTTTTTATTTTATTTTATTTTATTTTATCTTATCATTTCTTTCTTTCAGTGTCAATGAATGGATGGATAGGACCAATGGACTTGGTCATCACACAGAAAGAATGGGCCAATTCTGCATGGCCTCTCTCTGGTGCACTTGTATAGCGTGCTCAATTTTAATTAAAAAAGTCACTACAACAAAAAACACCATTAGTGACAAAAAATCAATGTTGACACGGAACGCACACAAAGGTGACAAAAAAATTTGTTGCTTGTCAAAAATTTTTGTCATCGAAAGACAAAATTTTGGGTGACAAGTACAAACTTTTCACTGAAAGATCTAAAATCACAAAAATTTGCTATTTTTATTGACATAAGTAAGACCGCATTGACAAAAGTTGTGGAAAACACATTGGTTCCAACAAAGATTTCCCCCAAAAGAGTGTGAAAGTTTTGCCAACTCGTATGTTCCTAATGGCGATGTAATAATGTATTGACAATTATTTTGCCTACTGGCGACGCATAGGTATGCGTCCACAAAGCCCCCATTTAATAAAATTCTTTTTTGCCAAAATAATATGAGCACACATTTTAATCACTTTGATTAATTCCCAACTCTCTGCCTCTTTCTTGTTTTTCTTTCTTTCTTTTTTTTTTTTTTTTAAATTGTGGGGCAACTACAATGGCGTTACTTTTTGGCAGTTAACCAAGATGGAATTGAAGACTTTTTGTAGTTAACTGGAACACTTGTTTTGAATTATTTTTGTCATTTGACACGACACACCGTGTATGGATGTTTTGTAGTTATGCTACTATTAACTTTGAAGTGTTCATTGTTAAAGGATGAATATTTTGAAGGCTTGTGAACTTGGATGATAGAATGTTGACTTGTTGGATATTTGATTTGAATGATATTTTGCGTCTTTGTGGTATAAGTTTTGCTAATGGGTGTATCTAGATACAAATATTTGAAACTTTGTAAGCATGTGCGAGATGATAATTTGGGTGGCACAAATATTTTGATTGTGTTTTTTTGTGACAAAAAGAGTATGTCACCCTTGTGTGCCAACTTGGTAATATTATCGGTGACACGCATTTGGTTGTCAGGGTAAATATTTTCAGTGACAATTCTTGTCACAAAAGATCTCTTTTCTATGGCACCCATATTGTTGTCACCATTGCTTTCAGTGACACCCTACTATGTCATGGAAAATCTTTCTTCCACAACACCATATTTTTGTCACTGTTGACATAATTCCGTGACAAGTGCACAAACTTTGTCACCCTTGACTTTTAGTGTCATGGATATAATGACACCCCCATCTCGTGTCACCAATGATAATAAGTGACAAAAATTGGGCCTTCGGTGACATTTTTTCATGTCACCAAACATGTTTTTTCTTGTAGTGAGTGGTGGTGTAATCTCATAGAAAATTGTTTAATTCCACCCTATTTTCATCTCAAATTGGAACCCATTTCTCAATTTGTATAAGTAGCATCAAAGTATCAATAAAAAAATTCGCATTGTGTTATTATAAATCAACACATAACAAATAAATAGTTTTTTTAACCAATAGAAAGAAAAAGTTACTTGTGTTCATAAGCTTGGTGCACATCAACATTATAAATAAACATCCTGAATTTTGACCAACTTCCCACATTAAGTTTGAGCCTCTTGATTTTCATTAACATTAATCAACTAAAATGAAGATCCACGCTCTGTAATTCATCCAAACTTCTCGTGCCAGACCCTGCAAATGATAGGACAGTTAGAGGATGAGTAGTTTAGAAACATGTTATAGGAAATGAAATATAAAAAGAGAATTTAACGTAAGGGCGCATAATCAAACCTATACTTTTAAATTATTCCTGCAAATTAAAAAAATAAAATTAGAATGTAAAGGACAATAAATGATATATATATATATATATTTGGAAAATAAGAAAATCTATATATTCATAAATAAATGCAATAGAAATATACTCACAATAGTGATCAAAGAGTCAGATGGTATCATTAGGTCGTGACCAACTGTATTCTTACATGTCCTTTTATTATGCCCGAGTTGTTTGCAGAGTGCATAAGTGACTTTTTGTTTGTGTGTTGGTTGACGACCGGTTGAAGGTTCTTCATCTACATCTCTTCTTCTATTACGACGAGGACGTCCAGGTGGGTGATGATTGGATGGTGGATGGACATCATATACTTCTGGTTTATTCCACTGTTCCTTGTGTGGAATTGGGTGGAGGACATGAACGTATGTTGCTTGCAAAGTTGTGGTCTTATAACATGGGGCACAATATGCCTCCAGTCTTTCCCTCCTATTTAGAATGCATGCAACTGCATGTTTGCAAGGGATCCCAGAAACTTGCCACTGACGGCATGTACAACTATGGAGATGAAGAAACACTGTGTGTCGTCCATCATTTGCATTAACCTCATATTCGTCGCTGCCCGCAAATAATAGTGCGCACCCCCTTGATTTCAATTCAATCTCTTTCATTTCATCATCAACTTTTTTAACGATGGCATTTTCCCATGCAATAGACTCTTTACGTCGATCATAAAATTTCACCATCAACTTCCTCCTAATGACATCAACAAGGTCACATATTGGCTGTGCTCGGGCACTAGCTATGTAGTTATTCCAGGATTCTGAAAAGTTGTTAGTGATTTCCTTGCACTTCACATCTTCATTAAAATAAGCTCTACTCCATTGATAAGGAGGCACAACATCACACCATGCACGTGCTTGTGGTGAGAGCTCTTTCAATTTTTCCATTTCCTTATTAAACTCATATATAGTGTAGGCTCTTGCGGCCCTCCAAAATATAATTTTCAGTAGTAGACCCTTGTGTTCCTTCTGAAAATTTTTGTACATGTGTCTAACACAATAGGGATGTGAGAGTACGCAAACCATCTCCCATTACAGGTTGGGTTGTATGCCCTTTAAGTTGATGGAGATGAATAGAGCTAGCTTAGCTACTTGGTTTTGAGATTGCCATGGAGCTTTTTTCTGGATTTTTTGAGAGAAGCCTTTTTCATGCACAGATTAAAGAACATAGTGTTGGAAATGCTACAAAACAGGGCTGCTATCAAATAGAATTTAAATAAAACAATAGTACTCGATTGTTGAGGACTGCAACTGTGATTTGTTGGCAGAAGACAAAGAGCAGCAACGAAAGCAAATATGTGGCCGAGGCACGTCTGACGATGCTCTCTTTAGGACGAGTTCTGCCCTTGGGATTAAACCCTGTGATTAAACCCAGGTGCGAAGAGCGAACCCCCTGTTCGCTCGAGCAAACTTGAGACTTCTAATTTTGGACAAATTTCTCTTCCAAGTTTCTCTATGAGGCAACTTTCTATTCCCTAAGCCTTTGAGACACGAATTGTGAATTATAAAAAGGCTTCATATCTCTCTCTCAAGAACACTGATCAAGAAGAAAATCCCCCATGGGACCTTAAGCTTTTAAAAATGGCTTAGATCTTATTTGGTGTCATTTTGTAAAGAATATCTAAAAATATCCCTTTTGTATAGAGAATATCTAAAAATATCCTTACTTGGAGAGAATCTCTCAAGTCTCCTTGATTTTGGGAGAGATTTTCTCAAAGTTTCTCAAATCCCCTTTCTTTTTGGAGAGGATTTCTCAAGAATCTCCTCTTTAGGAGAGAATATCTCAAATCTCCTTTTCTTTCAGGAAGTTTGCTAATTTTTAGCACTTACCTCCTTGCTTTTCTCCTCCTTTCCTCTTTTGGTTTGCTTTTTCTATAAAAGCAATGGAGATGGTTTTTTTTTTTTTTTATTTCTCTTGTTGCTTTCTTTTTGCAAAAACCTCCAAGATAAAGAATTTCTCGAGGATCTTCGAGTTTCTTCTTCTTCTTCTCCATGGCTTCAAGTAGGTCTTCTTTTTCCAAGAAAACCCCATGTAGATGTAGAAAAGTTTCCTCTCTTTTTTTTTTTTTTGCGTGTTTTCTTTTCCTCTTTTTTTTTTTTGTACACGTTCTCCTTTTTTTTCTTTCTTCCCTTTTTTTTTTCTTTTTTTTTTTCGCCCCCCTTTTTTTTTTGGTGCTGTACGGACAGGTCCGTACGGACCTGGCCGTATAGCCACGTGGCCTGTGGGCCACGTCCCATGGGCCAACCCCTTGTTTTTTTTTTTTTTTTTTTTTGAAGAGGTTTTTTTTCTTCTCTTTTTTTTTCTTTTTTTTTTGCTCACCATGATATGAGGTTTATACAATTCAAGATGATCATGCATTTTTTCTTTTTCTTTTTTTTTTTTTTAACGCATCAAGATAAAAGGCTAGAATTTCTAGGTCAAGTCAACATGGATTTTGACTTAGACAAAGTTTGATTGGTTTTGACCCAAATTGGGTTGGAGTTTGGTCAAACTTTTGTCAAAGTTTTCCTAGCATCTAATGCATGATGGTTTTATGCATGATTTTTGGTAAATGGAATTGGGAGCATGATGATGCATACCTCGAATTTTCTTGCAAGTCTTGGGATTTTTGGAGCTTGCAGCAATGTTGAGCCCACTTCTCCAGTCTCGCAGAATTTCGAGGAGCTTTGCAAGTTTTTGGAATTTTTGAGCTCGCAGCAATGTTGAGCTCTTTTCCGATCTTGCGAAGATTTGAGAAGAAAGGCTTGATCTCACAGCAATGTTTGAATTCGAGTCTTCTTCGAGAATCCTTCATTGATCATGAGCTCGCAGCAATGTTGAGCTCATCTTCAAGCTTCCTTTCTTTTTCGGGGTGCCTCCCCTTTCTTCGAAATTGCCCCGGAACCATGCCAAAATTTCGTTAGGATTTTTTTAGCAAAATTCTGTCATTTGGTGCTTGATTTCTTCATTTCTGACTTTTTGGATAGTGATATCCGGTTGCCCAGAGAAAGCACTCTGATCCGTCAGGTTGAAGAGGTTGACGGGAATCTCCGAAGAAAGACTCAGGAGCATGAGCGATGACAACTTCTTTAGGAGGGATTGCCTCGTGCTGAAGATGGATCGTGGTTTTCTGCCGCATTTTATGGCGGCATCTTGAAGAAGCGTGACCTGGAAGCTTTGGAGGCTGAGGCCAAAAGTCTGCTCGAGGACCTTAGTCTTTGGTTGAAGACTATGATGGACTGAGCTTTTGACAAACTTTCATTTTATTTTTTTTTGTACCTCTATGTATAAATATTTTGGCACTCTATTTTTTTTGTATCCCCTTGTTCTACTTAAATTCTTTTTGTTGAAAATAAGCAAAAGTTGGATGGGAATGTTTGTTTGAAAATCTTGATCAAAAGGTTATCATTTTGTGAAAATCTTTTGTCAAAAGTGTTGTTTTGGCATGAAAGCCAGATTTTGTGGCACAAAGCCTGGTTTTTGATGGCTTGAAAGCTGAAAATTTTGAGGTGGCATGAAAGCCGATTTTGGTGGCATGAAAGCCAAATTTTGGTGGCGTGAAAGCCGATGTGGCATGGAAGCCAATTTTTGGTGGCATGAGAGCCGATGTGGCATGGAAGCCGGATTTTTGGCATGAGAGCCGAATTTTTTGTTTTTGGCGTAAAAAGCCGGATTTTGGCATGAGAGCCGATTTTTTGTTTTTGGCGTAAAAGCCGGATTTTTGGCATGAGAAGCCGAGTTTTTTTTTGGCGTAAAAGCCGGATTTTTTTTGAAAACCAAGTTTTGTTTTGTTGGCATGAGAGCCAGATTTGTTTTTGATTTTTGGCGTGAAAGCCGATTTTTTTGATTTTTGGCGTGAAAGCCGATTTTTGGCGGAGAAGCCGAGTTTTTTTTGGCGTAAAAAGTTTTTGGCGTAAAAGCCAGGTTTTTGGTTTTCAAAAATGCAAGTATCGACTAAGAGTCGCCTCCCTGCTGAATGGTATTGCAAGTATCGATGGAATGTCGCCTCCTTGCTCATTCGGTTGCGAGTATCGATGGAATGTCGCTTCCTCGCGAAGTTGGGTGCAAGTATCGACTAAGCGTCGCTTCCCTGCTTTTTCTTCAAAAATTTTGTTTTGCGGGTATCGATGGAATGTCGCCTCCCCACGATTTTTGAAATTTGAGGTTTTTTCGAACCTTTGTTTTTCTTTTGAAATTTGGGTTGTGGATATCAACTGGAATGTTGCGTCTCCACGATTTTTTGAAATTTTGCAAGTATCAACGAGGTGTTGCTTCCTTGCGGTTTTGAGGTTTTGGAAGTATCGAATGGGGTTTGCATCCTTCCAATGGGTTTTTGCGAGTATCGACTTGACATCGCTTTCCCGATTTTTGTTTTTAGACACGAGGGTCGTAAATTTTGACCTAAAACCATTTTTGGCGCGTAAAAGGTAAGGCGGACTAGGGTGGAAATTCCTAAGTCCTGATTTTTGTTTCAAACCAAGAATTTTGGGTTCAAGGATCGAAAATTTTGGTTAAGTTTGGGAAGAGGCTCCTAAACTTAGATTTTTGGATTTTGATTTTCTTTTGAACAATGAAACGATGAAAGTAAGCATTGTTTTGAAAGTTCAACATAAAGATGAAAATTCCAAAAGGAGTGGGTTTGACGAGCAAGTACCTAGAAATAGGCTTTGGCCTTGCAGGCGTCGCTCTGACCCAGTGGAGGAAGTCTTCAAGGGTAGTACCGCTTCAAGAACTTGCCGTTGATGGGCAGCATACATCTATCACCTTCCATGTTTAGAAGTGCGTATGCGCCATTGGAGAAGACTTGGTCGATGACGAAGGGTCCCTCCCATTTTGGTTCAAATTTGCCTTTGGATTTGTGAGCGAAAACCATCGGCCTTTTTACCGCAAGAACCAAGTCACCCTTTTTGTGGGCGCGTTGCCTGACCTTTTTGTCGAAAGATCCAGCCATGCGTGCTTGGTAGAGCTCAATGCTTTGGAGTGCTTCGAGCCGTCTCTCATCGAGATTGTCCAGCTCTTGGAGTCTTAATTTGACATTGCTTTCTTGCGTCATGTCATTTTGTAGAGATACCCTTAAGGAAGGAATTTGTACCTCTAAAGGGACAACAGCTTCGCATCCATAGACCAAGGAGAATGGCGTGCTATGGGTCGGTCCTCGAACGGTGGTTCGGTAGGCCCACAAAGCTTCGGATAGTTTGTCGCCCCAGTCTCTTTTGTGGCTAGAGACCATTTTCTTGAGAATTTTGCAGAGTGTCTTGTTGAAGGCCTCTGCCAGTCCATTCGCCGCCGGATTGTACGGAGTTGAAGGACAACTTTGGATTTTGTATTTGTCGCAGAACCTGTAGAATCTATGATCACGGAATTGTGGTCCGTTATCATGGACGAATCTTTTAGGTATGCCGAAGCGACAAATGATGTTGGTGCGCAAGAACTGAAGGACTGATGAGGTCTTCATTTCATTGAGCGCAAAAGCTTCTGACCACTTGGAGAAATAATCCGTAGCGGCGAAGATGAAGCGATGACCTTTGCTTGACGGAGGGGAGACAGGACCTACGATGTCCATACCCCAAGCTTCGAAAGGCCATGAAATTGCTGTAGGATGTAGCCATTCTGGAGGCATGTGGACATAGTCTCCATGAACTTGGCATTGTTGGCAGCGTTTAGCAAATTGCATTGCGTCAGCTACCATGGTAGGCCAATAATAACCTAACCTTTTTATCTGATCGTAGAGCTTTGGACCAGCCTGATGAGCTCCACAAAGACCAGCATGCACCTCTTTGAGAGTTTCTTTAGCTTCTTGTTGTGATAAGCAGCGTAGAAGTACTCCATTGTAGGATTTTCTGTAGAGCATCTTTGAAGGAATGTCCAGATGAAAGTTTGGGGTTCGTCTTTGAACACTTACCCGTTCTTTTGGATCTTCAGGCAGGATTCCGAACATAATATAATCAATGAACGGATCCCTCCAGTCGCCGATCGGAGGTCTGAGGATGGAGATCCGACTTCCAACCAGTTGGTGGCACTCAGCAACTGCTTGGTGTGTATTGAGGGGAGGGAGAATCCTTCTCTCACACACTGTAACTTGCATCTGTTCTCCTTCTTGGACCGCCATAGAGGCGGCGAGTCCAGCCAGGGCATCTGCACGGATGTTTTCGCCTCTACGAATGTGGGTGATATGACAGATGTCAAATTTTTGCCGAAGTGATTGCGCCTTGTTGTAGTAAGGCAACAGATCAGGCTTCCTGATTTCAAATTTCTGATTCATCTGGTTGACGATCAGTTGAGAATCCCCGAAGGCTTCTAGCACTGTGATGCCGGATTCGAGGGCGAGTTCCAATCCTACAATCAGGGCTTGGTACTCAGCTGCATTGTTTGAACATGGTTCCAGTAGCGAGAAGGCGTGTGGAATCATGTATTTGTCGGGACTAACAAAGAGGATGCCAATCCCTGATATTTGATTTCCTTTTTCACTTGTCCTGGTTGCACCGTCGAAGTACATATCCCAGGAAGCATTTGATAAGGAAGCCTCCACGTTGTAGACTGACTCGTCTGGGAGATCATCCCTGAGTGGAGAATCTTCAGGCAACGGATGCTCTGCAAGAAAGTCTGCCAGAGCTTGACCTTTGATTGCCTTTTGTGGTACATACCTAATATCAAATTGTGACAGGAGGATAGACCATTTTGCCAGTCGGGCATTGAGGGAACCTGCTTTTGTGACAAGGACCTTCAGGAGATTGATCCTCGAGATCAGGTATACTGTGTTGGACAGCAGATAGTGACGTAGCTTTTGTACAGCAAACATCACTGCAAGACATTCTTTTTCGACTGGAGAGTAGCGATGCTCTGCACCTACCAGCATGCGGCTGAGATAGTATAGAGCAGCTTCTTTTCCCTCGTGATTTCCTTGTGCAAGTAGAGCTCCCAAAGAGTGGTCGAGGGCTCTTGTGTACAAGATAAATGGTTTTCCAGTTGTGGGGGCAGCCAGTACTGGAGGTTTGGTCAGGTATGACTTGATGTCTTGGAACGCAGTTTCGCATTCAGCATCCCAGACAAAGTCCACGCCCTTTTTCATTAGGCGGGAGAATGGACGGCATTTCCCTGACAGGTTGGAGATGAACCGTCGAATGTATGCCAATCTTCCTTGAAGCCCTTTTAACTGTCTCAAGGTTTTTGGGGATGGCATTTCTAGGATAGCCTTGACTTTGATAGGGTCAAGTTCTATTCCCGCTTTCCGAACTACGAATCCGAGGAACTTACCCGATGATACACCGAAGAAGCATTTTAGGGGATTCATTCGCAGTTTGTGCCTGCGTAGTCGGAGGAAGACTTCTCGAAGATCTTTGAGATGGTCTTCTTTCTTTTTGCTTTTGACGGCGAGGTCATCAACGTAGCATTCGACCGTCTTATGCTGCATATCTTGGAATATCTTCATCATAGCCCTCTGATATGTCGCACCAGCGTTTTTAAGACCAAATGGCATTACAGTGTAACAATACACGCCAAATGGGGTCCGAAATGACGTGTGTTTTTCATCTTCAGGATGCATTTTTATCTGATTGTACCCAGAGAAACCATCCATGAATGTCATCCGCTCGAATCCACAGGTGTTGTCGATCATCACCTCCGGTATGGGGAGCGGAAATTCATCTTTAGGACATGCATTGTTCAGGTCTCTATAATCAATACAGACCCTGATCTGCCCATTTTTCTTTGTCACTGGGACGATGTTGGCCAACCATTCAGGATGCTGTTCCTCGCGGATGAAGCCAACGTTTTTGAGTTTCTGGACTTCTTGTTCAATTTTGTCCATTATGTCAGGACGAAATCTTCTTTGGCCTTGTTTGACAGGCTTGATATCTTCTTGTAGATTGAGTTTGTGAACTGCTATTTTGGGGTCTAAACCAGGCATTTCAGCGTAAGACCATGCAAAACAATCAACAAACTCACGAAGAAAAGCGATATACTCGGGTAACTCATCATCCTTTATATTCTTGCTTATGAATACAGGACGTGGGCTATCTGGCGTTCCCAAGTCTAGCTTTTGAACAGAATCTTCTGTTGGAAGACTTGAAGGTGGTTCCTCCTCAATATTTTCGGAGGCTCCCAACTCAACAAGACCTTCCGGAGTTTCAAAGGTTTTCTCAGACCAAGGCTGTGCTTCTGACCATGGGTCTTCTTGATCGGCACTCTTCTCAAGACTTGCTATGAGATGGTCCCAATCACCTGCTGAAACTGGATCGAAGTATGGCACTTCTTTTGGAGATGATGGTTCTTCTGGACCAGAAGACTGTGCATCTGTATCATCGGACAATTCCTCTTTATCATCAGAGAAATCGTACCAATTGGAGGGGCTTCCTGGATCCTTGACGGGTAACTCTTCAAAGAGATATCCAGGGAGATCAATGTCTTCAAAGACACGAGATGTTGAGGCTTCGTCGGCCAGACGACTTTGTAGCCTTTGGGTCAACTGTCTCATGGGAGCATCAGGGTCGTAGCCCAGTCCGTATGAAGACTTTTCTATATGACGATAGAGTTTCCAATCCTCCTGCTGGCCTTTTGTCAGGGTGGGCTCCAATGGTACGAGGATACCGTGGCCACCTCCCAAGCCGCTTGGATTTCGAGCGTCATAGCCCATTTTCTTCATGATAGCTTGCGCCATTGGACTATACAAGGATAGTTGTGGCATACCTTCGTTTTGGAAAGGCTCAAGCGAAGAGTTTGATGAAGAAGCCGCCGACCTGTGGAAAAAGATCGGCTTTTCTTTTGGTGAGGTTGTCGGAACAACGAAGGAAGCTGATGCTGGATCGTCTATGCCAGCAGGTGCCTCCAATGGAGTGAGAGCAGGTTGAGCTTGCTGAGTATCAGCTTGGCTTGACGACGTGTCGTCTTCTGTCTCTGAATCCGAATCTGTGTCTTGCATAATAGACACAAAGGAGATGACAAACTTGCCCCCAGGCTTTTGTTTGGTCTTCTTTGCCTTGGTAGTTATTACTAGCGGCTTTGAAGACTTGAGGGAGACAACAAAAGGAGATTGATTGATCTCCTCGGTTTCGCCGGATGGTTGATTTTCTTCCGGTGGTTGCTGGGGAGCCTTGCCTTTATCTTTCTGGAGACTTTCGGCAAAGGATGCTATTTCTTTCTCCTTTTCTTCGTTTTCATCTTTGTACATCTGCGAGTCTGCGAAATGGACTTCTTTGCCTTTGAAAGGCTTTTTGTCCGCAAATACGCGATGTACCAAGCCGTCGTCGCCAACAAACTTGATGCACTGATGAAGAGTTGAAGGAACAACACCACTCTCGTGTATCCAAGGGCGTCCGAGAAGGATGTTGTAGCATGAGGGGGTCTTTATTGCATATACAGTGACTTCAGAGATAAGATCACCGATTTGCAACTTGAACCTAATCTTGCCGATAGGCCTCTGAGCGCTTCCATCGTATCCAAAGATAGACACGGATGTATGACTCAGCTTGCTAGGCGGGATGCCCAGCTCTTCGAGTGCCGAAGTAGAGATGAGGTTGAGGGCAGAACCTGGATCGATCTGTACTCTGTGTATCGGCATCTCTTTGATGTACCCTGTAAAGTATAAGGGCCGGTTGTGCTTTGTTTCGCCTAGTAGGAGGTCTTCCTTAGTGAAGGCGATAGTTGCACTTGCTGCTTTTTGAACTGAGAGGCAATCATTGCAAGATCCCTCAGTCTTCTTCTTTTCTCCTTTTGAGGAGGTATTTGATTTTTTAACCCTATAGTCCATTTCAATTTGTAGGACTTGTGGGGCATGCTTGTCGACATCCATATTCAGTCTTTGCAGTTCTGAAATGAGACTATCACGAGTTTGGGGAGACATTCGTAATAAGTCTAGGATGTGCAGGCGTGCAGGTATATGTCTAAAGTGCTCAATCAAGTCATACTTGAAAGCCTCCTTAGGGCCTGCATTTTCATTAATGTTGCCACTTGGGGCGCTTACATTCTGTCCCGAAGGATTTACATAAGAAGAAGAAGTTAGATTGTAGTTTTTGTGGTAATCCCGGCCAGAGCGGGTACCTTTACCAACTTCGAGAGCTTCTGGAGACGGTTCTTCATTCGGAAGTCCACCCTCGGGATTGAGGGGCTGATCCTTTTCATTTGCTGAAGATGCTTCCGTGTCAACCTTACCATCCTCAGTGATTGCATTGCATGGGGCATTTTCCGGGAACAAGTCCTGAACAGCGTCCAGCAATTTGTCTTCTTTGTTTACAACTTCATCGGTCCAGACATCACCCATGAGGTTAGGCATCTGGGACCAGTTGACTGGGTAGACTTCATCGGTAGAGACGTCTTCAAGGTGGTCAGCCAGAAGAGGTCTGTACTCTGATGTGACAGTCTCAGAAGACGAAGGTTGAGAAGATGCCATCTCCGAGGTAGTAATATCAGAGGATATACTACCTGATGTAGTATGGGAGTTTGTGGCCTCAGCAGATGAAGCTCCAAAGGCGCTGTCGTCTCGAACTATCGCATTGCAAGCAATAGGGAACGTCTCCGGAACGGATTGTTGGGAGTCAGATTCATCCTCTGATGTAAGGGGATCATCCACCCAGCAGTTCTCTTCATTTTCAGGAGTTACTGGAGGGGACTCCTGTAGATTTTCCGGGATCACCGGTTCTGGATTGCGATGAAGCTGATTGATGTGATCTTGTCCTTGCTCTATGGCAAGACGCTGCAAGATCCTTGCATATTCTTCGAGATCAGGCATAGGGGCCAGATCTTCTTCTTCATCTACTCCTTGTAATTCCTCCTGATCGGGTTCTACCGGAGCATTAGCAGGTGCTGTGTCAACAGCATTTTCCTGAACAACCTCTTGGTCTCCTTCATCATCAGACCAAGATCCCTGTGGTTGTAAAGGGTTATACCAGATCACCGGCATGAGATGGGATTCGGGGATCCATTCCTCGTCGGAGAGGTATTCTCCTGTTTCGAGGGATTCCTCCCATTCATCGGTGTCACTGGCGGTGTCACTGGACTCGTACCCATCCATGGGGAATCCAACTACTGAATTGCAAGAGTATGATGGCCCCTGCATGTCTTCAGTCTTTAGCAGTGATGGCATGAAGTCACGAAGGGTGAATTTCCTTACCGGCCTTGAAGTCTCGGAAGGAGACTTTTCTGCTGCCCCCAGTGAAGGGGTAGGGGAAGTTTCTGTCTTTTCAGGAACTTCTTGTTTTGGCTGAGCTTTCTCCTGCTGTTTAAGCTTACGGAGTTGTCTCCTGGCTTGCCTTCGCTGTCGAGCGGTCGGCTTTGTTTTGACGATCTCCCAGTTTTCATCTTCCAGGAGATCGGGATGTACCCATATGGGCTGTCCATCTGGTGTTGGGCACGGGACTAGCTCTTGGGATGTTTGAGCCATTTTTATCACCTTGAAGGAAGTAGTGACCTTCTTCTTTGGTGACTTTTGTGTTTGTCCATATGACACCATGTTGACGGAGGCAGACCCATAGTTTTTGTCAAAGGTGATGACTCCGTTTTTCCACATCTCGTTGATCTTTTCTCTCACAACGAAGCATTGGTTGAGAGGATGCGAGATCATCTGGTGGTATGGACAGTACCGGGGATCGTTGGTTTTGCCAACATCTCCTGGTCTTTTGGGTTCAGGCAGGGTGAGCTTCCCGTTTGCCAAGAGAGCCTCGAAGATTTCTTCGACATCTTCATCGAACGGGTATTTCTTTTCTACTCGTTCTTTGAAGGCATCAGAGAGTTCAGGTCTCTTACCTGCACCTTTCTCGATCGATCGAGAAATCGACATGACAGATGGTACCAGCCCACTGGTAGCAATTAATGTCTAAAATTGCATGATCATCCGACAACAATCGACACGAAAAATCCACTAACGATCAAGGCTTCCTACGTCACGGGAAGAATCCAAAAAGACGCGGCGCGGCCCGCCACTCTTCAAGTACTTCGGCGGCCACTTAATACGGTTAATGACACTTTTTATGACAAATGAACGTGGTTGATTACTCATTAATGTGGAAAGCCCAATCAGAAACTAAGGAGTGAGAGTTACAAGTCAAGCACAATTATGGCATTAAACAATGTAACTCCTACCATCATGGAGTTTGAATGCAATTAAAAGCCCATTATTCTTCAATGGCCAATCAAAACTCAAGAAAAAGGAATTACAAAAGGAGTTACAAAAGACATAAATGAAAATATGTAACTCCTCCCATCATGGAGCATTAATGCAATTAATGCATTTAAAGCCCATAAACTCCCCCTATGGCCACCAAAAGCCTATAAAAAGAGGCTATTTCCACCATCCCGGAGCATGATGTACACAAGGTGCAAATCCTAGAAAAAACTCTACAACATTGCTACGACGCTCTAACGACGATCTTTCCTCCGTTAAAGAAGTTCTGCAGCGACCACCACTACAAGGTGACCAAAGTCCCTTAGCGCCCCCCCCCCCCCCCCCCCCCACCCAAAGGCCTTCTCCTTCTATCTCCATGGCTTAGACGCGGCTTCTCAGCCTGTCTACTTGGATTTTTATTGGATATAGGACATCTTTGTCTTTATTCTCTAAAATTCTAAGGTTTAAGCCGAGCCAAGAGAATCAAAGGCATCCTCTGTTATCATCTGAAGGATGACGGCAAAGTCCAAACAGAACTTGCGACCGTCCATCTAAACGAGTCCATGCAATATCCTGAGAAGTTGGATTTTCCTTTCTTCCTTTTCATTGTATTTTGTATTGTTTAAAGAGACATAAAAATCGCAAATCTTGTCTTCTATTTATTATAAGAATTGTAAACCACCTTTCACGGCAACAAACAAATGAAAATCGCCTTTCACGGCATTCAAATCTAAATCATGTCTCTTTTCTTAACACATGTGCAATGAAAGTTAGAAAAAAATTAAATTTCTTTTCTACTTGTGAAAGTGGATCCATGGACTACCACTTGTTAAATTCAAGTGAAGTAGAAAATTTGGCATACCCGTACAAAAACGTTGACGTTCGCTTTGTCTCCGATCATGCAAGGGTTGGATCTCACAGATTCTCACGTCCGCTGACCCCGGTAGTCCCACGGATTCCCTTAGAGGCAACAAATGTAGATGTCTGGACTTTCTTGGTTCGGTTCTTTAGCTCACTTTCTTTTTGGCATTACTCCGCATCATTGATTGACTCCATCAGCTTGAGATTGGCTTCGAACATGTCAACAGCCAACCTTTGAGAGATTGATTTCTTGCACCTGTAAGACAAGGCCCTCCGACTATTGATGAAAGCTTGAACCGACTCATTTTCTCCTTGCTTGGTTTGACTAGTGAGTTTAAGTTTATAAGCCGAACCTCTTCCTGAAAATGAAGTAGGAAGTCTTCTTCAAAAGCTGCCCATGAAAGAAGAGAATTTTCTTCTAACTACTTGTACCGGTCAAAGGTTGTCGTCCCCTTCAGTGTTCCTATGAACAATCTGATTTTCGGGGCATCAACATCCGGCATGCTCCAAATCTGTGATTTGAAGTACACCACATGCTGATATGCAGATCCTTTACGAGCGTAAGACTAGTAAAGTAGGGACTTTTAAATTTTGGGGATAAGGGACCAAATCCATTTCTAGTGGATATTTTGGCATGATCCCTTTTTTCTTCAGCCTATTTTCGTCCATGCTTTTGGCCAATATGTCAGCAACTTCTTTGAAAGTCATTGGCTTATCTAGATCAACCTGATGATTTCTTTCAAAAGATTGACCACCGTTTTACTTAAACAACTGTTGCAAGAGTTGTTACACTTGAGCTACCAGCTGATCAATTATGGCTTCATTGTTCTTACTAGAAGCTGGTTGACTACTCCTACTTGAAGAAGGTGGAGTTTCTGGAGGACGTTCATTGGGACCAACCATCCGATCCAGAAAACGTTGCAGCTGAGTGGCAATCTGGTTGATCCTATTGATTTCCTACTTAACCAGGTCTTCAACATTTTCAATCTAGTATTCTTTTCTGACATTTTATTCCCTTTCTTCATCATCATTTGTTGGGGCATCACTGTCTCCGACTATAAAAATTGGGTATTTTCCTAGGTGTGGAGATGCAGTAGTGCGGGGTGAGGAGCTACCCCCGAGACTTCGAGTGCTGTGAGAGGAGTCATCGTCAATCCTCCAAAGTACATGAGAAGAGGTGCCCGAGTGTTTTTGTTTATTGAAAAGGCTTCATCATCTGTAGCTGAAGAGACATGTCCTTAAGATGTACCAACAGAATTTGTTTTATCAGTAAGTACTTGATTGCAAGCTGCAACTCGACCGGTATGCTGGGTGCGCCTAGATCCAGCCACACCATGGCTACATCATGGTCTTCTTCTTTGACCACCCATATTCGAGTGATTTTTCTTTGATTTTGTTTCTGGCGGCAGGCCAGAGCCTTTTTCTTGATTTGATTGGCCAACCGAGTAGCCAAGGTATGGTCACCAAGCCTAACAACCATAGGCTTAGAGTGACCCAAAGTATAGTCCACCCCTTCTGGCTAGTGAGTTGGTAATATGAGGATATCCACATCCTCCTTTGGCTTTTGCAGCTCGGCTTTCTTTCGGAGCTGGTCCTTGAATTGGACTAACTCAGCAACATTACTGATGGAGAAATATTGTTGTTTCTTTGGATGCTTTAAGTGCACCTGTTGAGGTGGAAGAGTAGGTCCCACAATGACGGACGCAACTCGTCGTCCTCCAAACCTTCTTCCCTCTTTTTGAGTGAGAGGGTAGAAAGCGTTGTCTTCTATCTATGCCAAGGGTTTATCTTGGCACTTCTCTTTCTTGAATTTATGTGGTTTAGGAGACCGTGTAGTGCAACCTGGGATTTTGTCCTGTTATTGCATTGTTCTTCTTCTTTAAGAACTTGCGAAGGTCCTTCCCCTAACCAGGGTAGAAAGCGTTGCCTTCTATCGATGCCAAGGTTTATCTTGGCCCTTCTCTATCTTGAATTTATGTGGTTTAGGAGACCATGTAGTGCAACCTAGGATTTTGTCCTGTTGTTGCATTTTTTTTCTTCTTCTTCTTTAAGAACTTGCGAAGGTCCTTCCCCTAACTAGATTTAATCTTGACACTGTCCTTCTTGATTTCGAGGTTTGAGGTTCCCTTAACAATCTGCACTTTCCTTGCCCAATGCACATGTTTAGTGACATGGAGGTTAGATGATGCAGTCTTCTTGGAGTCTTTCGTGTTCTTGAGACGGACGCCAAAAGGATTTTGTGCGTATTTGGAGACCCATGGCTTCAGATGAGCCTCTTTCTTGGGAGGCTTAGTTGTAACATGAAAGATTTGCGTCCCAGGGGCAGCAGAAGTAAGCTGCTAAAATACAGAGACTTGATCATATGGAATTTCAGCTTCAGATTTGGGTCTTTTCTGACCCTTGGAGCTTCTCTTATCAAAGACAGAGACTTTGTAGAGGCGTTCCTTTGTCTCATCAAAAGTGATGATGGGAGACCCTATGTTTGGTCAGCAAAATAGGACCTGTGGGACATAATCAATAGTAGAGCATTCATAGACTTAGCCCAATCCTAAATCAGTCTATCTCACCATTATGATAGCCTATAGTGGCATATTTAAGTGGTGGAACATCATCTTTAACCAATCGGATTGAATAACCAAAATGGTTTGCAAAACATATATTTCCGGTGCCATTATTCCTACTTCTGCAGCTATAGGTTTGCATTTTTACCCAATATGGGAAGCAGCATCCGTTGATGAATGGTTATACAATGGTGGTCCTTATGAGCTAATTGTTCTACACTTCTTACTTGGTGTAGCTTGTTACATGGGTCGTGAATGGGAACTTAGTTTCCGTCTGGGTATGCGCCCTTGGATTGCTGTTGCATATTCAGCTCCTGTTGCAGCAGCTACTGCTGTTTTCTTGATCTACCCTATTGGTCAAGGAAGTTTTTCTGATGGTATGCCTTTAGGAATATCTGGTATATTTTTCTTCTTTAACTCCCGGTGTCATTTGTCCTAATGATCAACCATGAAATGGGCCACATTCTGGTACAATAGACATAGACCCCAAAGTGGGAAGAAGATTAGTTGGATCCAGTCAAATTCAAAGAAATGCGTTTGCCTTTTGACTTGCACCTTCTAAATGAATTGCCCAACCAGGATCCGTCAAGTCTAGAGGCGGAAAGTAGGGCAATTGAATGCTCACTGAACCACCGAGACTGACTTTTCATATGTCAAATAGATTGATCTCTATATGGTCTTACTAATTGGATCAATTCTCAATTGAGAAAAACCAATCGGCCATGTCTAGTGATTTTATGCGCAGACTGGCCAGTCGTCTTTATAAGGACTAACAGATATGCGCCAAACACACTAGCCGATGGCACTAAGCATATTGACCGATAAATGTGGAGTGTAATGGCTGGTAAGCGTTAAACATAGTGGATAATGTAAGCCAAGTGCGTTAGCCGATGGACTTCAAGTGTCCTGGCCAATGGGAGCTAATACACTAGCCGATGAGCGTCGGCTAGTCTTTGCTTCCAGTCGTCGGTTATCATTTGCCCGTAATAGCAAGTGGGTGCAGTGTATAACTTTGTAGAGCCTGTGATGACTGCTGATAAAACCATATTCTTCATCTAACGACCCATGGTCCTCTGTTTGAAATAAACGAAGATTGTGGCTTGACAACAACTTCTTTTCTTCTTGTTTCTCATATGGTTGATCAACGAGACGATTTTTGTATTTTTTGTATTTTCCCACAGACGGCGTTAATCTTCTGTTTCATTGGAAATTGAAAGAAAGGGAACTTTGTAATATCTATTTCTACTTCAACAAAGTATATGAAGACACAAGAATGATTTGCACTTACATGTTTGATTGTGTATTGAAAATCAATCTTGCTTTTAATTTTATATGGGTTCTACTCGTCTCGCCTTCCGAGTGCATGTCATTTACCCAAAAAAAAATAAATCATGCGACCACCTCGTTAGGCTTAGGAGATCAAACACAAAAGAATGTAAACATACAAAAATTGAAAAGGAAGGAAACAATTGTTGTCTACGGGCAATCTTTTTCGGCTT
>QPKB01000001.1:39315435-39343282 GCA_003546025.1 Camphora micrantha
AAAAGGGAAAACCCAAAACCAAAAACCCATATCCAAATGTCATTTCAAAATCCTTGCCTTGAGACGGTACATGACCCCTCTCATTACCGCGAAATCCCTTGGAAGCTCAAAAAGCAACTCCATCAAAAGAAAAACGCTCAAGACTCTTGGTCAAGCAAGAAGATCTCCTTCAAATTCTCTTCGAGGCACACCGACTGCTAGAGCTGCACCTCGCTGTACCTCGAGGGGGCATTTGTTGACACCAAAAATGTCACTATGTCCCTTCAACAAAGCTACATGGAGCCACATCCTGCCATAAATAGGAAGGCGCCACTTCAAGCACCAGATCTTGTCAGAATCAAACAAAAACTGCAAGCTCCTTCAAAGCAGCCAAAAGAGGGTACACATGAAGTTTCGGGCCATTTCGACATCATTTGGCCTAACTTCACTCCTCCGACAGCCAGACAGGAGCTCCCGGCAGCGACAGTGTCGAAGACTTCAAAACTTCGATCAGAGCCAGGAAAAATATAGAAGAAAAAAAAGAATGAAAAAAGATCAAAAAAAACGGCGAAGAAAAAGGAGGACCGAACGGCGGCCGAGCAGAAATGGGCCCAAAGCCCATGGTCGCCGGCGACCATGGAATTCCGGCGACCCAAAAGTCGCCGGAAACCCCTTTTTTCGGGTCCTTTTCGCGTTTTGAGTTGATTGGCCCCTGTGATTTTTCCAAAATCTGATTTTTCGTGCATGAAATCCGTCGATCTTCGTCAACATCACGGATTCGCCGCCAAAATCATTGGATGATCATTAGATGCCTCGAAATCGCCAACCGGCCGACAAAGAAAGCACATTTTCCGCCCGCCCGATCGTGAAATCGACAGGACAGATGTTGCCGGCATGTTGATATTAATCAATGTTTGAAATTGCATCGCCATCCGACATCAAACAACATGTGGATCCACCGGCGGTCATCGCAAGAAGAATTCCAAAAGACGCAGCGCGGCCCGCGACTCTTCAAGCGACTTGGCGACCAATTAATGAGGTTAAATGATCCGTTTTATGATAAGTTAATGCGGTCATTAACTCATTATTTTGGACGGCCCAATTAAAAGCAAGCAAATGGGAGTTACAAGTCAAAGGATTTATGGCATTAAAGCCATGAAACTCCTCTCATGATGGGGATTAAAGGCAATTAAAAGCTCATTATTCTCCATCGGCCAATCAGATTCAAGGAAAAAGGAGTTACAAAACAAATACTTTAAAACTTGTAACTCCTCCCATTATGAGCATTAATGCATTCAATGCTCATAAACCCTCTTAAATGGCTACCAAAGGCCTATAAATAGGAGGGCATTCCAAAGGGAAAACGGATCAGAAAAAAAGAGACGAAGAACGGAAAAAAGAATCCAGAGAAATCGCTAGAGAATTGCCCGGAAAATCCAGAGGCCCTGCAACTCTGCTGCAAAGACCACCAAAAGGTGATTGAAGTGCCCCCCCAAGGACCTCCCTTCTTCTACCAACATGGCTAAAACGTAGCTTTTCAGCCCGTTTACTTAGCTTTTTATCGGATATAAGACATTCTCTTGGTCTTTGTCCTTTAAAAATCTGAGGTTTAAAAGCCAAGCCAAGAATCCAAGCATCGTGTTCTCATCTGCATGGACGATGGAGGAGCCCATACATGACTCGCGACCGTCGATCTGAACGTGTCTCCACAATCGAATGAGAAGTCAGATTCCTTTTCTTGATTTCTATTGTACTTTATTTTTCTTTTTAGAGACAAAAATCACAACTCTTGTCTTTCATAATGGATAAGACTTGTAAATCGCCTTTTACGGCAAAATCGCCTTTCACGGCAACAAATGAAATCGCCTTTCACGGCATAAAAAAAAAAACCCTTTTGTCCCTTTTTTTAAAATATGTGTGCAATAGAAACTAGAAAAAGTTTCATTTCCCCTTTTTACTTGTGAAGGTGGATCTTCGGATCACCGTTTCTAAATTCCAAGTAGAAAAGAGAAATTGGCATACCCGTACAAAAAAAAAGAGATGTTGTTACCCTTTACTTTTCTTCTCCTCCCCTCAGCCGTACCTCGAAAGACCCGGGGCGGAGGCAGCGGGAGAGAGGGAAGAATCGGGTCCATCAGAACTTGGTCCTTCAAACTCCCCAGACAACTAAAAGAGAAGAGGAGACTAGGAAAGTCTCCCCCACTAGAAGAAAAGCAAACCCAAACCCAACAAAACGACTGCTAGCTCAAACAAAATGAAATCTAGTTAAAGGTCTAACGATTCCTCACCACGTCTTAAAGTTTCTATAGTGTTTTATGTCCTAAAAACTTGCCTCTCTGTTACCAATCTGTCACGCAGCTATCCGATCTTAGGGCGCGAGTTTGAGAATTAAGAAATAATTATGTTCTCCTAGGATCCGCGTGTGTGGGGATGCCAAATTCCCATCACAAGCAAGAATATTTCCTCATTTTATGTTCTAGTTTTTGGTACCTCGTTCTAAAGTGGGATTTTGGGGTTTCTGCTAATTAGGTGATTCTGGGCCCATTTGATGTGTTCGAGAGTGAATTTGGATTTGCTAGAGGCTAAGGCAAGTGATTAATTTCAAAATTTATGTGTTTGCTTGTCTACATTGATTTCCATGTTCTATTCTATGCATTTTTTAGTCTTTGGTACCTTGTTTAGTTCACTGTTTTATCAATTAATTGTAGTTATTGGTAGCTTAATTTAGTGTATAAATGATGGCCAAATGCCCCTCTAAAAATGTTGTGAAAATCCCCAAAAGTTATGTGTGTGTGTGTGTGGGGGGGGGGGGGGGGTGTGGTTTGAAAAGATGGAAAAACCAGCCTCGGCCATGACATGTCCGAGAGCTACCTGACATGGCATGGTTGACCGTGGGCCATGTCCGGATGGACTGTTTTGGGGCTATTTAAACCCCGTTTCCTCCTCAACCTTTTTCCAACTATTTTGAGGACTTGTGCACCATAATTAGTGCCATTGTTTGCCCCCTCTAATGAACCAATTGGAGGAAAATAAATCCGGTTCTCTAAGGTAGAATCTGGTACCTTAGACTTAGGACTTTTGACCATGACCTGGACTTACTTAGACTTGACCTCTGGACTTCGCTATATTACACTCTTGGGATTGTCTAAAGGCATACGAGGGACATTAATAAACCAAATGTAGGCATATTTAAGGCCTAATGATGTATCTAAATCACAGAGCATCAAGGTATCACTATACTTAACATCCAGACCTTAAATATACCTACATCACATTGCATCAAGGTATCACTATACTTGGCCAATTTCGGTCACATTTTGGCCGAAACAGAATTTTACACAATTAATTTTTTTTAAAAGTTTTTATACACATATATTATTTGTATTTCTTATATTTTCCCAAAATGTAATTCCAAAAAGTTTTACTAAAATGGATTAAATCCATATTTCTTGTTTTATTTTTTTTTATTTTTCTAGATATATATAAATATATTATTTTTATATTTAAATGAAATGTAATTCCAAGAAGTTTCACCGAAATTTAGAATTGGACAAAACTCTTCATTTGAGAGGCATAACCGAAATGTAATTTCGAGAAGTTTCGCCGAAATTCCGATTTGAACAAAACTCTTTATTTTGGAGGCCTAACCGAAATGGGGTACGAAACGATATTGACAACTATGATAATAATTAATAAACCTAAAAGCATAAAGACATACCTTGATAGGTGTGGGAGAGATGAGAAAGAGATTGGAGCACATGAGAGGAAGGTTTATGCACTTTACAATGAGTTGAGACAAAGGCGTTGATGAGAAAATCGGGAGTTATGGAAGCGGAAGGATGTTTTCAAAGTCGCATTTCTTTGAGAAGGTAGGAAGAGGATGTCATTTCAGAAAGGGCCGTTTGAGAAAGGGAACCACTTGTGGATCAAGGAGATGATGTGGATGCACTTGCTGACATGGCTTGTTGAGGATTGGGAGTTAGATCTTTTTTTTTTCAACCATTCTCAACTTTGAATCCTGTACGATGCATGGGTTAAGGCCTGTGCGACACATACGTTAAATCTCATGCAAATTGAATAGTTATCTTGAGTGGGCTTTTAACCCATGTTCAACCTGGGGGCTCGTGTGATGGTGTTGGTTGTCGTCCCCACAGAATCGTGCTTGATATTTTGTGAGTGTAAAACATGGTGTTTAGTTGCTCTGTTGCTGGTTGAATACCAGGGCAAACCCATGAATTCTCCCTTCACTACGTAGGAAAAACTCTTGGGAGGGCTCACATAAAAAAAGAAAAAAATGAATGGAGTTTTTAAAATATATATGGGCTCTTTAGAAAAATTAGGGGGGACACTAAGTAGGAAAAAGCTCTTAGGAGGGCTTACATATAAATAAAAAAAATGAATGGAGTTTTTAAAAATATATATGGAAGAAATTAGGGGTGGCACATGTAAAAGTTCCTGAAACTTCCTAAAACATAAGGGGAAATTCAGAAAAAAAAATCCAATCCACCAAAAACCACCAAACCCACCCCAACCACCCCCCCCCCCCCCCCCCCCCCCCCCCTCTGCTTGTGCTAGAACAACATTCAACTCCAAGTGGACTATGGTGGATCCTACCTAGTTAAAGGTACTAAGTTGTGCAGGATATTTCTATAGTGCGACTCAGACATTCTAAATTACTAAAATGTTCTTTGACTAAAAATAAAACCAAATTTTAAGGTGGTTCCACCTAAATGTGCTCTTAAAAATTTACAAAACCCATATATTTTGAAAGAGATCTAACAATCTTCATTTGCACAACTTAACATAATTCAAAAGGTTCCAACAGTCAAAATGGAATCATTAAATATCGATATAGAGTAGCGAGAATCAACATCTAGTTAAGAAACTCAATCACCAAAGATGGAGGAGATGATTTCATGGAAAGGCTATGTCATCATCAAAGCTTTATCCCGTTATTAATTGCCAGCCAAAAATGATATACATGTTGATAGATAAAACTGGTAAATGCCGCCACATTCATTATTTCTTCAACATGGCAATTTTAGGTCAACTTCTTCCCACATCTTCTCACAAATAGGGTTGTAAACGAGGGTCGGTTCCGGTCCTGGTCCATCTCGAAACCGGAACGGTTAAGGAGAAGCTAGAACTAGATCCGGACCTGGAACCGTTTTGGAATCGGTTTCTTGGCTCCGAAACCAGAACCAAGAACCAGAACCAAAACTATATATGGGACGAGTCTAGATCTGGGTCCTGGTCTAGGTAGAGAATGATATTAAAAAAGATATAGTTTTAGGAGAGATTTTCAAAAATTGAGGTAATATATCGGGTCTTGAGTCCACAGGTCCAAACCAATGTAGAAACGGACCCGGGCCCATTTACTCATTGGGGCCTAAATAAGGACTCAAACTGGTCAAAACCTCCGGGTAATCGGAGAATCGGAGACCCATTTACATCCCTACTCACAAAGCTTTGGTCTCTTGTCTCAAAGGATAGTTTAACATATTTTTAATTGTTGAACAAATCATAAGAACATTATTAGGTCCCTAGTACAACTCTTGTGGGCCCGTGTTGGGACCGAGACTAGTTCAACTCGAATGCCTTCTTAGTACAACCAAAATGACCATAAAACTATTGATTCTATCCTTCCTATCACTTTATAAAGGTTTTGGGATAAGTGGTAGCCAAGTGGGCTATGAGATCCTCCAAACATTAATTTACACCACTAAAATGATAGGCCAGGCAATGAAGCATGACACAGCTTCAATCAGATCAGTAGGCATTAAAAAAAAAAAGAAAAAAGAAAACCTAGAGGATCACCAAACCAAGAGATAAAACCATTCATTTCCAACAGTTATATGGGGATTCTGTTCATCAAGTGTTTATTGGTCCTTCATGGGTCCATTGATTTATAAACCATCCATGATCCATTTACAATCCTCAGAAGGATCCTAGATACTAATTATGATAAACTAAATGGTGAACAGGAACTTATGCAGGGTTGAGAGAGAACTTTTATGTTGAATCATCTGGTAAAGGCACCTGCCTAAAGAAAGGCATACTTTTCTGTTGAAGCTCCTCACATTCCTCTGGTGTTGCCATTCGCGGATCAAAACTCCTACGATCATCAAGTGGTAGGCCTTGTTTAATTCGACCCATTCGTCGGTGAGTGTAAGACTTGCTTCGAAACGACTGGAAGTCGGATTGATTGGAACTCATTCAAAGCTGAATCCATGTTTTCTAGTCCCCATTTCTTAAGGCATTGGCCTAAAATCCCTGCATCCATGATGGACATGTTTGTGCTTCTAATGCCATGAGGAGATGTCGGGTGAGCTGCATCTCCTACCAGTACTACTCTTTCCCAAAACAACTGTTGCAGGGGATCACAGTCATATATTACATTTATGAAAGGTTCCTTTGTTTCTTTCATTACCCGGGCTAGTTCAGGAACCCACACTTTCTCCGCTTCTTCGTGCATCTTCTGAATCATGTCCTTGCTTACTTTCATGGTTACTGAGTTCCCCTGCAAAGACCTTTTGAATTGTTACTTAACTTTGTTTGGTTGATTTTTTTTTTTTTTTTTTTCAAGATATCAAAGAAGAAACACATGAATGGGAGACAAACTTCAAATCTTTAAGAAGTACCTTTTTTTTTTATGGATGGCATCTTTCAGAAAATATTGAGCACCGGTCACATGTTGTATAATTGATAAGTCCACAAAATTATAGCTTTCATTCATCATTTTATATGACTTTGTGGACTTAATTAGGGCAATTTGCATTTAGTTTTATAGAATTTCATAATTTCATAATTTCATGCATTTGAGCATTAAAGTTGGAATTTTAATCAAAATCATTCAATATCATCAATCTTGCATGAATGTTTTGAGATCATGGGTTTGTATCAACTTAAGGTCACATGAATTCGTTTTTTTTTTTTTTTTTTTTTTTAACATGCATCAAATTTGTGCATCATAACATAGTTCATGAAAAATTAGGCACATTAATACACTAATATGAATGTCTTCAAATTGATTTGGGCCCCATGCATGGCACTAATATATAAATTCCACACAATTAAGTATAGCTGAAGTATTCTTTTGATTGTTGTAGGAAATTGGGAGCCACACCCTATAAGGTGAGCCACACCCTATAAGAGTGAATGTCACGTCCTAAGCATGAGGGCCCGTTTGATAATTTTACTAATATAGTCAAGTGAAGTGAAGTGAAGTTAAACATTCTATCAAAAGCACTTTTCCAAAAAATTCCCTCCATCTTTTTCAAAAAAAGTCAAAAAGCAACTACATTTACTCACTAAAAGGGGAAAACTGGGGTTCCCCACATCCCTGACAACTGAGAAAAGACTCAAAGAAAAGGTCACGTCCACTCCACTTTATGTAAAAGTAAATTCCATGAAGTACACAACCCATGTGATTCCAAATTTAAAAAAAAGATTTCAAATTCAGATTTTGGGGGCTTAATTATGGGAAGTTCAAAAGCAAGAATTAAGAAAAAAAAAATCCAGCCATGAAGATACACGTGCAAGATAGATGTCTCAAGTGTTGCATATCACAGTAGGGTCCACCGTGCATTCAAAAAGTTGCACTAAATCTGATGCTCAGATTTAAGATTTTTTAATGAAGATCCAAGTGGTCATTGCAGAGGCATAGAAATACAAAATGGAAAGTCAAAAGATCAAAGAAACTAAGGAAATTGGAAGAGCGGTCATGAAGGAAAAAAAGGAAAGTGCCAAAGCACTTTGGATGTCCAACCATGTCCAACCAAGGGGTCGCCCACACTCCTCACATAGAGATTCTCTTATGTGCACGACATTTGATTTTGGGAAAGTCTTTCTAAAGCAATCTTTGGATCTTATTTTTGGAGATCTAGCTGGCACGAATTGTCCATCTAGGCACCCAATTTGGTAAGGGATCTAATTTAATTCAAATTATTACTTAACTTGGAGTATGGCTTGAAGCCTAAGCTAAGATGCCAAAGCAAACAAGGAAACAAGATCGACTTGTAGGAGGATTCTTAACAAATAAGGGAGGCTCAAAAGTTATAAATAAGACAACATAGGGCCTTGGACATCCCTACCCATTCTCCCAAAAGTGTTAAACACGCAATATCCTCTCTCTCGTATTCTCCTTCTTCTCTTCCCCTCTTCTTTTCTCCATAGCTTTTTTTTAATTTTTTTAATTTTTTTATTTTTTATTATTTTTTTTTTTTTGTAGCCTTGGGCTATGTCTAAGGACTTGTTTTGAAGGAGAAGTTGTAAAAATGCAATATTTAAAGACAAATCAAGAAGTATTCTTTACACGGGCTAAATCCTTTGGTTAGGGGTACGGATGAAGATAAGTGAGTACCTTTAATTTGTCTAGTAGTTCTAACTTGTTTGCATATGTAATGTTCTTAATGATTGATAGACTTGCCTTTGTGACCTAGGCAAACCTCTATTCTTAATTTCCGAAATTAAAAATTAATTTTTGACTATCCATGCTTAGGTTTGATAGGCTATGCTTAGGACTTAGAGCTTTTCAATAGTTTATGCTATCTTTTCAATAGTTTATGCTTACTTTTGATGGATAGTGCTTAAGTGTCTTTTTTTTTTTTTTTTTTTTTTTTTTTTTTTTTTTATGAGGAGAATGAACTCTTGGATTTTGGATTTTATAATTAACTAAAAATGGGGTTTTTAAAGTTAGATTTTCCAAGTAAAAAATATTGATTTGTCTTTGGTTTGAAGTAAAAATTGAAACAAGTTAAGGTTGCTTTTGATAAGTAATTGGTGGATTCTTATTGGATTTATATACTCTAATCACTTTCATTAATTGGTAGTTTTCATCTTTGTAAATTAGTTGTTTGCTTTTATTTTTAAAAATTCTCCTTAATCGGTAGTTTCTTTCATCTAAAAGTTTCTTTAATTAGCTCCCTGTGGGTTCAACCTGTACTTGCCACTATCTATCCTTAGACACCCATTCACTTGTGGTAAATTTGCATCTTAAAGATCACATAAATGATGTTCAATCAAGAGTAGTATTCCTTATGTCAACTCACAAGAAGAGGGTGCTCGATTCCAGTTGAGCCATTCATCTTGTGGGCCTCCATAATATGTCCAATTCGTGGTCCTAGATATCTGCTTAGTGGTTCAAAACACATGATTGTTGTTAGGATTACTTGCCAACCAATAAAGAAATCTTCACACCCATCAAATGAGAAGGTTATAATTGAATTCCCAGGAATTCAAAGACTTGTATTTCTAAAAGTTGTTAAAAATAAAGAAACAAAGGTGAATATAAAAAAATGACCATCAATCCCTAATAGAAAATGAATATAGGAGATATGGAAAATGAGCACCAAGCCATTACCCAAGTAATTTAAACTCTAGACTAAAAGAAAAAGATCAAATTAGTGGTTTGACAAACAAATAATATTATTTTTCAACACACTCATGGTTGAATGTTGTTAGACCCTAGTTTTGCACACATGTCAAGTGATCAATCCTTGGGTCGTCAGTAGGGATGTAAAAGGGTTCCCAATTCTTTAGGTCCCTATTTAGGCCTCGATAAGTAAATGGGTCCGGGTCTGGTTCCACCTTGGTTCAAACCCGTGGACCCGATATCTGACATATTACTTAAATTTTTGAAAATCTCTTCTAAAATCATTTTTGTTTTAATATCATTCTCTACCTAGATCTGGACCTGGATCCGGACACGTCCCATATATGGTTCCAATTCCGAAGCCAAGAAAACGGTTCCGGGTCCAAATCCGGTTCCACCTTTTCCTTAACGGTTACGGTTCAGGGTCCACCATGGACCCAGACCGGAACTGACCCGTTTTCAACCCTAGTCGTCGGGTTGAAATATCATTGTACGATAGTTCACCATTCCTCCCATGTAGAAGCAAAAAGAAAAAAAAAAGAACAAAGAAAACACAAAAAGAGAGAAGAAGAAGCAACAACATCATCTAAGAAAATATAACATTATTTTTTAGAAAAAGAAAAAAATATCAGTTGAAAACAAGATCGGAATCAGAACAATCCCTACTAACTTAATCCCAAGACCGACTACCCCCTCCCTTCATCTTCCCAACTCTCCTTCTCTCTAGCCTACGGACTCATTGCGAGCAGATGAACTTTGCAAGGTTCAAGTGCAGGTTCTGTCAAACCTCGATCCGGTAATCGCATCATTAGAACTCATTGATAGTGTTGTTTGCTCTTTAAGTGGGATTAGATGTTAATTAATTAAATTTGTTGGTTAGAATAACTTTTCAATAGCTTTGGAAAGTTTTGACAGCCATTGAACCTAGTTCGAGGCCTATAGGAACCTATGTGTAATTTCGGAAAAGATTGGGGGATTGTTCGCAAATTCTGAAAAATTTTAAATTTTGAGCTCATTAGATAGAGAATATCATTCCCGACAACTTTCATGTTCATGTCATGACCATTCAAAGCCCAGAAAACCCTCATATGATGATTCTAGTATGTTCGGGGGTAAAATGGATCATTTCTGAAAATGCACAATTTTCCCGAGACCTGTGATCATGTCATTCTTGTGCTCGTTAGAAAATAGATTTAATTTCAAACGACTTTTGTTCTTTGACCTTTTAGATCCGGGGCCTAGAAATCTTGCGTTTTTGCGTCGCAAGTTATTTAATTTATGGGCCCCACTAACTTAGCCCTATATAAGGCTTCACCTCCTCCTTTCTCCCTCATTTTTCACCAAACAAAGGCCGTCATCACTCTCCTCTTGCTCTCCTCTACCAGTGGACCTCATTTTCATCAAGATCCATCGTGGCATTCCCTCCTTCTGTTGAAATCGTGCGGATTGGACCCTTAAGAGGTGGGTAACCATCTTCTCCTTGTTATAGATTGAATGTATAACCCCTTGATGTCCTAAGTCCCAACATGCAAAGCATCTCTTCCCCTCTCTGTTGATTTCCCATTTTCAGGTGGAATTTTGGGTTGATTTTGGAGTTTTTGGTTTTAGGAGATCCCTACTATTTGAAGACTGTTAAGGGTGTTCTTGGGAGCTTAGATTTGTGAGGCAAGTGTTTCATTTGAGTAGTTTTACATGCATGCGATGCTAGTGTTGATTTTCCACGGAATTATTTTGTGTGTTCAAGCTATTGTTCACGCCCTTTTCTCTATCTTCCTTGAGTTGTATGATGACTAGAATGGTGGAGTTTTTATATGCAAATGATGTAAAGTGTTTTCCAAGAAAGGTTCTAGAATTCCCCAAGTTTCAAGCTTCGTTTCTCCCTTAGAACAGTGCCCAGAAACCGCCTAGTTCGGCTATTCATGCAAGGCACAATCGGCCAAACGCTCGGTTTGCACAGCAGGTAGGTATTCAGTTGTGATAGGTTTCGGCCAGGCCACTGGCAACCGGCCATGCCAATTTTAATCCACTTTTCACGCAGAAGTTTAACCTAAGACCCTTAGGTACCCGATCCAAAATTAATTTTTGTTTCGAGGGCGTAGCCTTAAGCCCCCAACAGGGGCGCGTTGCCCCTTTCACCCCCATGGAGCTCATCGGGGAGCTCGACCCTCGTGGAGGAGTCTACCCCATCTCCCTTTGGTCAGTGCTTGACTTAGGACTTGGACCAACTTTATCTAAGTCAAAGGGTTGTCCGGAGGCATGTAGGTGTACTAAGACTTGGGGATGCGTATAATTAGGGTTTTTTGAAACTGGACAATGCAACTCAGCACTAAGGAACGAAATGACCGGTGACCGAGACTCTAAGTGTGCATAATGCCAAATCCTACTACGTCAACATGTCAATGGCAACCCATACCATAGGTTTAGAAATTTGTAATGGATCTTTGACTGTTATACAGGTTTATCCCATCTAACTCCTATGCTATGATTTATTCATGTAAGCGTTATACGTTGACCTTTGTGTATGATTCCTCTGTATACCCTTCATACCCGACCTTCACATAGCACAGATGACTTGTCACTTCCACACGAGGTTCTAGCAAGCATTTATTTGCCTTGCTTGTCCCTATGACTTTAGGGTCCATGGAGCAGTGTATTGGGTTACGCAGCAAGTATTCAATTGCCCTGCTCCTTTCCAGTCACCCGAATCCGTCCATTCTTCTTTTACCCATTCGGGTTGAGCCATTCCATACCAGAATGCTGTCAGATTTTCTAGAAGCCCTTGGATCATCTCTAGTCATTTTATTTCATTCATTTTTTCCCCGACTTGTAATAGTATGTGGTTTTTACATATGTTATATCCACGTCGTTGAAGGGTGTTAAGTCAAGCATGAATGTTTAATATGTACTTCCTTACCCGAGAGACATCCCTCATCCCGTGACTATTCCCAACTATGATTAGTATGCTTGATATTGTAACCCGAGTTGGCACCACTAAGCTTGGGCACCCTCTTCAGTCTGATCAACCAGGCCTAGGTCTTTAAATCTTGTAACCAGCTGCAGTTTGGGATTTATTTTCTATTGAGATTTTCTCCAGAGCCATGTCTATTTCCTCGTATGTATGTATGTATGTATGTATGTATGCGTCAACTATAAAGCCTCCTCGTGAGGTCTGACTTACTATAATTATATGTTCCATATATGCATGCTCTCCTTTACCATGTTTATTGGCAAGAATTTAGCTTTATGTGGTTTGCCACTTTGCTAGGACCAGTATGATGTTAGGTATGCTTCATTGATATTCCTTCTATTCTTATTTCCGTATGTTAATTCAGTATAATCATGCCTTATCACATGTAGTAGGAATCTGTTATTATTCCCGATTTAGCTTTATGTCTAACAACCATGTTATTTTAGTCTTATTAAACACTTGTCGGACGTCATGTTTGACTCGTTCCTCTTGATGATGTAAGTATTGCCCCAGATCTCTTTGAGGCACATCCACAAGATGCAGCTGATGAGCCGAAGGACGTGAATGTCTGGTGCGCTGATAATGTCATGTAGATGTCAAGCGTGCACAAGAATGGTAGAAAATTTTGGGAGTGTTGTTTTCTTTTTGGGATTTTGTTATAACAACTAAAGTTGGCTTTATTTTTGGGATATAACTAAACTTGATATTTTGTGTAAATATTCTAACTCAATGCTATGGGAATACCATGTTATGAATGTGTCTATCTTTGATGCATGTCTCTTTTATTATTTATATCCCGTATGTACGATTGCTACAAGCTTCTACTGAAATACGGTGTATGTCCAAGTATGATTCTGTATGGGATCCTCACCATAGAAACCTGTGGTAAATTGCGCACGCGGGCAAAATGTTCCACACCACCTTGCGCGTGGAACGCGGCGATCCCGAGCCGGTAATCTTCATCATTATTCCTAATCTGGTCCGGGGTCATGACAGGTTCAACATGTCAAAGTTAACGAATGAAGACCGCATCATCGATGCAGGGACGTACCATTCAGCAAGGTACGAGAAGACATTACCTGATAATACTATGGCTCGAGTTGTGAGAAATCTAATTCAAGGTGGAGAATGTTGGGTTTATGTCTTGTATTCCTGGTTTACTGAGTTGGTTCATTAGGTTTTCCAATAACCAGGTTTAGGGTCATGGGTATTTTGGTAATTGTACTGGGTCTTTCTTGGGGGCCAATAAAGTGGAGATTATATATGATACAATCTGTATCCCTAGAGTCTGTCAGAGAGTGAGAGAGGTGAAAGCTCTCTCTCCCATGGGTGTAGGAGTCTTCCGAACCACATGGGGCTACAGGAAAGTCGAGTTTCTTTCCTGTGGATGTAGGTAGGTTTGCCAAATGACGTAAAATCTCTTTGTGATTTTCTTTTTCTTGTGTGGTTTGATTAATTGTTCAATCGCGGTGATTCACGCTTCCTCACACACACGCATAACAAGTGGTATCAGAGCCCCAACAATTTAATCTTTCAAGATATCAAATTAAGCAAATACCATACTCCCACGTCAAATGATGTAAATCCTATTGGGAGTAAACTACCTTAGAACAATTACGTTTTTCAACATGGAACAATATTCCATGCTCGATATGGGTATGATGGAAATGAATAAAGTCTCACATCAATTCATTGGCACTAAGCCACAAGTGTGAAGCTCGAAATCAGTCAATGTTGAGGCAAATTTTAAACTATCAACATGTTATACCACAAAAGTCTTAAGATGAAATTAACTTTTATGTTGAGAACTACAAATACTTATAAAAATGAAATTAACTTTTACGTTGAGAAATTCTAAAGTTTCTTCTATTAGGATATTGAGGGGTTTGTGAGTGTACCTTCAGTTCGGGTTCCGGCTGATTGAGATACCAAATCCAGTTGAGTCTTTTGTTTCGAAGCTCATAGAGAACGCAATGGGAACCATGAGCCAGATCAAAGTATAAGCACTTCCCAAGTTCTGGATAAGCTTTACGGATACCAATGATGGTTTCTGAGTTCTCATCACCTAAAAAATCTAGAACACCTCTCCATGCAGAGTAACCTGTATACCTGCATCAGCAATCGAAGGCATGACAATAAATTCATCGTTGATTTTCCCACTATACAGGCATCAAATAATAAAGACACTGGGGGTCAAAAATTGATTGATGGATTTCAATGAACAAATATAATTTCTAACACATGTATGAAGATCTCTCAAATATAAATCCGACACTCAAGTCACTAAGACCAGGGTCTTCTTCAGAGCTAAACACGCCTAACAATGAATGAACGACAAGTTAGCCTTACCAATATTCTCCTTCACAACCAAAACCTAACATGGTATGAACAGGTCAAAATCAAACTTGCATAGGTTATAAGGAAAAAAAATTGCATGTGGACAGCTGGATGACCACAGAATGGTTACAAGAGAATCATAAAAAGAAATGCTGGGCAGGCCCCTCAGAGGAAACATTACAAACCAAAGCACTTAGTCCAATGGTAAATTTCTAAGACTTGAATTTTTATCAAACAAAAAATCTAAAGATTTCTTTAGTTTGGTGACTTTTTACTTATGAAAATCACATTGTGCCAAGAAACAATAATAGTTCACCAATCGATAACCTAAATCAAGATATAAATCACTGAAGAAAAAAGGCTCAACCCATAAAAACCAAGAAACCTCACTGGAAAAAAAAATGAAATGAGTAATATGCGTCAAATATAGAAGGTATGCGATGTTTTTGTTAACACTTTGAATAACAAGAGAACAACCCATTTGGACTTCAATGACAAACTATCAATTAGTCATACGATTATGCCACGAAAAATGTTATACAGTTTTGACTGGATCTAACAAAACTACGCAGGAAACAACCATTTAAGGAAACAAAAAAAAAAAAGTGAGACATGACCCACAACACAAAACAAGTAATTCACCAACCTAAGTTGAAGATCAGGAAGGAAACTCTGACGAATTTCAGACATGCACCCATCTGCGGCAATGAGCAAATCGCCAACAATCTCAACAATCTCACCTGTTTTAAGATTTTTGGCTTTAACTATGACATATGCCTTGTCATGGGCCATGTGGAAAGAGAGAAAGTGATGACCCCAAAGAAAAATATCAGGTGTTAAAGGCTTGTAGAGAAGGTCGTGGAGATCGGCCCAATGAGCAGCCCGGAAATTGAAGCTCTCATCCCTTGTTAATGTCCAGCTGATCTTCTTCTCACTATCAGTTGCTTGGTCCTATCAAAAATTTCAAAAAAGGAGGGAAAATAATGTCAAAAGGTATAAATTACCAGAGAGTCATTGAGGTGTTAGATGACTTTATACATGAACAAGCAACATTACTAAATGCTACCCAAGCTGAGTCGTGAACAGATTGATTGAGCTTCAGCTCAAGTTTGGCTCTGTTCAACGTGAACTCAGCTTGTTACGGGGCCCAACTCATCAGCATCATCATCATCTCTTTTTGTTTGTTTGCCATAAAATATAGTGAAATAAAATCTAACATTTGCATTTTTTCTTCACTTAAAAATGAGTTTGAGGGGATTGCAGGTGGGAGGTAAGGATAGCTTATTGGTCCAGCTATCCTTATATGTCATTTGGAATCTCTGCAAATATATTTTTGAGTGTAATCGTTGGATTTTATTTCACGCTATTTATATTGTATCTCCTAGCAAACAAATAGGTGATGGTTGAGCTTGAGTGAAATTTGTACACATCGGGACCACTTTTCCAAGATCAAAACAGTTCAAAAATAGGTGTCACATCATGTGTTAATCATCTATATAGGTCATGAGTTTTAATTCACTCGTCGCGATTGGATTGAACAGAACATCGAGAAATCATAAATGAATTCCAAATGCATAATGATTACATGATGAATCTAATCAGTCCATTCAAACCAGAGTTCATGATTTGGTAGACTTAACAAAATTTCACTTCATTTTGAGAAATTTAAATACCAATGCTCGGGGGCATTTGGTAACTCTAAAAAATTCTTATACCTTAAAGGGGAACTTCAGTTAGAAAACTACCTTTAAAAAACCTCTCATTCTAAGATCATTAAGCCACATCATCATCAAACTCCACATCAGCATTCTGGTATCTTTCTTTCATGCCAAAGAAATTGCACAATCCCATCTTGCCTTTTCATTTGTTTCCATCTTTCTCTTCCACACCCATTCCTCTCAAAGGAAACACCCCCCTCATTATAGGTTATCTCATCAATGCCTCTCTGAACCCCAAAATGCATGACCCTTCACCATAGATGCCTCAACTACAAAATTCTAATGTTCAGTCTCATGGACAGCACACAACAAATACATGGAATGAGAAAAGAAAGTTGTCTCTCATATGACAATTCCGGCCTATTTCTACAGATTCCGGCCATTCTCTACTGGAAATAACGAGTTTTCCACCGCCGACGTTCACATCGTAACTTCCCGCGGCCTTCACATTCCTGCACATTATAGCATTTTGGTACTCTTTCTTAGATATTCTTCTAAGAAAGCTGAAGGTTTAGGGTATGAGATCTCTAGATTGGTCCACTCAATAAATCTGCCCAATAGTGTGCAAAAAATAATAATCTACGCAGCGGAAATAAAATCACAAACACACCTCACAAGGGCACCAGATTTAGCGTGGAAAACCCTAACCGAGTGAAAAACCATGGCTCCGAACTGGATCAGCAATCAAACACAATGAATCTCGCAATTACAAGAAACTAAGATTTCCTCCTCAGATATCCCTTACCTTAGGACTGAAGTTACCTTGTGTTGCTTCACACTTCAACGACTTCACATCGTTGATTGCAACACACTCAATCCAACGCTTGACTCCTTAAATCTTCTACACAAGAAGATGATCTTCTACAAGGATGCAGAAGAACCTGACTCTCTAGAGTACTTGGCAGCACAACTCTTCCATAATCTCTAGAGAATATTTCTTTCAATTAGATCACTAATTTAGAACTTGAGAAATCATCTATGTCTCTTTGGGTTGTGAGAAATACCCAATATATAGCCTCAAATCCGTGCAAAAGACTCCGAATAATAATCCAATTAGAATAGGAGTTTGTCTCATGCTACTCATAAGAATCCGGATCGGATTGGGCAACCTGCGCCACCTTTGCTATAGTGAGACCACTTTCTGCCTCTGACATGGTTTTTGCCTAACAAAAGCAATCATTGATCTCACCTAATTTTATCATTTTAACCACAGTTTTTTTCTTACTTGTTCAACTTGAAATGAGATTTCTATTTGTTTTGGTCCTATCTCTTTGGACTCAGTTTGGATGTGGAGAAAGCCAATTTAAGTTCAAATGCTTTGATTTCTGATAGTTTGGTTCATATATAATTCCTTTATTTCTTCTTTTTATTAACTCTTGTTGCAATCTGTTGACTTGATCCATCACTCGTGATTAACCCTTTTAAAATAGTCTGTTGATTAATCCACACCCTTTAAAGAAATTGATTTGAATCATATAATATGACACCTCTCATTTTGATTTTGGTGACTCGAGTATTGTTATTAATTAAGTTTGTTAGAATGGATGGTTTGATCATTGGGTTACAGCATTTAAATTTTTTTTTAATTATGTAAGAATTCTAATGATATTATAAATAAAATTTTCTTCTATAACTTGATCCAACTTAACTGTAATTTATATGGCTAACCCGTAGGCCCAAGCTGGATGTATAGAGATCACATGGGTGGGGTGAGGGGAGGAATCGAAATGTCTCATGCTAGATTTAGGCCAAAAGATGGATCAAATGAATTTATTCCAACAATGGATTTAGTTGGCCTCAAATTTTAATTAACAGCTTTATAAGTCGCATTGTTCTCAAAAGTGGACCCAACTCTGCATACAGGGGTTCAATGAGTATGAAATTGTGGTCAGAGCCAATTCAAAGGGGAGGGAAATTGATCAGTGGTAGACCCCGTTGACCAAAACTGGGAGATCTTCTATATAAATGGAAAAAATGCTACTTAAGAAAACAAAACAAAACAAAAGCTCTATATATGGTTGCACCTCAAGCTGGGTAGCCAAGGCTATATCTTAGACATGATGGTCTACGTTCCAGAGTCTGGAATATTCATCAAGTGAGTCCCACACACTTTGGGCTCAGATGATCTAAACCAGTGTTCAAAACTTGACTTGTCTCTCCTTCACTTGGCCAAATAGACTCAACTCAAAGGACATATAATAAACTGAGCTCCAGTTCCAACTGAGTCTACCAAACAAATGCCTGACCCAACTCAGCATTTCCTGCATCCGAATAATACATGGGTCTTTGTTTGGGTTGAAGCCTTATCATGCATAGTAAGATAGATGGGTAGGTACCTGGTCAATTGAAAGGTGCAAAGTGGCCTGAAGGAGAAGGTCTGGATGGGGTAGCCATGACTCAATGAGTTGGCAGGTCTGTGGGTCTAGACTCAGACCCGCACCCGTCGGGCTTCCACTCGGTGGTGCGCACGATTTCTCCAAAACGACCACATCCCACCCTGCTAATATAAGCGCATGGGCACACGATACACCCGCTATGCTGCCACCCACCACCACTGCCGTTGCTTTTTTTGTATCCATCGCCTCTCTCTCTCGCTCAAGTTTAACAAGGAGGAGATGGTTGGATTGATAGTCTCTGACAATTGACAAAGATGCCGGTGATCTTGTCTTTTATTACTTATGAGAAATGAAACCCGAAAGGTGAGATGCTTTTCCACCACTCATTTCGAATGGAGACAATCAAAAGGTGGTGATTTTTTTAAAAGGAAAACAGGAATGACAGGTTATGAATTTACCTGTCACATAGAATAGAAAAGATCTCTAATAAAGCTTTTGAAAGCACACACTACCTAGTGTACTACTACTATAAAATTGTGTATATAAATTAGTCATGAACGAGGTGGGACTATATAAAGAAAGAGGATTCAAGAACTTCTCAGTCTTGTGTGGCGTGCTTGATGAATGAATGAGATTGACCTTTGGGGTTTTGAAATGACCTTTTACATGTACATGGCTGGATGCAGAGTTTTATTCCAATTTTACTGCCCACTCTCCAATTATATCTATCTAAAAAATGAGATGTCATTAATTGATAGCCTTCTGTCTCATTTTGATTCGACGCGTCAAAGGGGTCAAAATGATCGCTTTAGTAAATCCAAGGACTAAACTGAATTTCCCATTAAGCCTAACCTAATATAACCCAATCGATGGATTCATTCACTCACTTCTTTAATTTCATTCTCTCATTTCACTCTTTCTCTCCAAAACTCATTTCCCTTCACTGCCTCCTCACCATTTCCGGCCACCGGAGCTCCAACGTCGCCGGCGAGCACTCCCTTTTTCTTCTTCAAGCTTCCAAGATTTCACCCATCTCATTTTTCAAAGTCTTTCACTCACCACCCATTGCCAGGTAAGATTCCAAAGCTTCTAGGTCTGGTTATTTTCAATTTCTTTTCAAATGGTTCTAGGAAGCTTATTCCCTCCCATTGCATTCATTTTATAGAAAGGTTTTTGGGTTGTGTGCTTCTTCTCCAAGTTTGAGCTCAAAAGAGGATTTTCCCCAATTTCTTCTGGGTTTTTTCAAGATCTTCATCTTAAGGCAAGTTGATACATATATTTATGTTAGATATGTTTGTCCCTTCTTGATTTGTATGATTGATTATGGTTTAGATGTCCAATTGCTCATTTCATGTCTTAGATGCTTGAAAACATGATAATTAGTTTTATTTGCTTAATGAAATGGATTTTGGCTTAAATGGCTTGATTAGATAGATTTGTGGGATTTGAAGGTAGGGGTGTTTGTCGCTCTTTTGTATTGATATCAGGTCCCAAGGATTAGAAATGAATTTGGACCCATTTCACTACAGTTACAAAACTGAAGTTCTGTAATTGTAGTGTATGTGGTCGACCGGGCTGCCACACAAAGTCAGGTTCTCTGGAACCTGACGAAATGTACTGTTCACCATTTTCACTTACAGCCATGGGTCGATCGGGCCTTATTCGGGTCAATCGGGTCTAGATCGGGTCGACCGGATGAACTATGGGTACCTTTTGGGAAGGGCCTCTCTAACCCTAACTTGGATGGACATAGGTGGGACTTTGGCTACCCTTTTTGGACTCAATTGACTTTGTGTGAGGATGTTAAGAGCCGACGTTCTTCTCAGCTACTCCAGTTGTATCAGGATTCAACTTAACTCAATCATGGAAGGTATGGGGCAATGGGATACCCTCCTTTGTATCTATGCACAAAGATGATTCGTTTAGGTATCGCAAAACCTAATCCCGTTTGTTGACTGAGTAGGAGTGTACGATGCTGCAGGAATAACATTGTACTTAGGTTTGGATTGTTTATCACTTCTGATTATGAATTGTCTACATGCAATGTTCATGTTGTTTAGCTTCGTTTACTTTGCTTTGTTTTGGGATCACATGGAGAACTTAGATGATGGACTTAGTGAAAGTCCGGGATCCTTACCCTAGAGGGGGGGTGAATAGGGTGATCTACACTTTATGACTAATTATGGTCAATTTTAATTTCTTAACAATTAACTAGTCACATGTGATGATTAACAAACAATATGCAGAAGCTTAAACAAAACAATCACCACAAAGCAAACACCACTACACAAGGATTTATAGTGGTTCGGCCTCAATGCCTACATCTACTACCGGCTTGTGATCCAACACCCCACTGGATTTCCACTATTTATGCTTTTGAAAAAGGCTAAGCAATAACCTCTACAATATGCTTTCCAAGGCTAAGCAATAACCTAAATAATGTTGTTTTTCTAGGCTAAACAACAACCTATCAATGTGCTTTTCTAGGCTAAGCAATAACCTCTACACTATGCTTTTCTTAGGCTAAGCAATAACCTTTACAAGAGATGATTTCTCAAATAAGTGTCTACACAAACACTTTAAGATATTACAGTTTAAGCTCAATTTAATTGCCTCTAAAATAGGCGAATAAGAAAGTTAAATTCAACTCACACAACACTTTATGAAATGCTAAGATGAATGCTTATGAAGTGTGTGTGTGATAACTTCAATCAAGTTAAAATGAAGGCTCAATTAATGTATGCTTAATGCATTTTAAAGTTTAAAGCACACAATGATTTGATTGAAGTGAAATGCAAATCACATGTACAAAATACTAACTTGTTGATGATATGAAAATCAAAAGCTCACAAGTTGTATGAAATTAATTATGTCTAAACATGCGATGCATGTGCAATGTTGTTTTCAAAAACAAACTAATTTAACTAAGGTTCAAAAGAATGAAAACAACAAATAAAGATTCAACCAAGTAAATGAATCATGCTATAAAAGAAATCAAAGATTTTGGCTAAGCATGATTAAAGAAGATTTAAAAACAAACTTGGTTTGAACTCAAGGGTGAAAAATCCAATCCAACTTAAATCAAAGATTAAGAGAAGTGATGGATCCAACACATCATAGTTAACATGCTAAAATTCATTTACCAATAATTTAAACAAAGCATGAAACATATGATAATGAAAAGTAAAACTTACTTAGAGATTTAACTTCATTAATCCAAGCTTTAGCTTTCCATTAGACCCCTTGATCTCTCTTAGTTCATCCCCTTTCTTTTGCTTCAAACACCTCAAGGAAGACTAAAAAGTTCTACTTTGATCAACAACTTTTTCAAGGGAATGAACCTCATTTTATACTAAAAAAAGGAGTTCTGGCGTGTCCCCGGTCGACCCCCACTATACCCCGGTCGACCTGGCCTTAACGGTAAAAAATCTGACCGTTTGAAAAGGCAGCCGAACGGCTCTTTTCCCGGTCGACCCGCAGTGTGTGTGGTCGACCGAGCATACTGCAGGTCGACCCTGGCCCAGGGACCAAATTCCCCAAAAATCCATATTAAAAGGTAATTTTCTTGTGGGGTCTTTGGGCCATTAAATCAAGCTTGGAAACATGATTTTAATTCAATTTAAGTGCTTTTAAAATCATGAAACATAAAAGCTTAAAATGATTTGAAAGATTTAAAACATAGGCTAGCTTGATTCATAAAACTTCTTTTCAAATTAAAATGCATCCAATCAAAACATGCATGAAACATATGATGTACAAGATTTAAAACAATGCATGAGTAAATCAAGATTTCAAGTTTTTCTAAATCAATGCATGTGTGAAAATTCAAATGATGATTAAAATGATAATGCATCCATCAAATTGCAATATACAAAATCCCTAACAATCTCCCCATTTGCAATTTGATGTCAAACCTTATTCAACACTGATTTTCACACAAAGTCTTCAGCTCCCCCTAGGCTGGACAAGACTTGAAATCTTCTTTGGATGCTTCTTCACTTAGCTTGGGCTCTAGGTCTTTTTCTTCATTCTCCTTGATGCTTGGAGCTTGATCATTCTGCAAGCTTTCTTTTCATCTCTCTTTCATTGGCCAAGCATCTTCTTTTAGCTCCCAAGCTTTCTCTTCTTTCACTCTCCCCCTTTGACCATGCACTCTCTCCCTTTTGGCAAGATATGCATTCTCTCCCCGTTTAGACAACTTGAACACTCTCTCCCCCTTTGACATTAAATTGCAAAGGATTCTACACACGTGAAACAAAGAAAATACCTTTGAGTAGCACCTGTTAACAAAAGAATTCAAAAATGAAATACATAACAGGTTTTCATGTATGGGTAGCAAGTTATAAGGGTATAGAGCCAATACAAGGGTGAATTTGATCAAAACTAATACTTCCTATGAAGGTTTATACTCCCCCTCAATCCATTCTCTCCTTTTGTCAAACTTTTGACAAATATTTAATTATTTGGAGCAAGAAGAAGATTGTTTAACCAATTGAGGGTTAACTTCAAGAGACGGATTAGATACAAGTTTAACTATTGAGCTCAATATGATCAAATTACCATTATAAAGATACCAATTGACGGGTAAGCTATAGGATAATTAAAGAGCAAGGTCAAAAGGATAATCTATCATGGATATCAATTGAAATATATATAAAACAAATATACCAATTGAGATTGAATGATATGACTATTAACTCAATCACTCTAAAATGGAGTTAAGGAATATACCTATTAGGGTTCATCCAAATTAGAACTATCCATGAAGTTATGGGGATTATTAAACATAGCATCAATCAATTTAACTATGAAAATCATGTGCTATGAAAGTTTTGAAAACATTTCATTCAATCATAAAATATGACTATCAAGTGCAAGATGAGTGAAATGAAATTCAAACATGAAGCCTACCTCAAACATTAACCAACCAAGATTATGATCATATAAACATGGTGGTCATGAGATTTACATATATGAGCAAGAGAGGTGGCAAATATGAAAATTATGATGCTAATGGAATATGACAAATACAAAATCAAGCATCATAAATGAATATTCATCACTATTGGAGATATAACTAATGAGCATAGTGATGAACATGAGAAATTGCATAAAAAAGATATAACTTAGTAGAACATGCAATTTACAAAGTGTTAAAAACATATGAATTCAACATCTAAGATATCCATCAAACAATAGATATAGCTATGAAATACAAGGAATGGATTTCAAAGAGGTTCATATGGTCAAGTACACTATTATGAAGTTGAGACATGTATAAAGAATGATACCAATAAGAAAAATACACATGAATCAACAACATAACCATTAAAAAAAATGACTAGAAAGCATAAATGATGGATTTTTGAGTTCTAGTATGGTATCTTCAAATATAACTAAGATCACAACCATACATGGAACCAATTGACATTTGCACATAAAAAGAATGTCAATAATTTTCCATTTGAAAGTATAACTTAAAAAAATCAATGGAAAATTTAAATTGCTTTAAATCATTTGTTTTTCAAAACAAATAAGACATTCAAACAAATGATTTTGCAATATCAATTGATTATGAAAGATCTAGCTATGAAAGCTTTTGAAATCATGATCAATTGATCATGTAGAAATGCAATACAAGATATAACTATATAAGAGTAAGAAGTAAATCTATCATGAGGAAAACCTAATCAAATGATTTTGAAAACCATGATATGTAACTAGAGAAGTACATGAAAACAAAATCAATTGATCACGAATAAACATTGCATTTAAAGAAGTGTAACTATTGAAAGAACATAAATGCAAATGATCATGACCAACAAAAAGATTTAACTAAAAAGGATAGGTTGGTCAATGAGGTTCAAGGCCTTAAGGTTTGACTAAGTATATAACTTTAGGAATCCACCTAAGGTCTTGAGAGGGTTGATCTTTGAGGTCTAGTTTAGAAGTCCCACCAACTTTAGGAGATTTTACTTGATAGATTTTTAATTTGGACTTATCACCATGATAATTAGATTTTACTAAATTTAGCTTGGGTTGGTGAATAGTCTTTTGAGGTTGGTGAGTTTGTTTCTTAGGGGATTGATTCATTTTTCTTTTCTTCCTATTTCCTCCCTTTATTTGACTTTTGAATTTTAAATTTAACTTTGCTATTTTCTTCAAAAGTTCTTTCATGGGTTGATTTAAGGGAGATAGGTTGAGAAGCTTTTTGTTTATAGATTCTTTTATACTTGGTTTAACTTGTTTAACCTTTTTAGAATCTATTTTAGGAGACTCCTTTTTAATTGATTTAACTTGTTTAATCTTCTTGGAGTCTTCTTTGATTTTTAGTGTCTTACCCTTCATAGATTTTGATTCTACTTTCTTGGGTTCAAAGATGGGTTTAGACACATGGCTTCTTCTTAGTTTGCACTCAAACCTAAAATGCCCTTCAATGCCACAATAATTACATTTAGACATGGGCAAGGAAGTGTGAGTGCTAGAGAATGAGGACTCACATTTCAAAAAAGTGTTGGTGAATTTAGGGTCATGTGAAATATTCTTATTATAACCAAGACCCGTCCTATCTCTTTGTGATTTACCCAATTTTAATAACTTTTCAAATTTTTCTTCACTTTGGGTAAATTTGCACTCATACTTTTGTTTGTAGCTTTCAAGTTCAGTGACTTGGTTTTTAAGGGTTGAATTTTCATTTTTAACTTTTGTTAGTTCATTTTCAATTCCCTCAAATTTATTTAGTTCTTCATGGGCAAGTTTTAACTCAAGTTTAAGTTCATTAATAACATTAGATTCAAGTTCTAAAGTTTTTATCTTATTTTGAGCATTAGATAAATTTTCCTTAGAAGCAGTTAATTTGGATTCTAGGTTGTTAATGTTTTTGTTTTGCCTTTGTAATTGATCTCTTAGTTTTGAATTTTCCTTATTAAGATCATCATTTTCTATTTTTTATTCATTTAGATCATCTTTAATATTATGAAGGTTATTCAAAGAGATCATAAACTTAGAGTCTTGACAATGTATAACTTCTTCTTTCTCTCTAAGTTCATCTTTTGAAGAAACTAATTTTTTGTTTAGTCTTTTAGATTCTTCTCTTAATTTTTTATTTTTCTTATCAAGCTCTATGAACAATGTATATAATTCCTCATAGGCTTGTTGAAGGTCATATTCATTTTCATCATTTTCTTCTTCTTTTAAGTCAAATTGAGATTCATTAATTTGAAGGTTTGAATCTCCAATTGATGAAAGAAGGAGGGGTCTAGAAGAATCTACACATGAATCTATATAACCTAACATAATGGAATCCATTCTAATGATTTTCATGAAAATACAACACTAGGGTTTTGATTCTAGGTTTTTACACCAAATCAAGAGTTCCAAAAACACTTGATCCTAATAAAGAGCACGAGGCTCTGATACCAAGTGAAAGTCTGGGATCCTTACCCTAGGGGGGGGGGGTGAATAGGGTGATCTACACTTTATGACTAATTATGGCCAATTTTAATTTCTTAACAATTAACTAGTTACATGTGATGATTAACAAACAATATACAGAAGCTTAAACAAAACAATCACCACAAAGCAAACACCACTACACAAGGATTTATAGTGGTTCGGCCTCAATGCCTACATCCACTACCGGCTTGTGATCCAACATCCCACCGGATTTCCACTATTTATGCTTTTGAAAAAGGCTAAGCAATAACCTCTACAATATGCTTTCCAAGGCTAAGCAATAACCTAAACAATGTTGTTTTTCTAGGCTAAACAACAACCTATCAATGTGCTTTTCTAGGCTAAGCAATAACCTCTACACTATGCTTTTCTTAGGCTAAGCAATAACCTTTACAAGAGATGATTTCTCAAATAAGTGTCTACACAAACACTTTAAGATATTACAGTTTAAGCTCAATTTAATTGCCTCTAAAATAGGCGAATAAGAAAGTTAAATTCAACTCACACAACACTCTATGAAATGCTAAGATGAATGCTCATGAAGTGTGTGTGTGATAACTTCAATCAAGTTAAAATGAAGGCTCAATTAATGTATGCTTAATGCATTTTAAAGTTTAAAGCACACAATGATTTGATTGAAGTGAAATGCAAATCACATGTACAAAATACTAACTTGTTGATGATATGAAAATCAAAAGCTCACAAGTTGTATGAAATTAATTATGTCTAAACATGTGATGCATGTGCAATGTTGTTTTCAAAAACAAACTAATTTAACTAAGGTTCAAAAGAATGAAAACAATAAATAAAGATTCAACCAAGTAAATGAATCATGCTATAAAAGAAATCAAAGATTTTGGCTAAGCATGATTAAAGAAGATTTAAAAACAAACTTGGTTTGAACTCAAGGGTGAAGAATCCAATCCAACTTAATTCAAAGATTAAGAGAAGTGATGGATCCAACACATCATAGTTAACATGCTAAAATTCATTTACCAATAATTTAAACAAAGCATGAAACATATGGTAATGAAAAGTAAAACTTACTTAGAGATTTAACTTCATTAATCCAAGCTTTAGCGTTCCATTAGACCCCTTGATCTCTCTTAGTTCATCCCCTTTCTTTTGTCTCCAAACACCTCAAGGAAGACTAAAAAGTTATACTTTGATCAACTACTTTTTCAAGGGAATGAACCTCATTTTATACTAAAAAAATGAGTTCTAGCGTGTCCTCGGTCGACCCCCACTATACCCCGGTCGACCTGGCCTTAACAGTAAAAAAATCTGACCGTTTGAAAAAGCAGCCAAACGGCTCTTTTCCCGGTCGACCCGCAGTGTGCGCGGTTGACCGGGTCCATGGGCTCGGTTGACCGAGCATACTGCAGGTCGACCTTGGCCCAGGTGTGAGGCCCCACCTCTTGTGGACCCTCACTTTTGAATTTGAATACTATTTTATAGCCTAAGATACTTATCTATACTAATTAATAGGAGTTAGTGAGGGTAAATATGTATTTTCCTAGGTTATAGACCCTTTTGTGTAATTTATACAGTTTTAGAGTGTCTTTGTTAAGTTTTAATTGGTTAGAGGCCCTAGCTAGATATTAGTATTTACTATAGGGGGGTCTCCACTTGAGAAGCTTCTAGATTCCCACCTAAAGACCAAACTACCCATGACCCTAAC